>VXAA01003459.1:1863486-1941404 GCA_013399115.1 Anseranas semipalmata
GGAAGGGAAGGGAAGGGAAGGGAAGGGAAGGGAAGGGAAGGGGGTTTAAAGCATTCACAGGCTTTTAGGAAGATGGCCTTACCTGCTATATAGCCTGTGCTGCTGCTCCAGGATACAGTATCACAATATTTGCCAGGTCTGTGGTCCACCTAGACCAAAATACAAAACAGAAGTTAAATAAACTAGGTGCAGGCAAAAAGAAGAGATTCTTGGCTGAGTAAATGGTGTTTTCTTTCTCTTCTAAAATCTACAGTTCTACAGACAAAGATTAGAACTCAGAATCAAGAAACAAGAGGGTGTGTAAAAATCACAAGCAATTATAGAATGAAAAAGATGCTATCGAAAACACCGCCTTTCTTCCCAAGTGTGAAGTCTCTCTTCCCAAGGAAGGGGGAGGTATAGAGTGTTAGAAAAAAAGAGTGCCAATATTTAATATTAGCAAACTGGACTCTTTCCCCCTTTTCACCCAGGTGTGTTCTCAGAAAAGTCTGGACTGCTTTTGATTACACTGAAAGGAATCAACCTGAGGCAATACTTAGTGTGGAAGACATTTTGTTATACAACCAGAAGTTTGCAGAGTTATAAGAAATGGAAAGCAGGACATTTTAATGAAAAGCATTGGCTTTAGATTAATCTGCATGTAGTCTGTACAATTAGTGGTATGCAGAGTTAGCTTCCCTAACAATGATATTGTTCATCCATGGATGAGATTACAAATAACCACATTTCTATGTACATATTATGGCATATGCACAGGAACTGTTCCCAAATCCCTTGAAGTCTATGAAAGTCTTTCCACTGATTTCACTGGATTTTCACTTGGATCAAGCTCAAGGGGTTGAATTTGTTAAAACAGCTTAAGACGGGAGAATGTTACTTCGAGCTAAAATTTGCAAGGTAATTATAAAAATAGTTGGTCGTTGAAGTAATGTACAGAGAAACCACTGTTTGTTAATGAGAATAGCAATGTGCTTAATATGTCTAACTGGAGGTAATAAATAAAGCAGTCTCAAATTGAGAGTCTAGGTAGTTACCTGAAGCCAGGGTAAAAGAAGCTGTAATGTTTTTACATATGATGTATAATAGGGACTGAATTTGATAAGGATTTTGGAGATTTGTCTAGAAACAATAAAGCTTTAATAGTCAAATGCTTTTTTTATAAAACATCTTAAACAAATATGAGTTGATATATTACTGGATTACATGCACCATCTATAGATACATTTGTGAACAAAATATTGGATTTAAAAAAAGAAATTCTGTCAAGACTCCAGTCTCATATTATTTGGCACAAAGCATCAAAATTCAGATCTTTGTATGTCCTTTTACTATTCATCTGGTATGTATAACTCTTTTGAATGTTTAGGTGATTTTGATCCAATTCAAATAGCTTGCTTCCTTCATCCTATAAATTTCAATCTGTTTCTATCATACTTGTGGAATAGTGCAGGTTTCTTTCAGCAGATAAAACTACTCCTTTAAATTCTTGTGGGTGTTAAATGTCTACTAACCCAGTGCTAGTTGTTGTAAAAACTAATGCTAAGCTATGTTCCACCTTGAAATGCTTTCATTTGAAATTTCTTCAAGTCTTTTTATGGTGAGCAGGTTATTTGGAAGTTTTTCCTTCTCATTCCCTATATAAATTCACAGACTATGTGTCCTATTCTTGTCTGAAGGAAGGTGCAAGTCTCATTCTGATGGTGTCTGGAAATGATTCTTTAGAGCATCAGCTAAGGCAGAGATGAAGACTTGGTTTGCTTGTATGGGGGTTACCAGAGGGAGTCCTTCACCACAAATAATACAGTGTCAGATTCCTGCTGCACATTTTTCTATAGCTTGGCAAACAGGTGAAAAATAGAGTTAAACAGTGACCAAAATATCGAGCAGGTCTGGGTAAGAGTTCAGTACGTGGTGTGGTCAGAGTAACTGGTGAGAACCCAGTCTGTAGGCAGGGGTTAAAGCTTCATGAATCCTGGGGTGCAGAACACAGGTCCATACTGCATGCATGTGCACATGTAGCTGGTGTGGTCAGCTGGTGCATACAGAACCCTTGGCATTCCCTATGTTTACTGCTGGCTGGTTATTGCCAGGAATAGATGAAGAGCAAAGGGTCTTTCCAGAAAATCCCAACATTGAAAACATGGGTAGAATTTATAGGCCATCAGTGCTTGATCTGTCTTGTCTGAAGACAAACAAGACTGTGAATGCATAGAGCTAAGGGAGGGGACAGAAGGGGCTGGGGACTGTCAGTCTTTCTGGAAGCTCCATGTGTCCAACAGGTCTCACTGCCCTTATCCTGAATAGGAGATAAAATTCAGACCTGTCTGCCTTAGCTGAACCTGAAACCAACCCTCCTTCCTTCTCCTCCAGCAGTCTTGGCCCAAAAGTAGAGGAGAGGATGTACGAGTGCTCATGCCCTGAAGTTGTCCTTTCCATTTGTGAGCTCTACAAACACTCCCACAGGCAGAAACACAGAGACGACTAAATCAGGAACGTTGTTTCTTTGTAGGTGGGAGATGGGAAAGAAGAAGATGTACCTGGAGAGGTGTTGGGGGGGAAGCTACAAAGCTAATTTGGGAAAGATGACTTACTTAGCACAGCTTACAAACACTCAGAGGGACAGCACGCAGAAACATTTACCAGTGGTTGGAGTGGAAGAAAAAGCTCCTTAAAAAGAGCATTTTCAGAATATGACTGCAAGTGAAGAAATAAAGATATCCTTCTTCCCCTGTACCTAGAGTAGTTCCCTCTCAGATATCCTCCATCATCTCCTGAGGTCTTGTAAGTTAAGATGGGTCGGGGAGAAAAAAGCTAGCAGTTGGCATAGCTCAGCCAGGTAAAAGATATGTTTCTCCTTTTCTTCTTCCCGGAGCAACAAGGCAATGTTGAGAGGTGGAGGTGGGAAGGGATGACATTTATGCATCTGCCCCAAGCCTGGGCAATGGGATGTGAGGCTCCTTGGGAGGAAGGGATTTAAGGCAGTTTGGGGCATAACTGATTGAAGGTGAAATAGGATTTATTAGTAGGGAGTGAGAACACTGGGTTAACGTGAAGGATGGCAGTAAGTCTAACTGCTAGGCAAGGAGACAGGCAGAAGTGTGGGTGAACAGGATGATGGAAACAGTGGGCTCTTCAGGGCTTTCCAGGTGACTCTGAAAGGCCATGCAACAAGAAGAGTTGTTGGGTAGAGACTGCAGACTGGTCTTTGGTACTTGCTGTTTCCTGTGCAAACTGGCCCGTCCCATTGTGTGTATTGGACTTTTGAAAGGAAAAAGGTAAAGTCCACAGCTGTTGAGGGGCACTTAGCCCCACATGGAGAGCAGCACAACCACAGTAAGAGAAGACCAGAAGCCTGTCTTGACTGTCCTTCTGAGGGAGCATGCTGCTGCCGAAATATTTGCAGCCTTTCAGAGGGGCAGTGTTGTTGGGAAAACAGCAAAGAGGTGGTTGAGCCAAAGATTTGAAGTGATAGGAGTGAAGAGAAAGACACTTTAAGAAGATAGGTCTGATCTGAATATCTCTGAGCAGCTGAAGTGCAGAGGCACCAGCATAAACAGAGCATCTCTGAACACTGAGCTTTCCCCTTTCTCCTCCAAGCTACACAAGCACAGTTCACATGTAGAGCAGAGAGGAAGCCCTTCCAGCTGTCTGCCTGGCACGTTCACAGCAAAACAGAAATTGTTTTGGCTTTCAATTTTGGGGAAATCCTCACACTTCTTTAAAAAATAGAAAAGACCCTTTTGCAGCTGAGCAATGTGGGAAGAACTCTGAGTCTTTCTGTTGTTTCAGCTATCTTTATTAATAAGTAAAAATACTAATGGCCTAAATGTATGTGTTGTGGAGATGGCTGGTGTCATTCTGCTCCATTGTCTTCCTGATGCTAAAAGGACCCAGTAAGGGACAGTGATGCAGTACTGCATCCAGCACACTCTGGTATTATTAATATTGCATTGTGAAAGGCCTTTATCAGCTAGATTAGAGCAGCAGCGGTGGTAACATTAGGAAATGCCAGCACATTATCAGTAAGATAATAATTATATAATTGTGTCCCAGAACTATGCTGTCATTAAAGAGGACTCTGAGAGATAGAAAATCCAACGGCTGAATTCTAAAGAAACTCATTTGGCTAAAGTCCCTCTCATCGGTAACCTATTTTTCTGACTATTGAGGAAAGAGATGATGATTTTCCTTCTCTGCTCATTTAAGGATCACCTCCAAAATAATGCCCTTTATGAAAAATTTCAATCAGGTTTCAGACCTTATCATAATGCGGAGGCAGCTCTTCTCAGGGTCAGCAACGATTTACATATGTATAGTGTGCTGATCGCAACTTACTGTCAGCTATTTTATTTTTGGATTTCTCATCTACTTTTCACAGGACAGACCATACAGTCTTGAGCTCAGCCTGGGGAAAAGTGACTGTTTGATTTCCAGTGTAGCTTTTGGAAAGTTCAGCCCTTGCATTACCACATCCACCAACCAATTTAGCAAACATGATTTTTTTTTCTTTTGATTCCTCCCACAGCTTTGCTGATAAAAGATGATATCTTTTGTATTGTCAGTTAAGCAGCAGTAGGATGAGCTGTGTGTGAAGTCCAGCTGTGTGTCTCAGACCATTGACACTGAGGCTAAAGTATCACTGAAATCCTCTCTTATTGACCCAATGCAACATATTACTTGAATCTTTCATGTAAATGGTGTAGAAAGGGGGCTGAATTTTCCTTTTTGCTTCATCACTTCTATATTGCTCCTATCCTTTTCTTCCTTTTTCACAATTCAACTGGAAAAAAAAAAAAAAAAAAACAGATCATACCACTGAAGCTTGCGTTCCTGTTCATGAAGTCATTCTGTGTTTTTATGGAATATCATTTAATATCAAGAACATAACCATGCCTGAAAGCAACCCAGAACCCCCAGATGCCTTACCCCTGGCTGAGTACCCTTACCAGGGTACTAACAGGCTGCAGAATAAGGATCTTTTTTGTCTCATGAAACTTGTACTCCTGAAATGTGAACATTTTCAAGCCATTTTCCTGGGACATGTGGACTCATATCCTAGCACCCCTGGTAGGGAGGGAACTTGAATCCCATTAAGGGCCTTAACTGCACCACCGTCACTGCCTTTGGGAGAAAATATTTGTAAATTGCATTATTTTGGGGGGGGCTGGGTCTTGTTAATATAGAGATAATCAGACCTATGAACCAGTGACAAGTATGCACAGGACAGTGCTTGTTGGCATGAGCAGGGCTGGGACAAATATTTCCTGTAAAGATGTCTTTTCTGGATCCGGATCGTTTTTGTTTGTTGTTTGTTTGTTTTTGTTTGTTTGTTTTTGCCTCATTTACATTTCTGTAAAAGGGAGATGATGACTGTGAAAGGTGTTTCATGGTTCAAACAAGTCAGGGTGATTATTTTTCCTCTTGCTGCAAGGAAAAGAAACCTGATGGAGATGTTTTTCCCTCAGAAAGACTCATCTTTGTGACATTTTAGAGTAATATAAGGAAAGACATGTTTTGCTCTGCCCAGTGTACACAACCTCTGATTAATACCATTAACTTCAGGATCTTACTCACATGCTTAAATCTAAACGTGTGCTTAAGTATCTTGCCAAAAGTGGGACTATGGTGCTCTGCTTCCCTACTTATAAAGCCAAATTGGTTTTAGGGCAAGTCCACCTGAACTCCTTGAATCCATTTATAAAACATCAGCCTAACCTTGAGTGTCTTCATTTTTTGTTTCCTGTATCTCTTTGAGCCTGCAAAGTGTTAAGGATAAGTGTTAAGGCAGCAGATAGTTTGTGACCACACAACATCCAAACACAACACGTCAAAGGCTTTAACATTGTAATTCAATAAAAATACCAATATGCTTTCTTTGATTTTTACTTTCCCTTTCAAAACCTCACTCCTCCCATTTCTTTTTGATCTGTATCACGATAACACCTCAGGGCTTCAGTCATGACTAAGGTCTCTCCTGCTCATACAAATACTAAGAGAGGATTCCTGCTTTGAAGAGATTATGATCGAATGGAAGATGATTCAACAAAGATGCTGCAAAGAAAGAATGAAAAGGAATGAAGCTGCACTGAGAGGATGAGGAGAACATATGGTGGCTTAGCTGGGCCATTACCTGTTTTTAAAAAGCCATAACAAACAAGTATAAATCATATAAAAGCTCATGGATCTGTTACAGCTTTTTCCTTTCTTTCAATATTTGTTCTGTTATTTCAAAAGGTGTTGAAACTAGGTTTGGAAGATGTAATAGTTGAATTTTTGAAGAGCGGCATGTTGTTGATCTTTTTTTTTATCCTTTCATCTTTTTAACACCTCTCCAGGTGTCTAGGATTTCTAAAAAAATAAGTCAGTAGGACAGTAAATTCATCAGTAAAGCTCCCTTTGATCTCCATGGAATGGATGTCTGCAGATATTCCCTCAAGTCCCCTGTCCACTCCTTATTGACAGATTTGACTGCAGCTAAACTGTAGGAAGCCAGAAATAATCTGTCAAAACTCCTTTTTTTTTTTTTTTTTTTTTNCAGTAAACACAACACTTTAGGGATAACATCTGCTTCCTGAAGAGGGCTTCCATTTGGGGAGAAAGCAGACATTTACAGGCAAATTCCTTTTCCCTTTTCCTCTCCTTTTTCCTCCTTTGCCCGACCTTGCCTTGTCTTCCCTTCATGAATTTTTCTCCTGATATCCTCACAGAGTTGTTGTTGGTGCCCATTACCCATGACTCCATCTTTACACAAGATTTAGCCACCAAGTGAAGCAATTCAGAGGAGGGTACAGCTCCACAGCACTGGCCTTACAGTGGAATAAAAGGCAGTGGGAGTATGAAGTTGACTGTGATAGAGCCTCCCAGATAAGCAGTTTGGGGTCTGTAATTCTTGCCATCTTTTAAATTGGCAATGCTTTTTTTTTTCTCTGCATTTCTTAGAAAAAGTAAGTTTTTAAGGCAGGTTATTATGCCTTGTGTTCATCTGACTAAATGTCTGAATCTCAGCTAGTCACCTCAGCTCCCTCTGCAGTCAGTGGAGATCTAGTCCAGGGAGACAGTGATTCATTTCATCCAAAATTAGATACTTAAAATGGATGAGAGAATCATGCCTTAGGTGCCTGTTTCTCTACTTTGACTATGCGGGAATAACTGGCAGACTGACTAACTCACCTGCAGCCATCTACTTACAGACATCTGAAGTTTGGTAAGACAGACCCTGCCTTCTCTGACTGATTTGTGAGTTTTAATTTCATTCTGTCTGGTTTCATGCCACTTCATTCATTCTTTGTTAGCTTGTGAACCTAAATTCTGTCTAGATGCTGTGAGATGGGCCTTGGAGGATTGGATTTAATTACCGCAAAAATTACAAATATTTACATTTCTACTAGTATATACTGGCAGGTGTGCCTTTTCTTGTGGAAATACATCATTGCATTCGTGATAGAGACATCAAAAAATCTGTTTCCTATCCAAGTGGTTTTATTTATACCAACTATTGAGAAAATAATCATTTACCAGAGAAATAGTTTCTATTAATATTCATTATCATATGCCTTGAGAACCCATACATGAAATGTAATCACAGCCTCTATTAGTTCTGTAATTTGTACACCTGACATGCAGTTATTTGAGAACCACACTGGCACTAGCATTGACAGGAACTCTCCATTTATATTGTTTCACAGTATCTGGAAAAGAAAGGAAAACATGGTGGAAGAAAGAGGGATATTCCCATCGAAGCCTGAGAGACACCCAGGCTGTGCTGTTTGCAGCAATGGAGAGCTGCAAAAGCTTTCTAGGGAAACTGGAGGAGGAAGAAAACCCTAATGCACTGGTGAGGAACGTAGATACTGAAGGGCTTGACTGAAACTGAGGAAGGGTTGGAAGATTTTAACTCCGATTTGGAAATGGAGTTTGGAAAACGAACACCAAAATATGTTAGTTTATGATAGTTCAGTTGGGGATGGAGGGAAAGTG
Organism: Anseranas semipalmata; assembly: GCA_013399115.1. Classification (NCBI taxonomy): domain Eukaryota; kingdom Metazoa; phylum Chordata; class Aves; order Anseriformes; family Anseranatidae; genus Anseranas; species Anseranas semipalmata. The sequence continues at coordinate 1,871,464 of VXAA01003459.1, forward strand.
AAGTAATAGCTAACTTGAGCAAGTGATTTAGTGTTATAGCACGTTGGAAACTTAGCAGCGGATACAAAAAGGAGGAAAAAGACTTAGGGGTGAGATTCATCTCTCCTAACTTCAGGGATAGGATCCATCTCACTGAAATGTGGGCGTATAGAGAGTGATTCACTGACCAGACGTAGGAGTCTGCTTTACAGTGAGACAAATCGCTTCCTAGGCTCCGCCGACCACGTTGACTAGATCCCCAACGCCGGCAGTGGGAGTGCAGACTTCCAGCTCACATGTAGACTCTTGCATTGCACCATCCTACACTACCTCCTACCCAGACTGGCTTCAGGGATGGGATTCACTTCATCTAATTTCAGACATCTTCACAGCACACTTCTACACCAAGCTGGTCACCCTGGGCTCCCTGCACAGTCAATGGAGAGACACAGGTATTTTTAGGGAATGAGTCATGACAATGCAGATCTCTTCTTCCCAATTGTTGAGCTACAAAACCAAAGCCCCTCTTGCTTGTTCCTCTGGTCCCATTATTCCTGCACACTTGTCTGTGTTTAAAAGAAAGAAGGAGAGAGCCCGTCACCCCAGTCTTGCTGTAACCTGAAGAACAGGGAGCTGCAGGCTCAGCTTTGCAGAGGAAGGCTTGGAAGACAGGTCTTCTCCCATCTGCCTTTTCCCAGCTGCAGGTCCTCCTCAGCTCAGCCCCTGTGCCTACATCCATCTCTATGCATGCAGTCCAGGGGGTGGCATTGCTGCCACCTTGTCCATGGCCCTGATTCAGGCACCAATGTCTGCAGCCAGTTGACTCTGCTTTGTGGTGCCTCACTCAGCCTCTTCAGAGCATGAAGAACCTCTGGGCTTGACCTGGGTGATGCTGGACCCCAGCCCTGTGCTGCGGCTTCCACACCACAGCCAGGCACCCAGAGATGAGTCTCTGGGTACCTCAGTTGTGGGCATGCACGTCTCTTTCTGGGACTCAGAGCTCATTTGGGTCCCAATCTTGCTGAAACTATTATTTCAGCAAGGTATTTGCCAGAGGGAATTGGTATGGAAAAGCTTATTGTGATTTTGGCTTTATTTCCATAGAGTTATTAATTTGGGGAAATGCTGCTTTACCTGTTCTTGGTTTCTAAGATCTTGTGCCAATAGTGCTCCCAGTTGTGAGACCAATAAAAATGAAAACAAAACCCATCATCTTATATTGCTTCTTTCCTTTCCCCAATTCATAAGGTCCCAAGGTACCTTGCAAAGTGCATATACATATGCACAGAAGAGACATTTAGCCATCATTCAAAGGACAGTAACTATTCAGCAGCCAGCTGGGCTGTTAAACTGCTGTTTTGGACTGGAAGGGAAGAAAATTGCTAAATGCCAGGGAAAACTGAGGAGAAATTTAGATAAGTGGGACATAATTACCTGAGCTGGGACTGAGCCAGGATACAGGAACAAAATATCTTCATAGTTTGGGTTTGCTGGATCAGGACTCTGGTCTTACTGTATGCATGAGAGGGGTTGGTTCTCCCTGAGCAATGCTGCTGTTGGTGGGCTACAGTCTGAGCCAACACCACCAAAATGTTTCCTTGTAGGACTTCATCCCTGTCACACCCCCCAGCCCAGATTTGCTTAGCTCTAATAGAGCTTGGAATCACTTCTTTTGAACAAGCAACCGTTGATTTAGTACCAAGCCACAGTTTTTCCAAGTGCAAAACACAGAATATAACAAGCTACACATCTGTCTCTGCATGGAGAGATGCAGTCCAAAGCCACTGGAGACAGGAAGAGCTAATTCAGCACTCTTGCTGAGCTCCATTAATCCACATATTTAATACAAACACAGCATTAGAACTAATTCTGGCTCTGATGTAGAAAGCAGATGTAAAGACTGTATGTGTGTCAGAAAATCCAGCTTTTCATATTACCCATCATTTGTGGTTTGGATGTTAATATGGTAGTCAAACCTCTTAGGATTATCTACCTGTCAAGAAGAGAAAAGCAGTAGTTTTTTTCTGTTAGGCAAATGTTAAACCACATAAATGAAGTTAGTCCATTGCCAGCTGCCTTAGAGGATTTTCTAAAGATCTGGTGCAGTTATCCTGTTACAAAACTAAAACTTGTTTATCTAGCTAATTATTTGGATTATGCATGGAGGGGAAGATCATCAAAGATGACTCCATTTTCTGTTCTTTGGTTTCTGGTGCTCAGAGAGGTTACACCAGAGGAGGCCAAAATTCAGAGGCTGGCAGTGTATCCAGGAGTTCACCCCTGCTGAGTGCTTCAGAGGCTCAAATTCTCGTGCAGATATCTGAAGAAAAAAAACTTTTGTTCCCAAGCCAAACGCACCCAGAAATAAGCAGCAAAGACCTATAAATTTCTTTCCCATCCTTTGGGACCTGACCTCTTGAATTCTCTTTGTGCTTCAAATGGCAGGTCCTTGCTGCAACAGATTTCAATTTGCCCTGAAAGCAAAGTATGTGACAGCAAGAGGTAGAAGAAAAGGGGAGAGTTGTCTGCTGGGGGCAAAGTTGGGACTGGTGCAAGCAGCAGTTGAGAGGTGATGGGATGTAAAATACACCCGGAGTTTTCAAAGGTGGCCAGAGCACAGAATTTCCAGAAAAGTCAGTCGGAGAGTGGTTCCTCCAACTCAGCCCCAGCCAAAATCTATGAACCCCTCCTGGTGCAGAGGCAGCTGCCATCGCATAGGCTAGGTGGGGCAATAGATGAGTCCCCGTGCTCTGCAACACGCGCCTCTGCTCCTGGGAAAGCCAGGGAAAACAAAGAGCAACATTACCATAAGGTAAAAACTCTTCGGTGGGGGAGGGATATTTAGTGCTGGTTCTTGTGATCTTTACCATCTGTAGAACAGATGGAGCTTCATTATGAGGAAGGGAACACCTTGAGAAGCATTATAATCTCACACCAGCCCGGAGAGAAGCAAAACCTGACTGTAGTCAAGATCTCTCTCAGGGAGGATTTTGGCTTGTGTTTACGAAGGTTTGGGGAGCAGGGAAAAGAGGCAAATGAATCATTGGCCAAAAAAAAACGCAGCCATTAATTTCGTTAGCATCTGAGACAAGAAGAGCAGGAAAGGCTTTATTTAGTTCTCTGTCTGAAATAGCAGAGTATATTTTTTTTTAATCCTGGGAAGCCAGCCTCATACTCGCATCTCGGAGCTGAAGTTAGCTGTGTGGTTTTTGTTTGCAGGGTTTGATGCAAACACTTTTATTTTTGTTTGTTTAACCTTTGTGCCTTCACCCTCAGTCTGCCCTTTGGAGCATCTCTGAATCTGGCATTCTCACAAATCCCAGACTCGCAGCAAATCTCAGCTCTGCCCTCTGTGTTCTTCCTGCATTGGCATTCAAATAACCAGGAAACTGCAAGATTCATCCAGCTCATGAGCGGTGGATGCAGCATAGATCTGCAGGGAGGCTGTGCAGGCATTCCTGGCTCACGTGGCCGGGAGAGATCCTGCTGCAACAAGCCCTATAACAGGGGGCCAGCAGCCCCTAACCCCCTGGCAAGTCTGCACCTGGCTTCTGCACTGCAAAGCCATAAATCAGCTGTGGGACGCGCCGCCGGCCCTTGGGTTCCACCACCCTCCTGACAAAACACAGCTGAGCTTTAAGTGTGAAATGAAATCCAGGTGAGTTGGAGGGCTGCAGAGACGATGATGTGAAACTCCAGATCCTTAGGGGTGATGAAATGCAGCTTTGGGGGAGCAGACTTTGCCCTTGATGATTTCTGAAAATTCCCTTCTGCTCGTTCCCATGGTCAGATAGTCCTGAACCCCCAAACTGCAGCAGTTCAGATAATTCAGTATGTTCTTGTTGCCCTTGCAAGGTTTACTGTGTTTATCTGCTAGAGCTCTGAGAGCTGTTTATGAAGCTGTCTGGTCCACTAGATACAGAGCATGGGCCTGGGCATCAGAAGCCCAGCTATGGTCTTTCTCCAGCTTCTCCACGCAGCTTTGTTCCTTGCCACTCTTTAGCTCTCTGGTGTCTTCCTCCGTGTTTACGCAGTGCCTAGCACAACAGGGCTCGGGTCTCAGCCGAGCCTCTAGGAAGCAGCACCACAATACAATAAAGACATGCTCCTTTAGAAACTCTACCACCTCCGTGAATAGCTGCGAGCTTGGTTCTGATCCAGGCAACCTTATCCACAAAGTACAGAGAGAACCTGTCATGGTGTGAAATACTGAACTCTGCCTCTATTTGGAGGAAAGCCACAATTTATCAAACTGAACACCACTAGGAGCGGATCCGTCTGCCTACCTAAATCTTCCTCGCTAGCTAATAGCTAGGCAGGGAGTTTTGTCTTATATATTTTTTATTTTTTAAAACTGAGATGATCGTTTATTCAAAGGATAATGACTGCCATAGATAGGACTCGTAACAGATTCAGAATTAACATAATGATATTTGATAATAATCATAACATTTCATAATATTGATTGCCGGAGAAAACTGACAGAAAAAGAATATACCAGCTGTCTGTACGTGTAACATCTCTCAGCTTTTTAACTTTTTGTCTCCCAAAGAAAGGTATCAGTTGCAAACTTTATTTGTTAATTAATTTATTAATGTATTTACTTATTTATTTATTTGGGTTTGTTCATTCCTAGAGTGGGGAAAGAGTGATGGCAAAAATGCAAACATTAAAATGTCTTCCTGGGAAGGTAGGGACCTTAAAACCACGATCTTGGCCCAGATGTATTTTCTGGTCTCGCTGTCTCCTGCCTGGCCTGGAACCAGCTGTCTGAAGAGGAAGGCCTGATCCAGCCCCTCTTAGATGTACATTGGGGTCCCACAAACTCCAGGAAGCTGCCCAGCCTCATGGGTGGTGACTATGCCCATGACGCTGACTTCAAGAAGGGACTGCTCGCTATCCCTGAAGCCAAGAGGAGTGGCATAATTTATATCTGTACTGCTACCCCCCCCCCCCCTCTCCTTTTTTTTTTTTTTTCTTTTTTCTGCCCCCAGCCTCAGGGTGGCTGTGTCCAAACTGCCTCCTACCCATAGCCGGGTGCACGAACCCCCAAGCTGTGCCTGGGAGGGAGCCAGCGAGCACCAGCCAAAAGCCACCCTGGGGTCTGCACTCCCAGTGCAGCTCTGTGGGTCACCACAGGCCACTGCGTGAGCCCAGGATTTTATTTATGGGCACACATGTAGCCTGGATGTGTCACTAGTCCTAATTCAATGACGTATTTAATCCTTTTCTGGACAGAGCTGCTGCAATGGTGGCGTGGCTTTTTCAGTGGCTGGATGTTTTGAACTTTTTCATTTTTACAATGGATCCCTGCAGATACCAGGCAGGAATTTAAGTTTTCAGGTGCTCTGCAGCTTCTGAAAACCTATGTGTGTCAAGAGGAACATTCAAAATCAGTAGTCATATCAGCTAGCATCGGCTAGAGAACCTGAAGTGTTTCCTGAGACTATGCAAGTTTGAAGAAGAGAAATCAGCCTAGCTCTCTTGAATCTTATTCCAGCTCTTTAATTATAAAATCTTACTGTTGGTGAGCTTCTTTTGACCACTCAAAGGAGAATGAATTGCTAAATTTGTACTGTGGGAAATTTGTCCTGTGGGAAATTAGTGCCACTCCTACCACAACTTAGAGGTACAAGTGCTTCTCAGTGCCGAGAAACAACTCACAGGGTCTGTGAGCAGAGATGTGTGTGCATCAGAGAGCTCCCCTGAGCTGTCAGCCCCCTTTTTCAGCACTTTACCTATGTGATAAGCTATATTGGAATCCTGGAAATTTTTGGTGCGGAATTAGTTATGCTTATGTAATGTAATGATGTTGTCGCAACACCTGTGGCTGGCATTTTCTACCGTGCAACGGAGTTTAACAGCAATGTGAAATCAGGGCTGGGAGAAAGAGGGGGAAGAAAGGAGGGAGAAGGAGTCTGTTGACTTAAGAATCCTTCCAAAGAGCAGGGGATAAGAAAATAAGGAGGCTGGTGGAACAGTCAGTCCCTGTTTGGCTGGCTGGCTGCAGATTGAAAAGATCAAATATTTACCGGTGCTCCTAGTGCAGAAGAATTGCTGGATCTCTGGCTGATTGGAAGCAAAGCGATTCTGAGCACTGTTAAAATAACTTAATGCTTAATGCATAATGCAGTTTTTCAGCCCATACTCTGGTGTTCAGCTACACCTGTGCTATGGAAAACTGTTCGTCACTGTAATAATTTCCTCCTTGGAGAAAGGTGAGTTGGGAAGAAAATATACATAGGGATTGGGGAAATGAGTGATTTTGTAAGGAAAAAAAGTGCCTGATGTGAATGGAAAGGAACCCTCCCAGAGGAGAGTTCGTCTGTCACTGACATCGCAATCCCCTGCAGCAGCTGGTGATACAATGGTCAGGAGAAGATGGACAGAGCCACCCACCGCCCATCCATTCTCTGCCTGGTCCCTGCTGCAAAGCCTGCAGTGCTGCCACCTTCCTCCTGTGCTGAGACCCAGGCAGCAGGCACGGCAACCAGCCCACGTGAAAATGAATTAGAGGATGCTGGAGAGCCAAATTGCTGCCCCAGGCAGTTGCACTTGGTTTAGGGACATCTGGATTAGGAGGTGGCAGTAATGCCAAGGTACCGTCCTGTGAGCTGTGAACGGTGCATAATGCAGGAGATGCGTCATGTCTGCAGATCGTCTTGCTAACAATCAGGGAAGCAAGAGGAAGTAATAAAAGGCACACCCTGAATTTCAGAAATGCTAAGATCCTCCTTTCTAATGACTTCAGCTGGATTTGCAAATGTTTGGCACCTCTACAGAATCAAGCTTTGCTTCTTGGTATGATGGATATAAAACCAGCAGAACTGCATCTAGCATTGTAGGTGAAAGGAGAATGAAGTTCAAAAGACACGTGTGCTTTAGCTTGGTGTTCTCTGGCCTTTTAAAGCCTCTATGAAATCCTGAAGCTTTCACCTAATGTTGATTCGTCCTTGCTCAAGGAAAGCATTCTCTTATTGCAGTGGCTAAGTTGCCAGAGGAAATTCTTAAGGATTTGTCTGATAATGAAAAGATGATTGGAATGGCTGTGTAAAAAGCCTAAAATGGTGAGAAAGTAGCAGCAGAGTGGTTTGAGAATAATACATATGCTTCTCTGTGTGTACAGCTCCACTGCATCTTTTGTGTAAATTTTCAGCATTCCTGGAAAAGAAGAGTATCAACCAAAGGTGGCATTTCCAGGAAACTCTTTGAAAAGAATCATCCTCATATTCATTCACTGGAGACTGCCAATGTGCTTGTGTGCGAAATTGTAAAGCCTTTTGAGAGGGCAATTGAATTAAAGTTTATAGTTGTTGGTTTGTGAGACGGAACTTTCACAAACATATATTGTGCTATAATCCCCACCTCCTCGTTTTCCTGTTGGTCCAAAAGTTGCTGCTAAATTTGGTAATTTTATGTACCTGATAAAATTGATCATTTTAAGTAATTAGTCTGCCCTATATAATTTCTATTAGAAACTAGATTTGAACCAGTTCCTAAACACAAGAAATGGAAAATGTTGAGCAGAAATACTTAAAATGTTATTCAGCAATCATATACCAATGTTTAATGCAGTGATTTTTTCAGGTGCTGAAAGGTGTAAACTAGTATATTAAACATTTCCTCTGGTTATTTCTTTGTAGATCCAATAATCCAATAATTGACTTGGTGGTGGTAGAACATAAAAATGGAGGGTTCGTGAATGAGAAGGAGGAGAGTTTTCTGCTCTGAAGCAAACCGCTCCAAGCTTAAATTCCTGTAGCAGACCATCAAGTCAGGGTCCCTGCTAATGAGCTACAGCCTACAGTTTTTCATGTAGTGTACTTTTAAGTCCCATGTGTTTCATTTCTCTGGAGAGGCTATGGAAGAGCCAGGTGGGAAGATCTGGTGCCATTCAGCCTGCATGCAGCTGCAAAGTTCAGCCCTCCAGGAAACACTGATTTATTGAAGAGGATTGAACACATTAGAGATGGTCTGCTGGAGAGGAGAAAATATGTTAAAACACAAACAAGGAGAAACTCTGGGAACAGCCAGGTTCAAAATGGAAATCAAAGCTGGTCTTAGTTAATAAACTGACTGTTGGAAGAATGGCAGGAGAAAAAGTGATTTTTGATCTTGCCAAGCATGTAGACTTGTTGGTAGGATGTCTGAAGTGCCTTAGATGCCCTTGATAAATGTCAGAGAGAAAAATTCACCTGCTGGGGCAAAAATTTGGCATATGTGAGATCTGAATACCTCGTTGGAGAGTCCCGTCTCCCTCACAGAAGCAGCCTGGGGTGATTAAGTTTCCTGCTTTGATGCCCTAAGGAGAAGCCCAGTGAGGAACCCTGAAATTGCGTTATCCCAAAGCTGGTTCCTGGAGAGGATGAATTTAGATCATTGGTCTTCCATGCGGAGAAGGATGGCTCCCCAGGAGAGGGAGAAGGAAGGCTAAAGCAATGCGGAGGAAAGGGAAGTTTAGTGAGCTGCTGAATTCACCCTGGTCTCTGCTTCTCATGCTAAGAAGCAATTGAAATATTAAAGGTAATAAAACATGATTTAGTTCATGCTGTGAACTTCAGTTATTTACTTCAGTTCACGCTTTGCATTTTATCTGCTGGGCCTCAGACTGTCTATGTTGATAAATCACCATGTTCCAAGTACAGAAGGGGGGAAGAACACTTTATTTTATAACTATTCAATTATGAAAGTAGGGGAGGAGGGAAAAATGCATGAATCAATAACATTTTTTTTCCAGAGTTACCAATATCTCTAGCGTCATCCTTATTTTACCCTTTCTCAGCCAGAGATCCTTATCACCATTTTAAGAACATGAATAGTGACTTGTCCAAGAAGAAAGGAACAAAAATGAGGTCTCTGACTGTTGTTGACTTTTCCCCCTCCACAAAATATTCAGCAAAGTGATTCATTTTTGAAAGGCTCTTAGTTAACTCAGAAGAGGGGAAAATCAGCTGTATTTCCTCCTCATTCCCAAGGCTGAGTGGGTAAAAGCACAGTAGCTAGACAAACCCTTCTTCTTGGGACCAACTTGTACAGGTTCCTTCTCACCAGCATCAGGGCTTAGGTACTGCACAACAACACCATGTTAAGTTTAAAACCAGCCCCTTCCATCCTGGGCAACCTCTGGCCCCAAATCCTTCCTGCCAAACACCCCAAGCTGTGCTCACCATTTGTAGCATGAGGAGATTGTCAACAGTGGTGCAGTGATGCTCAAAGAGAAGCTGTTGCTGCATCTTTAGGGACCTACCCTTAAAATAACGAATTGTGACACTAATTGACAGCAGCCCCAATAATTAAATGGAAGGTTGAATGTGAGTTCCTTTTTTTTCTTGTATTTCTATCCTTTTGCCACCCCCAACAAAGGACAAAATGTCAGTCATAACTTCCACTTGGCAGAGCTTTGTCACTTTATCTCTGTTTTAAATGTTATTTGAATGTTAGCTCTTTACATTTGCTTTTCTTTATTTAATAAAAAAGGCAAGCCAATCATAATAGGCATAAAACTGTCATGAGAAGGTCATAAAATGCATATTGCTTACTGAAAGTAAGGGGACATCTCCCATTCTATCTATTAAATAAATACTGAAGGAAGTTTCTCTATCTTGCTAGTGTTTATACATTTCCAAGTGTACTCAGAGCTGGTATAAAGTGCCAGATTGACAACTGTGCTTGTTGCCAGAACAGTGACAGCATAGACTGCAGGCAGGGTGAGACACTGTCATGCTGATATGTTTCAAGCCTGTTTTGGACCAGACTGGGATGAAAGAAAATATATAGAGTGAAAAAGATCCAGTGTGTGGTCCATGTAATCTTTTGTCTGTTTAGTCTAACATAGATGGTGGCTGTACATGCCAGATTACAAAGAAAAGAAAAGAAAAGGAAAGGAAAGGAAAGGAAAGGAAAGGAAAGGAAAGGAAAGGAAAGGAAAGGAAAGGAAAGGAAAGGAAAGGAAAGGAAAGGAAAGGAAAGGAAAGGAAAGGAAAGGGAAAGCCTGAATTAGAATAATTACTAAGAAAACTTGGCCAAGATTTACTAATGCAATGATTTAAGGGTGGTTGGATGCCATGCAAATTGAAACACCTTAGAGTTAATGTCCAGAAAGCATGGAGCACTCCTCATCTGTGAAAGCCATGATTCTTAAACAGCATGCCTCTCCCTCAAAACCTAAACAATACTTCTGAGCATCCAACTTACATACAAACAGGACATGAAAAAGCCAATAGCTTGTGGCAAGTAGGAAGTTTCTCTCTGTAAATTGACTTTGGATCCTACCCAACTAAACATTCATTAAAGAGGAGAGAAGTCCCTAGACCCACAGGTTTCTAGAAAGTCCTTTTGGAACGTGAACAATTACTTGGGTCCTGAAAATGTTCCCAGGTGCTGGGTCAAATAGGTAGCTTGGGTGTTTTTCCTGCTGCTCTTAGTTTTGTCAGTATGAGGGATTTAAAACTCTTCAGAACCTCATTAATCCTCACTGATCCAGGGAATAACACTGAGCCAAAAATCAGGTCAAGTCCATTCTGTTGTTGCCGCTGAAGGTCGTACAGCAAAGTATCTGTATGCTTCTGTCTACTCTACATATATCTACATGTTAGAGCTACCTATGGGAACAGGAGAAAGGGAAAAATCCCTTCACTCTTTACCCTCAAATTGGGGGAAAAAAATGATGAAAAGTAAAGCAGAGAGTTTACATGGCTTATTGGGGAAAATTATTATTTAGAGGTTTGATGAGGATATCTTTTTTAAATACTTGTGGCAAGCTAAACCAATACTTCCGCTTTTTAAATCTGCAGGTGGCACATTTGATAGACAAAGTGACCACATGATTGTTTTTCACCTTGTCTAGGAGGATTTTCATGGGCAAGAAGAAGTCAGGTCAGCTTTTGGGTGTTCAGTTTCATAATAACTTATAATTTGTGGGGGAGAATCTGTAAGCCGTACAGTTATTGCCTCCACAAGAGTTGCTATCAGGGCAGAACTGTCTCAGCAGAGGTGGGTATATACACAGCGGATGGTGTGGGTGCATTCCTGTGAGTTCTGTACTGATCAAAACACCTGCAGGAAGGGGATCCCAACTGTGTTGCTTCAGCTCTTGCAATTAGTTGCATCTAGTCGCAGGGCCAAGCAACAACAATTGATGGATTAACAAGTTTGCAAGAAGTGATTAAGAGAAGATTATGTGGCTTTCAAACCCTAATGACTGATGTTGTGATATGAAAGAGATGGAAAGAAAAGGAGGAGTGAACAAATGTCCCCACCTACCCAGCTTACCTTCCTGCCCTCAGGAGCTGTAAAGGTTGGTGGGCAAAGAGGAGAGCACCTACAAAAGGTACAGACACATCATCAGACATAAACCCTGCACTGAAGAACCTCCGATAGATAAAGGAGCACAGAAGGGGTGGGAGAAGTGCTGTATCTTTATCCCTGTAGCTCCACTTGGATGAATTAGTCTACACTTCTTTGTGCAGCCTATGCATGGCAGAGCCTTGAACTGCACCCACACCCTCACATTTGGCTCTACTTGTAGGCAAGAGTTTAACTTTATGCATGTGCTGAAGTTCCCTTCGAATGCTTCAGAGCTATCCTAGGAATTCACAAACAGCAAACGCCGCTCCCTGCCTTTTTAGGTGACCACACCTCTTTCAGAAACTGGTTTCAAGCCATCTTCAACCCACTGGATATTTTGCTTAATTCCATTCTTGGCCAACACTGACCAGCTGCTTTCATGTCAGGAATGCCTCCAGCTTACCCTGAACAATGATACTGCCCTGACTTGGGACACTGTGATCTTCATCATAAAATCTTCTCTCTGATTCATTTATGGCCTTTTCTTTTACATAGTCTTATTCCTGCTCATGCTAAGCTTATGCTGCTGGGAAGCATTCTGGGCTAGGACACTGAACATATTCATGTGGTGTGATGTCTCCTTCCTTCTTTGAGATGGAAGGAGTCAGGAAAACTTGGGGGCATGAATGAGCCTGAAATGAAAAACAAACCATTGCTGCTTCAGTTGGGAAGAGCAGCTGCAAACAAAATGCTACCCATCCAAAAAGTGTGCTGTGAGCTTTAGGAACCCCACAAGGCTGCCCATCTTACAAAGCACATGCTCTTGGGGAGGGAAAAGTTTTGGTGTCTTTCCTGGCACAAGTATAGACAATTCCAGTTCAGATGTGTTCGTACCCACCAGACATTTAGCCAAGTTCCAGTGAGCCAAGGAAATGCTTGGCTGAGCAAAAGAGTTATTCGGGGCTTGAGTCATGGTGGAAATGAACCTCCCTGAACCTTGAGGCCCCAGCCAGGATTGTGAAATCTCTGTGTGTCTGGAGATCTCTCCTCTTCTGCGAATAACAGCTTTGCTCAGTTGACTTTTGGAATCCATCTTTTTTGTCCTAATAATTCTACAACAACATCTTGGGGGAATTTATCTTAATCCACAACATGTTCATATTTCTGTTTGTCATAATCTAAATTTAGGCTAAGAGAAAGCTACAATCCACAAAGAGAAAGCTACAAACCATCCCTTCTGAAAGAGCGGCTAAGAGGGAGCTTTTACTATTTGCACAAGCTAATGGAGATACATCTCCTAATTCCCTCTTTGCCTCACAGACTTGAAGCCGCTTCTTGCTTGCTGTTAAAGCTGGTAACTGATAATAAAAGTAGCCATTATTTTTACATTGCAGGATGCCCAGTACAGAGGCTATGCAAGGAGTCTCATTACTAAACAGTATTCAATATTTATTCATGTATGTAAATTCCACTGGTCGAAATCTTGACACATTCACAGCATCACATATTTCATTCAGTTTATTCTCTGTAATTGTTCCCAACTGCTCAACAGCTCTGAACGATGAGTCCCATTGAGAGCAGGAGGTACAATAAGTGTAGTGGCTGTTGCTTCATAAATAATCTGAGAAGCCCGATGACTGCAAAAGACCTTGTTGCATTTGAGCTTGGAGCAAGGAGAGCACTGCTGAAAAACTGTTTGGTGGTTTTGACTTTTACACCCTGTGCTTACATATGTGTTTCATTACCCTGTCTTCTTAAGGCAAAGATGAATGGCACAAAGAGGTATAGTGAACACGAGGTGGAAGAGGTGTGGAAGAATCGTTGCTATAAATTATAAACTTGATATTGTGACTCTTCTGGTTTTGAGAATTTATGATACAGAATCACGTTGTGCAGCTGGTAGGAGCTGATCTAGAAACTTACATGCATATCATATTTTAGGGACAACAAATTTAAAGGGGATATACACAAGAAGGGGTAGAGATTGAAGAGTAATAGGTTAACATATATTATGGCTTTGGTCAAAATTTATCTCCTGATTCTTCATCTCTGTCTGGAAACCATTTTGGCATGACTCTGACTACGTTCAGAAGGACTAGTTCCATGCAACTTCAAGAACTTGTTAGTTCAGAATCTGAAATGGTGGTCATTGCAACACACAGATTTTTTCCTTAAACTATGCTCACATTAATGGCCCTGGCATCATTGGAAACACTTGGCAACTAACCCTGAACTGCCTGGCATTCGTGCTGCAGAGCTAGTAGTGCTTTGCAGTGGTGCAGTCAAAGATAAGCCCAAGAAAATGGCGTTCTCACATGTTATTTGGGCCATATGCTGTTTACTTACTTCTTAGACACCTCAATGGTGAAATTACCCAGTGTCCTCACTGCTATGCCCCAGGGTGCTGCCTGCCTCTTAAAGCATCAGCTAGTTCAGCCAAGGGAGAGAGACCCCTCTGAGAGATCTGAGCATTAATAAAACACAGATTATGCCTTCCACCTTCACACAGAGCAATTTGGAAGACACTACTAAACATGTTGAAAGACGAAATCAAGAGTATTTTCACAAGGCCAATCAACACCAGCACAGGAAAGGAGGAGAACAAAACACCCAATTTTTTTTTAACATATCTGCAACTTGTTTGTTGCTTTAAGCAAGACACGATCATTGAACTGAAGCCCAGAGAGGAGGTGGAAGAACACAAACATTATTATTACTATGTGTAAACGAGTATGTTTGCGAAGGGAGACTTGCCACAAGTAATCACAGACTAGAAACTTGCACTGAGGAACCAAAAAGTGAATGGCTGGAGTCCCAAGCCCAGACAAGTAAAAGGTAATCAGCAGGCTGGATCTTGCAGAAGGAAAATAGTGAGGAGACTTGCGCTCCCATTGAAAAACAAACAAAACCACTCTTGGCACAAAACTGATATTGGCCTTATTATTACTGCCTAAAGTTTAAGAACTGCATGTTAGTGATTATCATTTCATTGTGGAAGGAGAGAGACTGCTCTGGGCTCTGGCTGAAATTACAGCATCTTGTCTTCATGTACCATTCCTCTGCATCTCCAGGCATGCTGCTTATGTGGCAGGAGGCTGCTGTTGAAACCTTGGCACAGCCACTGCCTGCTACAGACAAGACATACTTGCTGTACTGATGTTCATGGTTCTTTGACATTTGTTCTTTTTTTATTGTTTTCTTTGAACTAGGTGATGTTAGACTGAAAGCATATGTTGGCTGTTTGTATAAAGAAAATCATGACCAACCAGTGCATATAAATTACAGCTGGTCTTGTAACTTCTCATTAGCAAGAACAAATTTGAGAGGATGTGGTTTGCGCTCACCCTGACAAAGTTCTTACGTTGTGTCTGTCTCCAGAGCAGGCTTCTGAGCTAAAGAGTTTTGTATTTCTGCTCTTCCATGATGTAACCTGGCCCATCCGCTGAGTTCAGGCTGCGTCACAAGCTTAGCAGGAATTACTGTGAAGAGAAGAGCGTATAAATGATTAAAAGGAGCCTTGACCAGATAAGCTGTGAAGGCACTTGACAAAAGAGCCTGTGTCGCTGTCACAGTAATTAACGGTGAAGAGCATTTTGGTGCCATGAATATTGTACTTAAGGAATTATATCAGCATGTTAAAAATGCATCATGAGAGGGCACATTTCATTTGAATTACTTTCAGAAAGGAACAACTAATAATACAAAGACATAAAACCTTGTCAGCAAAGAAAACCATTCTTTCTTCTTGTAGGTTGCTGTAACCAGACTCTTTCAATTACCAGAGATCTGAGGAGGTGCCCAGTTGTTAAATTTAAACTTATCAAGATTTCAGTGATGCTGTATGGTGTTGCCAACAATGTACCGGGTGTCACAGATGGGCACGCTCGACAGAAAAAATAAAGCTTTCCAAAAATTGCATGCTGAAGCGATGGTGTTTGGCCACATCTTTTATGTGGTGTGCAGCTCTGGTCCTCCAACCCAATCTCAAGGATTCAGTAGAACTACAAATAAATGTTACTAAAAAGGTGAGAAGGTTGCTTACAAATATTAAAAGGTTTTAGTACAAGGAGGCTCCATCTGTGCTAATAAATGAAACAGTCCGGGTCTCTAAGGACAGGCAGCCCAGCACAGCTTTTGTGTGTGTTGCTAAACACTTCTGCAACAAAACAGGCTGGTCTGCTCTCTGCTGCCTCTTTGCAATCCCTGCCTTGATCTGTCCTGGGGAAGGAGTAGCATCTTCATTAAGGGAGAATTTAGAGAACAGGTTAAAAAAAGTCAGGAGTAGTTCATCCATACCTGAGCCTGCCTTGGGACTGGGACTGGGTATCTTTCTTACAGCCCCAGTGCTTTCAGTTCTGTTAGTTTATAAATATATCAGTTCTTGACTTTAGAAGTGCTACAGTTTTTCTCAGCATTTTTCAAGTCTTACCTTTAACTCACTTCTGAAGCGGCTGCAGGAGGTGGTGAAGTAATCCTTGTTCATAACAATCTTTGTATTGTATGTCTGCACCCAATGTCCCTTGGGATCCAGCCCCAGTACTCGATGTGTACTAGACATGACTATTTTAGCCATCACCTTCCTATTCAAGCTGTAGGATGCTGCTCTGCTCTTCCTTTCATTTGATGGCGTCGTCTGTTCTATTCTTCTTCCAGCTTTCTGTTTGTTTTTTGTTGAGGAATGTTTCTTGATTCTGAACTGAATAGAGAGGTCACTAATGGAAACCCTGCATCCGAAATGCTGGGAAGTGAGAGCAAAACTCTGCCCAGCTTTGAGAGATGACTTCTGGGTGTTAGGATATGTTATGAAATTGGCCTTCATTTCTCTGCCTGTAGCAAGGGAGTCCACCTTGGACTCCCTTGGGACAGAGTCTTGGGGACAGAGACAAGTCCAGTCTGTGTACTTCAACCTTCTGGCTTAATTTCCCGATGACTTGCACCTTGAGTAGTGACTTGCATGAGAGTGTACCAGCATTTTACATCCACTCTGTGTGTCTATTGATCTTTGCAGAGCAGCAGCCCTCTGCTCCCATATTAGAGAGGAAGATGGGAAAAGAGTGTGAGTGACACCAGGGGACAAAGCTGCTATCTGGGGGCTGAGGTCCTGGAAGAATAAACGTTCCAGCTGAGCTTTGTGCGCTTCCCCACTAAGTGTTAGATGCTAAGTCTGATTAATACAGCTTTCTCTTGCTTTGTCTTCAAAACCTTTGGTGTTGTCTAAATTCATGAAAAACATGTTTCTTTTACCAACAAATTGATTTGATTTTCTTTGATAAATTATGAGTTACCATAAAAGAAGAAGCACTCTGTGTGCCTGGTGACAACTTCCTTTGAGGTAGAGCATATTAATCTACATACCACATTTCCTTTGAAGTCAGAACAAAATCTTGAATCGTGATGTGCGTGCATGAAAAAGAGACAGACAGCAAGCTCAGTTCTGCTCTGCTACATCCGTGTAAATCCGGATCAATGCCAAGGCTGCAATTGAGATCAGGATTGGGCCCAGTGTATAATCTCCAGGCACATCCTATGCTCAGTAGGATGCAAGAGACGGGAAAGAAAGAAGTGAAAATTCCCTATTTTAGCCATATGTCATCTCCCTGGTGAAAGATGCCTTGACCAGAGGATGATCTTGCACATTAAAGGTAATATTGTGTATCTGTATAGAACAGCTTAAAGTGAAATGGAAATATAGAAAGACCAAGGAAACAGCGATGATGTAAATATCACTGTGACACAGGTGAAATAACTCAACATGCTTTTTACTGACAAAGCGTCAGCAAGATGTAGAGCCTGTTTCTCCACTCATACCAGTTTTACAACCACATAACTCACCGGATGGCAACAGAATAATCCTTGATTTGTGCAGGTTCAAGAGGGTCAGGCAGTTACCCAAATTTCTTAGTCCAACCCTCTCATTTCCTTTTGCCATAATCTAACCTCTTCCTTCCCAAAGCTGCCGTTGCTGAAGGCTGTGGGCCTCCTGCTCTGACAGATCCTGTGCCGCGGGACTCGCTGCCTGCGGGAAGGTCCTCCTGCATTACATTAGCATTCCCTAGAAAGGAGTCAGACCCTGCGTGTGGTTGTCAGCATCCCATTCACACAAATCTCATTCAAAAGCAATGTATATAATGCTGCATATAATGTTGCTGTTCATGGAAACCTAAGTGAAGGAAATGTTACAGTGAAAGGGAGATGCCTTACCCATTGTTCACCATTCCTCACTTTTCTTGCTTTGTTCTCTTCCCACTATCACTCCTTTGGCCAAAGTATGGACCTCAATATCACCCCTGAATTTGGATATATTATCATTTGCCTTACGATTTTTACTTCCCAGGTGTCTCCCAGCACATCTTGGTCAAGAAAAGCTGCTGGGTAGGAGGAAGTTAACACAGAGAGGATAATGGAGCAGGAAATGCAATTACAGGCATCTGTGCTTGGATAACATGGGAAAACCACAGAATAAAATACAGAGGTGGTGAAATCATTAGAAAGGACTGCTTTCATTACTGTCATTGTTGGAGCCTGTACCGCAGCCTGTAATGCTCAAAACCACAGAAACAGCTGCTCCATTTCTGGTGAGAGGGCTCCCCATGTCCAGCCTAGTGAGGCTGTGCTCCAGGATGGATGGAGACATTGTACCCCCAGCATGGGGCCACTGAGGCGCAGAGGCTGGAAGGTGCCTCTGGAGACCACCTGGTCCAACCCTCCTGCCCAGAGCAGGGACAGCAACAGCAGGCTGTGCAGGACCTTGTCTAGCTGGGTTCTGAATATCTCCCAAAGAAGGAGATGCCACAAGCTCTCTCGGCAACCTGTTTCAGTGTTTGACGACCCTTAACATAAAAAAGATTTTTTTAGTTTAAATGGAATTTCCCGTATTTCAATTTATGCCCACTGCCTCTTGTCTTGTCACTGGATAGCCCTGAGATAAATCTGACTCCATCTTCTTTACACCGCCCATCAGGTATTTATACACGTTGATATGATCCTCCTGAACCTGCTCTTCTCCAGGCTGAATGGTCCCAGCTTTTGCAGCCTCTCCTCTCGAATCCCTTAACCATCTTTGTGGCCCTTCAATGGACTCAGTCCAGTATGTCCATGCTTTTCTCATGCTGGGGAGCCCAGAAGTGGACCCAGCCCTACAGATGTGTCTCAGTAGTGCTGAGCTGAGGGTAAGGAGGCTGTTGGCTTTCTTTGCTGCAATGGCACATTGCTGACTTATGTTTGACTTAGACCCCCAGGTTCTTTTCTGCAAAGCTGCTTTCCAGCTGATTGGCTCCCAGCATGTACTGGTGTTTTTCCTCCCCAGGTGCAGGAGTTGGCATTTCCCCTCGTTGAACTTCATGAGATTCCCGTTGGCCCATTTCTTCAGCCTGTTGTGGTCTAATGGCGGCACAACCGTCAGCCACTTCTCCCAGTTTTCCATCCTCTGCAAACTTGCTGAGGGTATGCTCTATCCTAACATCTGGGTAATTAATGAAGCTGTTGAACAGTTTTGGCCCCACTAGTGACTGGTCTCCGACTGCATTTTGTACTGCTGATCACAACCTTTTAACTCCAGGTGCTCTGCCAGGTTTCAATCCACTTCACTGTCCACTTGTCTAGCCTGTACCTCATCACTTTGTCAATGGGGATGTTGTGTGAGTCACTGTCATAAGCCTTGTTAAAATGAAAATAAACAACATCAACTGCTATGCCCTCATCCACCAAACCAATTGCCTCATTGTAAAAGGCTATCAGGTTGGTCAGGCACGATTACCTCTTCATAAATCCATGCTGCCTACTCCCAGTCACATTCTTGTCCTTCATATGTTTGGAAATGGCTTCCAGGAGGATTTGTGCCATCATCTTGCCAAGGATCAAGGTCAGCCTGAGTGGCCTGTAGCTCCCCAGATCGTCCTTCTTGCCATTCTTGAAGACAGGAGTGACATTTGCTTTCTTCCACTCCTCAGGAACTACACCCAGACACCAATGACCTTTCAAAGATAATTGAAGTGGACTCTCAGCGCCATCCGTCAGGTCCTTCAGCACTTATAGGTGCATCCCGTGAAGTCCTAGGGACTTCTGTATGTCCAACTTTTTAAATGTTCCCTACCTTCATCCTCCTGTACCAAGGGTGGGTCTCCTTGCCCCATACTTTTGTACTGGTCTGAGAGTCCTGCGATTCCTGAAGGCAAGACTTACCAGTAAAGACAAGATCCTTCGGCACAACATCCAGCAATGAATAAAAAGGCAGATTCCTTTTTTTTTTTTTTTCCCTTGTAAATAATTACAAGAAACGGTGTATTAACTGAGATGAAACTAGGTAGCATGTAAAGGCCAATTTTAAGAAGATACTAGTGAAGTTAGATATCCTTCCTAGTGTTCATGTGACTGCCAAATAAATTCTTTTCTTCCTAGAGTAGGAGCCTCTTTGACTTATCAAGAATGTTACAACCACTAATGCCACAGTCTAGCCTTGTGCATTTTCCTTATGAGCCTATAAATATTGTAGAGTCTTGCTTATAAATACTGTAAAGTCTTGTCTATAAATACAGTAGTTTTACTTACACAGAAGGCAATTGGGGTCTTCAGATAGTTTCCCTTTACACATACCTCATTATAGTATTTGGGGTTCTTCTCAGCGTGTGATAGCAAGTGAAGAAACCAGAAAGGCAAAGATGCAATCTGGATGGTGTTGGATCTACTTCAGCAATTATTTCAGTATGTGTTATATGTAAGAGATCATTTGCATCTTCATGATCTCTGGCTTTTCTTTAAAAAAAAAAAAAAAGATTTTATATATATATATACTTTGTAAAGGTAGAATGAAAGAAGAAAAAATTAGTTTGGGACCTTATCAAAAAATAAAATAACACACAATACGTCTTATGAAAGAAGAGGCATACTGTGCCTTTTTTTCCACTGGCCTACTGCCTAAGGGAAACATTCACTGGCAAATCTAAAACTTGTTCAAAACCCTTTGGAGAAGCAGACTATTATTAAATTATTTATTTTATCTTTGAAGTGTTTCCATTTTTACACTGTTAAGGATTTCTCTGTAAAAGCCAGGGTGCCTGAGAATATTTGGCCTGTAGTGATCTTTGAAACATAAGCCTCTTTTTTTTTTTCCTCTGTCTTTTCTTCTCCCCTGCTTTCTCCCCCCAGTTTCTCCCCAGTATGAATGAGGATCTGTCTGATGCAGAGAGCCTGTACTCATTGGACAAATTTAAGGAGATCTTTAGTAGCTGGAGACAACCAGAGCCTGGTTTGCTCTGTGTTTGCTTTTTTTTTTTTTTTTTTAAGAGAAACAAACCTGGCAGAATCAGAAAGGGTAGCAGACATATTCAAATGCTCTCAAGCGCTTATTAAAATGTTATGTAATTAAATGTTAAGATCATGCCTGTAGCAGCATCTTTTGAAATGACTGTGCTAGCTGGGCCTTCTGCAACCAGCACAGGAAAGTAATCCATTTACAAGGCTATCATCCATTGAGGCATATGCCTTGGGGACCTAATTTAATGGGAGAACTCCTATTGACTTACGTGGGTGTGGGCAGGGCCTGAGGAGAGCCCTGCTGTGGTTCCTCAGCGTGGTCCTTGCAGGCTCGGAGAATAAAGAATCCCTCAGCCATACGAGGAGCGCAGTGCTTCGTGTTGGGGTGAGGTGTAGGTGTGACTCCGAGGGGACAGCAGCAGAGCTAGCGGGGCGGTGGGTACAGGGAAGGATGCTCTGCTGGATGCTGGATGCGGGGCTGCTGCCAGCGGGAGCTGCACCACTTGAAGACGCAGGAGCCATCGCTGGCTCTGCAGGGTTTCTTGCTAGACTGCAGAAAGAGGGGACAAAACATACAGGCTAGCAAGTGAGCCTGGTAGAAAAGTGCCTTTTAAAGCAACGTTATGGGACTTTCCTTTCCAGTGGTAGCTTCCCAGTTGCCATGAGGAGGGTACTTTTATTCCTGCTGCTTCAGGTTTAAGGAGCACAAAGGGTCTGAATTTGGGGCAAAATGGATGTAGAGATGCAGCCTGAGCTCTGTGAGCATCCGTGGATCAGCAGCTCCATTTCTCGATGAGGGAGGAATGCTAAGAAGGGGAGTTGTGTGGCTTGTGGAGGTGTTAGGTAGCAAAAAGAGTGGGTTCTCCAATCAGTGAGATTAGGACCAGGAGCATTTCTGTGCAGCTGGGCTAAAGCTGAGCTCAGCAGTGAGGAGTTAGCACAGCGGTTATGGGAGAGGTAGGACAGGTCCCACTGCAAAGGGGCTACTGAGGCTGTTGGTGGCGCTTCCTGCAGTGGGTAACGTGCCAGCTAGTACTAACCCATAATGCTCAATGGTTTTCCATGACGTGGGTCATGGAGAATTCCTAGCTCCCAAGATTACTGGTAGTGAGATGCTTTCCCTTTTAGCTAGCTCTCTGATTGAAGGGAGCAGCTAAAATGCACCAAGAGCTTGTACACAAGGCTCCATTTATATTGCTGAACTTCAATTCACAAGGGACGGCTTCTGCCTTGGTTTGTTTTGTCTTATGCAACCTTCTTCTTGCTGTCTTAACTGCATATGATGATTAGGTAAATGAGTGTCTTCTTTCCGGTAAGTAATGGGCATTTTCACTCTTTAGAGCAGTCTGGGTTGCACTGGATCATCTCACGCTTTTGCACTCAGCAGATTGCCTGTCATTAGAAATCTGCTCATCTTCCCTTCATTTCTAAGGCCAGTTAAGTGCACATGGCTGTAAATGCCTTCAGGTGCTGCCTCTGCTCCCACAACTCTACTTTTACGAAATATTCAGAACTTAAAGTGCTAAAAGTGCAACTTGGGAAGGGTTGCCGCAAATCTAAAGCCACACTTTCAGGTCAGGTCTGCACAACGCCAGATCAGCCACCGGTACAGCTCCGAGTTTGAGCAGCCGCATATCTGCACTCCCATGAACTGTTAGGAGCAGGCAGGATAGAAATTATCTTCCCAGCTGTGGGAAGACTAAATACGTGGTTTAGCCCAACAACCCCTGATACGGGCTTAATCTGTGAATAGTTCTGAACAACTACTGAGCCCCTACCAGACCAATGCCGTATGTCACGTGGTCTTTTAGATCCAGCAGTTTGACCCCATGCCAGAAGCAGCCTGTCATCAAACCAAGGCTTAAGATTGCTGCAGACTCCATATTACGATGAGAAAGCATATGTCTGTAAAGCCAGGCTGCCCACTTTTTATTTTTCGTGAAGTAACTTAAGTGAGTGCAGCTAATGATTGTGGGACCCAAAAGCAATAGCAAAATGTTAATAATTGAGAGGTTTGTGTTACTTTGGGCAGCCAAGGCAACAGGCCAGCCTGTGGTTTCTGGGGAATCGGTGGAAGTTGGTAAAGCCACATTTCAGACCTGAAAAAGGGCAAGTTTGGAAAAGTCCTGCTAAAATCAAAGGAATTGCAGGTGCCTGTGAGTGTCCCTAAGGCAACTGCTTCTGACAGACTGAGGGGTTTACAGAACAGGGTACAAGAGGAAAAGGAAAGCCATTTTCCTTGTGTGCAACATAAAACCCAGAGCCAATAAACAGAATTATTTTTATGCTCCATGAATAATTTTGGTTTCTTTTTTTTTTTTTTTCCAGGTTTTAAACATTTTCATCTACTACTTGCAAAGCCCTACACTCTAGCTCCCTCTTAGCAGATGGAAATTGAAGGAAAAAAAAAAAAAAGACTGTATGTGCTGGCATATCCATATGGCATTCAAGTGAGAAATCACTTGGAACACAGGGCCTCGTGTGGGGTCACAGCCTCCATACGTTCTTTGATGGGTGCAAAGGGTCCAGAAACTTGTTGCTGCCGTAACAGCGGGGAAATGGGGTTGGTGCAGCAGAGGCTGAAAATCACTGATGGAGGAGGAGAAGAAGACAAGAGCTATGAACAACCCCCAAGGTATTTAGATATGTACCTGCCTCTGAAATCTTGAGCACCATTGAGAATCTGGACCTGAGTGCTTTTGAATGATTTGCAGCCTCTTGTTGCAAAACAATAATTACTTCAGAGTAAATATATGCCAGTTTTACCATGTGCAATAAACTCGATCTGAGTGAAACTCTCCAGCACAGAGGATCTGTAGAGGATGCTGCGCACCATTTGGGGAGGATTTGAGTGATGCAGGAGCCTCAAGTGGGCTTTCCACCTTACTAGAAGGATGTGTGAAGACTGCACATGCTACTGCAAGAGGATGAGTAGATAAAAGAGATGTTTGGTCATCGTTCTGAGCAGCTCAGTAGTCTGCTCAAGTCTTCTGAGCAGCTATATGTATGCCAAAGGTTGACTTTGGGCAGGGTCTTTTCTCCTGCCCCCCTGCATTATCTAAACCAGCTCTGGACTCATCTGGTACATCTGTCTTTGGCTTTTCATTGACTTCAGCAGGCTTGGCATCAGCCCTGTGTACGTATATGTCTGTCTGTAACTCTCCTTGCTGTTTACATATCTGTCTTATGTATTTATTTTCCCTAGTATCCACCACTGCAATGTATAAGACAGGAATCATCCTCCACAATGCCAATTTCTTTTGGCTTCTTTCCTGCGCATGTTTGGCTTTGCACTTTTCCTCTGAAGTTGTGGCTGGGATTTTCGGTTATTCTGAGATGTTGCTTTAGCTCTGCTCAGATGAAGGGTCTACCACCAGCTTCCATGGGAGTAGACCCAGGGCAGGGCTGAGATTTTCTGGGTATCCTGCCCTACAGCAGAAATAGCCTGGGGTTGCAGTGTGTCCTCTGATCCTATGACAAGCAAAAAATAGTGGATAGTGATTTTTCCAGAAAATCGGGGGGCTTCAGAGACTCTGCAGATGCCTTCCCACCTGGGCAGGCTTAATGCCAGTTGTTAGCTCTCTAATCAGGAGTTAAAATAGATGTGACGGATATATTTTTTGAAAACAAAACATAATTTACAGAAAGGAAACTATCTGTATTCAAAACTTTGTTCAGAATCATAAACACAGCCCCAACCTCCCATGCATATAAATATGTTGAAGGAAAAACCCATTTGTTCATATTCAGAGTGCCAAGTGGAGGTTGTGGAGAAGTCATGGGACTGCAGCGCGTGCAGACCTCAGGATGCTCGGAGGCTGGCTCTGACTTAGCCTGTGTTCAGCCTCTTGCCAGCAGGTTGCTGAGATCCTTCCCAGGCTCCTTCCCAGGGAAAACCACACCACCAATGCCCCAAAGCCCACTGAAGTGATGGGGAGTCTTGGGCTGACATCCAACTCCACGCAAGGCTTTCATCAAACCAATGTGAACGATTCAGCTCTGGGACAGCTAATAGACATTAGCTCTGTGCCCCTTGGAGCTTGTTCATGAGAAGCTGCTAGTTTACACGCCATTATATTAAAGACTAATCTTTGTTACAAGCACTGACACAGGGTTCTCATTAGTAACCACCTATGAACTTGAACTGCTCCAGGTCAAGTCAGTTGTTACTTCTAATTTTTCAAGAGGAAATATCACCCTTCTCTTCATTTCTTTGCCTTTACCCCTTGCTCATGCCTAACTGGCATTTACAGAGCCTTATCAGAGTTGTGTGCCTATAAAGATGAGTTTTTGTGACAACGAAAAAGACAACAAAATCCAAATACAGCTAACACTTGTTTATGCACTGGAAGTCCAGAGAGCCAGTCATTATGTATGGACAGCTTTATACGAGACATAAGTATTGCTTGGCATGGGTTCTTCTTTAATTGCATTATACAAACATAACAGAAAATTGACCCAAAGGGGGAAAACAATTTTATCCTTAGAACACTCTTCTGACTAAGTACAGAGCTTTTAATTAAATTCCCTATACAAAGTGACTGCCTGTCTCTCATGTTGAGCCTAATTGATATCAAAGCCATACTTAAAATCGATATTTTTTCTGGAAAAAGAGCAAATACCCTCTCCACCCCAACAGAATTCAATAAATAATTTGATAGCACTTGACTCCTAACTGTAATCTTTGTCTCATTTGAGCAGAATATAAAGTGAAAATGTGTCCCCACTGCCCCCCAGCATTCCCATTGCATCACAAATCAGTTGCCACAAAACGTCAGTATTCTTCCTCAGCAGGTCTGCTGCTTCCATTTACTTTTGTGAACCATGCTGAGCAAGGGAGGAATTCATAATCTTCAAGTGGCAACACATTTATGCTGCTTTTGTTACCTATTTTATGTTTTTCGCTTATTTATCATTATGGTTGCAATCGGATCCTATTAGAAGTCTTGGTAAGTCAAAGGCTTGTTAGAGGGGGCAGTAGACAAACCCATGCTCTTCTGAGCCTCCTCCAGAGAGTTTGCAGTGCACTGTATCCTGCTGCAAACCCCTAAGCAGGCGCTTAACTCTATTCCTAGGAAGAAAGGCGTGCAGGTCCCTAAAAGTCAGGGACCAGCTTTGGTAAGACAAACATTCAAATTGAAGAAGCAGGCCTTGTTCATTACCTCTGCTTTCTAAATAGTCTCCTTCATCTGTCCTTCTGCTTTGTGCAGGAACTCTGTCAATCTATCCCATCAGAGCTGGCAAGAGAGCTAGTCCCCTTTGCCAGGAGCAGCTTAGAAAACCGATGGAGAAAAGCAAAAAGAAAAATGAGGCTAAACATTAGGTTGCTTTCTTCTTCTTCTTCTTCTTCTTCTTCTTCTTCTTCTTCTTCTTCTTCTTCTTCTTCTTCTTCTTCCTTTTTTTATTTTTTTTTTCAATTATTTATCCAGAATAATTTAGTAAAGTGGGGAGCTGAAAGTCTGGCGTTGGTTACTGCCCCACCAAAAAGATGGTCTAAACATAAGTCAAAGCAGAGTTAGCATGTGCAGTCCTTTTGCATCGTCTGTTCCTGATAAAAGCAGGAGTAATCTCTGCAGAGATCTGCCAAGTGAGGGAGCACAGACTTGAAAGCTCAGCCCTGGTCTCCAGTTTCTGTTCTGTAATGTCTCTCTGTTGGTATTGGCCCTTGGGGACTCTTGCTACAAGCACAATTTTCTTTCAAGAGCGTATGCTAATTGTGGCATTAGGGGTGTATTTATGATCCCTAGCTGACTGTGGCAGGTAAGATGGAGAGGGAAGTGATACTGAATCTGCAGACAGATCGTACTCATAAAGCACGATATTGTGCTTCCCATGCTCCGTGACATCCTGAAGCACGAGGGATTAGCATAAAGAGAAACCTGCCTCGGCATCAGTGAAATAAATATTCATCTGCAATTTAGTTAGGTGAGCCAGCTCCTTGGACCTCGCATTGTGCAACAACTAGAGACCTGGTTTTCATAGGCATCCAGCAAAGCCTGTCTGCTGTCCAGGGCTTTGGGAAAAAGGAGAGGCTAGGGGAAGGTTGAGGGGATGGAAAAGTGATGATCTTTTACCACCTTATGCCTCTTCAGTGCTCTTTTATGCCAAAAAGCATCATTCATTTAGTGCTGGAAATCATCTAGCTTCTAGAGTGGTCTTGTGCTCTCACACCTTCCCTGTGGGCCACCTCAGAAGCAAAAACCTAGTGGCCACAAAAATAGCAGCCAACTAGCCCTCCTAAAGGGTCTCATTTGGGGCCTGCATTCCATGGTCCCATTAAAGACTGGTTGCTGGCTTTGGCAGACGGATGTGATCGGATCACCGCATGAGCACTTTCGTGCCCATCACGTCATGGCCTCACTTGGGATTGCAGCCAGCAGTGGGAAGCAGAGCCAGCCCCCACCATGATGCACAGAAGGATCTTGTAGATGGCACGCATTCAAATACACCACCATTTCTCACTTAGCATAAACTTGTTTCAGCTACGTGCAATACAAATAAAATATTCAGCAGAGGCTGGCCGTACATTTGAATGCCAGGGGAAAGGGAGAAAGGCTGGAAATAAATATTGACATGAAGGCTCAGGGTACATCAGGTGTATGTGTCACTATTTGTCCTGGTTTCAGCTGGGATAGAGTTAATTTTCTTCTTAGTAGCTGGTACGGTGCTGTGTTTTGAATTCAGGATGAGAACAATGCTGATAACACACCGATGTTTTAGTAGTTGCAGAGCAGTGCTTACACAGAGCCAAGGACTTTTCAGCTTCTCGTGCTGCCCTGCCAGTGAGGAGGCTGGGGGTACACAAGGAGCTGGGAGGGGACAGAACCAAGACAGCTGACCCAAACTGGCCAAAGGGATATTCCATACCATATGACGTCATGCTGAACAATTAATATGGGGTGGCTAGCCGGGGGGGAGGGGTTACCGCTGCTCGGGGACAGGCTGGGCATCGGTCAGCGGGTGGTGAGCAATTGCATTGTGCATCACTTGTTTTGTACATATTATTATTATTATCACTATTATTATTATCTCCCTTCTTTTTCTGTCCTATTAAACTGTCTTTATCTCAACCCACGAGTTTTTTTCAATTCTCTCCCCCATCCCACTGGGGGAGGGGGAGAGTGAGCGAACAGCTGTGTGGTGCTCAAGCTGCCTGCTGGGTCAAACCACAACACTATTTTATATGCTCTGCTAAATGTTCACAGCCTGACTCTGCTCCCAGCTGCACCGGTGTAAATCTGGAATAACTGGGCTGACGTCAGAGTCAAACCACCCCAAAAATGGTGCACATGTCTCTGTCCAGTGGGGCTCAGCATTTCAATGCCATCAGGAAGACCCAGACATCTCTTCCTATTAATATTTCTGCAGGACTCATTAGGTGTCCATAGAAGGGTTGCCATAATATTTTTGTCAATGCAGGGAGGGCCCTGAAACAACAATTTGCAGGCTATTGTTATCATTATTAGACATGGTAATTGAATTAGTAGTTATTTAATTATTATTATTGTAATCAATAGATCTTGCCCTCCTTGGTCCTGCAAAATGCAGCCTATGGAAATCCTGGTAAGAGGAATGAGTTCCTTTTGGAGGCAGCTTTTAGAAAAACCCTGCAGTAAGGGAGAAACCGGAGGAAACATCCATACCCACCCAGAAGGCAACTGTTGCACACTCTAAAATATCACAGAAGATACCTCTTCTGGGGTATATTTTGATTTAGGGAAGGGTTACACTGTCAGGTGAAATTGTTGATATATATATGTATATATATTGTGTTTTGCTTCACCAAATATATAGCATGGGGACCCCCAGCATAACTGGTTAATTTTACCACCAATAAGTTGCTTTGAGTTATGAGAAACATTTACTGGTGGAGGCTGTGTGGTGACAACACAGCCTGTGAGGCAGAGCAGGTGGAAGGAAGGGTCCATCTTGGCCAGTTTTAACACAAGCCCAAGAGATAAGTGTTTCCATTGCAGCATGCCAGAGCGATGTAGAGAGATTTGTCTCCTACCCAAGCTAACGATGGAGCCATGTCACCATATGTGTGGTTAGTTTCCAGCAGCTCCTCACTTTTTCAGCACGAATGGAGGATGACAGATTGTATATTAGACAAATTACTCTTCTCTCGAAAGCAGCAGTCACGGTGATATCCAAGTGCCTTCTTCATTCTCTCTTCACTGAACAATTTCTGCACCATCATTCAAAGCTCTTTGCAACAAAGATGCGGTCGGTAAGCAAGAATTACAGCACAGCTCCTTTGCTCCCAGCCAGCACTTCCCTGAACCAGCAAAGGCAGGCTGCTGTCCATTCTCTGATCTTCAGGCCAACTGGCACTGCCACCCTGGCACCCGTGTGGACAAACCTTCTCCTTCTGAAAAACAGGGGGGCCACAAACCAGCTGCCAGCTGAGAGCAGCCCCGCCAGCTGCGGCCAAATCCCCTCTGGGGAGGATGTTCATGGGGACAACATCGATGTCACCTGGCTGGGATCTGAGCCTGTGTCTCCCCTGGCATGGGTGGCACCAGGGGGTCTCCACGTGTAGCAGGGAGGAGGGCTGTGATTCCCTGACCTTGGGGTTGCTCCCAGGAAAGCCTCCAAACAAGCAGATCTGCCAGTACAGTGGGCAGGATGTAGGGAACTGATGTCCTCGGGGGATGCCTTAGGGGTCACCTCAGATGATAAATTCAGTAGTTGCCCTGAGGGCAAAAACTGGAAGGGAAACAAGTTCCTTAAAAACATCATGTTCCTGTTCACGTTTTAGTAGAAATGAAAATGTTTCATTGTGTTCACAGCTTTCAGAGAAAGACTGTGATTCCCTTTGCAAGCTCCAATTTTTAAGGCATTTCTGATATTAACAATCCATCACACATACCAGTTGAACCAATAGTTCCCACTGGTCGGTGCCTAAGGATACTGCATGAGGGACACCCAGGTGGTGATGACGACTGGCCTGTGAAGAATTACCCTCTTGGTCTATCCTCCTTTAAGGTCAAACCTGCAGATCCCATCGGCTGCATGTTGCCAGGGCTCACCGTGGTGCTCCCCATTACCTTCTGTTCCTCTGTTTGCCGTTGCCTTGCATCAGGCATCTTCCAGCGCATCTTCCAGGCACCACCCCAATCACAGACCTAATTCTCTTCAGCTATCACTTCTGCCCTTCTCTTTGCCCCCTCCTCAAACTCCTGCTGCTGCTCTCTGTCTCCAGGTTGTCACTGTGGATAGTGCATTGCCCTCTAATGGATAGAATTCAAACTGAGCTCCTCATCCAAGCAGAACTGCGAGTAGGATCTAGTCCTTTGACCCACTAATGAGGCAGGAGACTTATTTTCCACGTCTAAGCCACTTCCTATTCCCTACTTCTCTTGAATCAAAATAATGCATATATATATTTTAATAGCACAGACATCGGTCTAAATGTTGCAGCTATTTTTAAGAAGCAGAGAAAATCTGTGCCATTATGAATCTTGGTTTCTTCATGTCCATGAATGCTTTAATTGGCTTCAGAGTTAGGAAAGCATTAACAAAGCTGATTTCTGTGATTCCACGCATCTGGATTTCAGGGTGTTTTTTTTTTTTTTTCTTTTTTAGCTTGCTTAATCCTGCTTAAAGTCTTAAGATTTATTTGTATGTTTACAAGATGCTGCTTTTCTCATCATATGTACATTATAGTCACCGTTAAAATTATACAAACAAAAGGAAAAACAGAATGGACTTGCAAGCAGCAAATAATTAATTATGGGGAACTTTTGAAAGGGTGGCTTAGCATCTTAAGCAATTCTTTTTGCTGTCAGATACATGGGCTTGTTTTATAAACTACAATCAATCTGCCATTGGGGGGAAAACTGCAAAATGAACTTAGTCGTCTGAGCTCATTTTCAGTTTCAAAATACTGAAAGGCTTTAGAGTATAAAGTACCCTCTTCTTTTAATGTCAGTAAATAAGTTGATCTGTTTATATGGTTTTCAATACAAGTAAACTGCTTGCCATTTAAACAAGCTCAATCAGCTGTGAAAATTGACATTTTTAACCATAAAATCAGACTTCATCCTACCATGATATTAAATATTAAGGAATCATTTAAAGGACAGTATACATTTCAGAAACCTGCCTGGAGAGATGAATGCCAATTTCTGCCATTCACAAATATGGACAACAAAACAGCCCCTTGGCTTGGGCCCTGCTGCTCTGTAAAAGCCACCTTACTGACTTATTCCAGCATGGTAAATCAGTGTTGCTCTGAGGAGACATTCAAGCTTCACATTCAGCCCCTGTGCAGCAAAAACATGTCCTTGAAGAGGACTGGCAGTGAGGAGGGATGGAAAAGGGGCATCGTATGCTGATGTTCTCACTGGTGATAGCATGTCCAGCTCTGTGAGAGCCCATGGGAGGGCTCAGCATTCTCCAGTCCCTGAAACTGGGGGTTTTGCAAGGCCAGGAGGCATCTGCCTGGCCGTACACTGCCCATGGAGGAGAGCACTGGGATTTCCAGCTGGCCTTGCTTGCACTAGGCTGTATGCAGCTGCACTCAGAAACAACATTTGGAAATGGGACATTCCTACTATCATAGAGACTTCAGGAGGTCTGTGCATAGTCCTCTGACCCCTGCCGCCTTCTTCTTTTTTTTTTTTTTTTTTCTTTTCCTTCCTTTTCCTCCCCTGTTTCTATCCAATTTTGGGGACAAAAAACCTGTGCTGTTTCTGAACAGGCTTACAACTGACAGAGCTCTTCACAGCTCAACACCCCTGATGTTTTGCCTGTGCCAAAGGGGTCCCATTGTGCAAGGGGTTTCCCTCTGAATAGGACAAAGCAAAACAGTGAAGCAGTGGGATTACTGGGCTGCTGAAGGGAGACAATGGGGAAACAAAGCTCAGACCGGAGAGACATTTATTTTTTAGAGGGGCATGGATGCCCTTACACAATCCCTTTTCAAGTGCTGTGAAGTTTCTCTAACAGAATCCAGTCCTGCAGCCAGGCACAAATCCAGTGCATTTGAAACCTTTTCATTCCATCTTTAATTCAGAAAATGTGCACCCACGTAATACCACAAACTGCAGGGGTTTAAGGTATAAGAAGGTCTAACAGGCTTTGGTGCTTCTCTGCTTGAGCATCTCTGGACATTTCAAACACCAAATGATGGAGGCAGTTGGTCCTTTCAGTGCTGAGTAGTTGATGTGGAAATCTGAGTGGGTGCAGGTCACAGTGGTCTTCTGCCTGCTGACCAGTTCGGGACATCTCTTCCATTCATGGTTCCGAATTGGCTTGCTTTTGGCTTCCTGCATGAATTTTAGCTCTATGTCCCCTCAAATGGCCTAAGGCTGTTCCTTCTGGGGGCAAGGAGAAGGGGCAGGCCCCTGTTTGTGGCTGTCTGCACCCGTGGTGGGGTGTGATTGAAAAGTACGTGTCACTGCTGGGATGATGAGGATGCTGGTAGTGTCTGCGTTTGCTTCCTGTTGGCGTTGCAGGCTGTGACTGTGGTTGTTTCACTTGCAGAAATTTGCACCAAAGCCCCCTGATGCTGAAAGTTGGCCTTGCCCATACAGGACTACTTGATGATGTCTCACTTGTCACAAGCATGAGCCCCCCAGATCAGCCCAAGGAATTCATTTCCTCTCAGCTTCCTGTATGCCAAGCTGTGACTTTCTCCCTGCCCTGGGTGTAATGGGAAAAATGCTGGAGAGAGAGCACTAACGTGCCCCATGGGGCTGCTTGCTATAGGGCTAGCTCTTGGCACTCCTTTGTTCCCCTACAAAGGCATGTGGGATGGGGAAAAGCCAGTCCCATCATAAGCAAACAAATGAACTGAGTTAAATTTTTTAAATGGAGTCATAAATAAAGAGCTATCATTGGAGAAGTCCCTAAAGACACTGTTTCTGCTGGTTTTTTTTTTGTTTTGTTTTGTTTTTTGTTTTGTTTTAATGTTGGCAGCTTCAGCAACTTTTACAGGGATGTCAGAGTAAATAGCCTGTGATCCTACAGGATCTTATAAGTGTTCAACAACAAGAAGATTTTTATGCTTTCATATTAGATGGGTTCCTAATAGACATTCTGTTCGTGTCTCCTTATTTTATGTAGTGTAGAACAAAAATAATAATCCCTGTCTGCAGTATATCTTAAAATGTACTTCTTTAGCAATTTCTGACTTAAGGAAGAAAGACTTACATGCCTTTGGGACAGAAAATGATCAGGGTTTTCTGGGATTTGGAACATCCCATAGCTTCTCTGCTAGCTGTAAGGGGGGAGGGAGGGAGAGAAATATTTATTCTGTTTAACTTAACGAACAGAAATTTAAGCGAGACTTAATCACAGTGTGCAGGTAAATTTCCTGATACACTATGAGAAGGCTCTTTCATCTTGCAGATTAAAGGCTACCTGGGGAAGGTGTTGCACAGTAAGGTAAAGAGTGCGTTAACAATCCTGGCTCAGTAAGTACAAGGTGGGCCGTTTCACTTTCAAAGTGGAGTAAGGCTTCTGTCATGAGGAGAGCTACTACAAGTACACGGGCTATATGTTTACTTCTCGCATTAGGGGTAGGGTGGATTTTCCCTCCCCATAATGAGATCTAGTAGGAGAAAACTGAATCTCTCAAAATTCAACCTGAAAATGAGGATACACTCTTAACCATAAGGACTTTCAGTTCCTGGAACAACTGATCTAAATTCCCCATCATCTGACATCTTGAAATCAAGTCTGGATGTGCACATAGAAAATATGCTCGAAATCAGCTCAAAGTTAAGAGCCTGATGCATGACTCCTGCAGTGAGGGTCTCCAGCCTACGTTATGTGGGAGGTAAGACCAAGTTCCTCTGGTTTTAGATTTGCTGAAACCAATGAACAACAGGTCCCATACCACTCTTGACCAACTGCATCTGCCTGCAGAGTAAGTACCTTTAATATGTCATGATTTATTCCTTTCTATATCAATCCGTTGTTTCAACTCTGGAGCTTTCTCAAAAGCAATGCTAAAGGGGCCCAAAACCTTGACCCAAGGCTGAAGTGCAAACATGATGACAGAGCTTTAAAATGTGGAGCTAGTTTTATTAAAGTTTCTTTTCCCCTTCATGCCTAGAACTTATCCCTAAAACCTTCAAGCTCCATCCTTTCCTAAATCTACTTCCAAGGAGACAGAAAGATGAAGTCCACCCAAACTACCTTTGGAGTCGTCTGCATTGCTGATGTCCACCTGACCCCATCACCTTGTAGAGTGGAAGAGAGAGAAATAAGCCTCTGTAAATAGTGGCTCTTCTGACCAGCATTAGGATAAAGATTAGGTGAAGAGTGCCCTGGACTCCCTTGGCTCTATCATCTGGGTTGGCAGTGAGTATAAGAGGACTTGAGTGTGACAAGCTCAGATAGATTTAGAGCCAAGATGGTTTTGCTTGTATCTTGAACTAATTTCCAGATGAGCATTTAGTGCAGTCAAGTTGGAAGGGGACGGGAGTGGTGACAATTTTTTGTTAGACCTACTGATATCTCTGGAAAAAAAAAAAAACAGATAAGCTTCTCACAGTTGTGTTCCTTCATGAGGCCTGGCAAGAAGATCTAGATTACAAGGTAAACATGGGTTAGATGCAACTGCTCCTAATCAAGTCCTCTGCACAGGTCTAGCTCAAGGGCTAGCCCCTCAGGGGTGTCAAGAGGCGCCCACTTCCAAGGATCACAGTTTTCTGTAATTGCAGGAGCTGTGCTGGCTGTGTATATGGGCTACTCAACCCTTCCCCTAGCACCAGCTGCCTCCAGTCCTCTCTGAAAACTGGCTTTCTCTTCTCCTTTCCATGTATGTAAACCATCATCAGAACCTCAGTGTTTCCTTTTATGCTGCAAATAGACAGCCTGCTATTTCCACAACTATGTTTAGCCTATACATTTTTTAAATATTGCTCTTGTGGCTCTCTGTTCTCTTTATTTCAGGCTATTATCAAATCAGTGCAAACTCACCATGGAGATATACACAACAGTTTACAATGAGGTAGGAATCATTCAAGCTACAATTGCTTCTTTTTCTTCTGGAGGTCTATACAAAGACACAAATAAAAAAAAAAAAAAANGAACTCACGTATGTTCTTTGTACTGTCTCTATACCAATAACCTTGGAGACTTTATTAAGGCACAGAGTAGAAGTTTAGAAGGATAAAGAGCATCTATACCAAATCTGGAGATAGATGACTGCAACTGAGATGGAGGCTTAATGAGCTTGGGCAGACCACCACACCCTTGTGGGGACTGTAAGCTTAATTCAAGCTAGTTTATCAACGTGTGGTGCCCAGTGCTGTATAGTCAAGCCAGATTGTTTAGAAGTAAATCAGGCATTTCACATTACACAGTATATCCAAACCTTGGTGTTTATAAGACTATCTAACAAGGAGTAAGACTGGGCCAAAAGAAAGGCAGCCTAGAAATCAGGGCTACTTCTTAACAGGCAGATCTCTTATGCTATAGAATGATTTCCAGTGACAGCTCTATTGCTTGGGATCTTCAAATCTAGATCTGGAAACAATAACAATCAGCAGTAGAATATGACCACTCAAAAGGCATCTTCCAGTTCTACTTCCATCAAAACCATGGGTGGAAAAATGGTAATGGATTTTACATCCTGAGCTATTCTGAGGTCATCCCTGGCAGATGACACTGGACCTTATCAGCAAGGCGCTACCCAGACCCCTTTCTCCCTACTCCACTACAGGACATTGGCTTGTGACTGCTACCAGCTAATAGGTGAGCCACATCTCTAAGCAAGATGAACAAAGTCATTCAAATCTTCCACTGAACCATGAGGAAGTCATTGTTCCACCAGGATGTAAGAATGGATGCTTTAGATCATTCTGTGTGTATATTTGTTGACCCCTGATACTGTGACATCCAAGGGTGCATCAGTATTAAGAGAGTTTTTTAGGTTTATTAGGTGCTTCTAAAATCTCCACAGACAAATTTAGTTCTTTAGTGCATAGAACTTCAAGAATTATCTTGCTGGTTTTTGTGTCTTTGAAGCGCAGAACAGCCTGAATACCACACTCAAAAGGCAAGTACCAACTGGAAGTAGATGGAAATAGGGTTGCTTCATTGCATGGAGATGTGAAGTGAGGCTGAGTTCAGACGAGGACCTTCTCGTTGTCAGACTGTGGGTTTCTTGTTTACGCTATTCTGCGTTACCTGTTTTTGAGCCAGCAAATCCATTGTAGCTAGGTCACGTGAGTGCCTGCTTGTAGTAATAGTCAAAAGAAGAACCGAGAGACTTTGACAGAGGCCACAGGCACCAACATCCCTTGACCACTGCAGAACTGTTATTTCTGAGGAATATGCAGATGGAGCAATACACTGGGGACCCATCTTACATTCCCAGTTCAAAGCAATATTGTATATCTTAAGCCAGGCCCTAGGAGTTATAGTCTACAGATGATGGCAACTCCAGTGGGTCTATAAAATCACAGATCTTCTTAAGCCAGAGGACGGCCTTTGAAGAAAGCAGAAACAAATAGGCTGAATATGGGTTGACTTCCTGATTTGTCTCCCTCCTGCTTATCAGGGCTCACACCCAGTCTCATTCTCTTTATGCTCTTCATACTTCAAATGGTTGAATAGCTACTGTGAGTAAATCTGTTGTTATGGCCTTACTTAGCATTCAGACTGACTTTCCTGTAGATGCCACTTGTGGGATCCTAACTTTGCAGACCTAAGACAACTTGTGTAATTTGTGTTCATATGAACAGAAGCTTGTGCATTTTGAAATGTTACTATCAAATAATCCCATCTGTACATGGGAGTTTGTAACAGGCTGACTTACGGTTGCCTTTTTGCAGCAATTATGGAACTTCCTTGGTAGGAAGCATTTTGGCTGAGCTATACCTCTTGTCTTTCAGCTTCCTCATAAGATGAGATTTGTAAACACAACGGAACATTCTGTATTTTGCATTTTAGTTATCTCTAGGAAGACTGACCAGTTAGTGACAACAACTTCTACTGTCTTCAGAACTTTTCCAGTCTCCCATACTTCAAAATCCCTGTGAACTTCCAAGGTGAAAGGAGGGTATTTTTATCTCTAGATTTTTCTTTATTTTGGGACATTTCAATTGCTTCACTAAATACAGTGAAGACTCAGAGAAAATCATCCTCTTCCAATTCAAGCTTTGCTCATCCTGCTAATAGTGAAATACACTGTTGTCTGCTTCCTGCCCTGAGTAACATTTTGGCTGTAGGTGGGATACAATGAAGTCTTCATCAACATGAACAATTAAAATAAAAAAATAAAAAATAAAAAATAAAAAATAAAAAAATAAAAAAATAAAAACATCCTGTTGTTTATTTGTACTATATTTTGAAAGTATAAATCAAGAATTTTTACAAACTTCTGTGGATCTGGCTTTAAGGTCTGAATACAGGTTAATAAGACTTTACTGAATGCTAGTCTCCTCCTCCTGACACTGGTGAGGGCTACTAAGTATTTCTGAAAATCTGTCCCTTTGCTAAAATGTGCTGCCAGCCAGAATTTGATATCTATTGTGAAAATTTGTTAGACTGAAGCCAAAAAATCCCTGTCTGGTTTGGTGTAAAGCTCTTTTTCCCCTGAGTGCCTTTGGCTACAAATTCTGCATATTCTAATTTTAAAGTATTATTCATTTTCTATTTGGTGATAAATGCTTTCCTGCGTAAGAGCCTTTTGATTGCTCTGCTAATTAAAGTAGATAGTTTCCTTTTATGTTAGGTGGCTGGGCTTCTGGGTAGCTGCAGTGTGCAGGGAACAGCCAAAGTTACGTGGCAGTGTTTATTACCCTCTCCCTCATCACCAATGGGTACTTGTTCTGGAGCTCCAAATTCTCAGTAAGGAAATGACTTAAGGAAATGAGGAACTTGTCACTTTGGATGCTTTTTGCCCCCCCTCTCCTAGAAATGGCTTTTTATTCATTTGTTCTCCCAGATTCAATACACTGTAACAAAGATTTAATGGCTTAAACTCATGGAGACAGAAGTAGGAATGGAACTTCCATGTTGTTCTTTTTATTCCCTCTGCACCTGTTTTGGTCAGCATTGATATTAGTGATTTGGCACATGAGCATGTGCTGAGAAATTCACTTTCTGTGAATGCTACTTTAATTGCCAAACCATACTGTGCCTTCACTTCAACAAAAAAAAAAAGCCTCTTGCTTGATCTGAAATGCTGTGGCAAGTGTTGGGCACTTGATCTGAAATATTAGGGAAAACACGGGGGAATACCCAGAACAGAAAAGAAAATGAACAATCATGGCTAGCCAGGGCAATCTGTTCAGAAGAAAGCCTCTGGGGGTGGAGATCTAGCTACCACCCGGGGTAAGATTGCTCTTCCAGCGTGGACTTCTGTCATAGATATCAGGGGCAAGCTACCAAAGAAGGGCCTCAAAATATCTCAAGTGGTTGTCTGATAAAGGGCACTGCTATAAGCAAAAAGAACTACTATATAACTAAAACTCTTTCCAGTGAATGGGACTTACAGAAGGCAGAACAAAAAGTCAAGGAGAATGTGTGGAAGTGCTTGGGTCTCTGTGGAAGATATTACTCACATCTTCAGGATGCTCCTGCATGTTCCTGCAGGTCTATAACTCTATTATGGTGTCTGTGTAAAGTATGCACATGGCTTAGGCATGTTGTTATAATGTGACATGATCATCTTTGTCTGTTGTCACATTTTCAAGGTGGCCAGGAGCTCTGCTGATGGTATGCAAGAGCTTCTGGTGAGGGCAAAGGTTCCTGTT
This sequence comes from Anseranas semipalmata, assembly GCA_013399115.1. NCBI lineage: Eukaryota > Metazoa > Chordata > Aves > Anseriformes > Anseranatidae > Anseranas > Anseranas semipalmata. Next base: position 1,909,701 of record VXAA01003459.1, read on the forward strand.
GTTTCTGAAATATATAGAAGCCGGTCTTCAGAGCTCACATAGAGCAGGAAGGGGTACAATTCTTAAGGGTCACCTTCAGAGCTTGTGGCTAAAGGGCTCTTAATCTCAACAGGCTCAAAAACTCATGGACTAAAGCTCAGGTTTGACAAAATAGCATGATGGCAGTTCTAAGGGAAACTCTACCAACTGTCTTAATTCAAGTGAAATTTGGAGATGTCTGGAGACTTGTAACAAACCATTCTGACCGCCCTTCTCTGAATGTTAAATATCCCTCTCAGACCCCCCATCCGGAGTAGCAACAGAAATCATGAGCTTTGCAGGTCGCATCAGTGAGTGAAAGCAACCATGGATGCAGTGTCTGTATATAGGGTAACTTGTTTTAGTCAGACCGCTGAAGAAGAAGTGGCTATAAACAGATTATTTTATAACAGCACCATGTTTCAAACTCCACAGGAGTGGAGGGAACACAAACCAAAACTCTTTATAATTTAAATGCATTGATCTTCCCAGGACTCTACATAACCTGAGCTGGGAACATTTAAATCTCTCTCCCAGATTGAACAGGCCTTTGAGCTTGGAAGTCTATGTGCCCTGATAGCCCATTATCTGCTGGGTATCATGTGAGGCAAAAACAAACAAACAAACAAATAAATAAATAAATGAAGAAAGAAAGCAAGAAAGCAAGCAAGCAAGCAAGCAAGAAAGAAAGAAAGAAAGAAAGAAAAAATATATTGCCCTGTTATTGGAGACATAGCTGCCTGCTTGGTTTGTGTGCTGGTATGCAAGACGAGATCGGTCCTACCCCCCCATGCAACATTCCCATTCGTACCTATGGCAGCAGGCTGCGTGGCACGCTGTGTTAGTTATAAAGCTATACCACGTGCACTACTTTGACTCACCTGTAGCAATCAGGTTTCTCCTTTTATAGCCCACTCACTACATATTGTCTGTATGATTTCCCCAGAACTGTCTCTCCTGTTGTTTCTGAGGTAGAGCCACTGAGTAATCACCAGAAGGATTAAAGGAGCTGCTACAGTCTTGTTTCCACGGATGTGCTCCTTCCTTATAAACAGTAACAGAAATGAAGAGGCCAGCCTCAGGGAATTACACAATGCATCCTCCCAAGTCTTTACACAGCGTTTCCCATTCTCAGGAGCTGCTGACCATGCCTCCTGCAAGAAAGCTGTCACCTCCAGCTGCAGAGATGTTCATGTCTGGAAAGCAGAGCACACTCAATCAGGGGAAACCATGGCTTCTTGGTCCGTGTTTTGTATTTGCATCAAGGCAGGTACTTCTGTGTTTCTCTCCAGCAGGTTGGATCACAGGAAGCTGCTGTGTACATGGGGTGTGGGATCCCAAACCGCTCAGGGATCCCAAAGTGCCGCAGAAGCCCAGACAGCTGCAGAGGGTATATGTGCTCTCTGGTTTTGCATGGAGAGCAGAGCTGTTTGCTTGAGGCTTTGAGGTGCTCCCCAGATGTCCTGGTGAGCCTCCCCCACCATGTCACATACCGTAAGATCACGTAATGGAGAGTGGCTCAGCCCCAGAGACTTGCTTTTGGAGGCACACCATAGAGGGCTAAATATCAGGCAGAGGAGGAGGGCAGTATAAAACTGAAAACACTGCATGTCTGAATGAAATAGCAGTGACCAGCAAGCACAGCCATGTCTTCAAACCTGGGGCAGTCTCAGGTGGGTGCCTTCAATTTTCCCCTCCCCACATTTTAGGGGTTGGATCCCAGGGTTTGCCTTTGGGCCATCCCTACCCATCAGCTGTGTTGCCACTGCTGAAGAATTCTGCAACCCTGTTCTGAAACCTCCCGTAAAACATGGAAGGAACCAGGGGAAAAAAAAGGGACTACATCAGATAGGTGAGCGTAACACTTGGCCACTGTGGTTGTAATGGCTGTGACAACTTGTCATTACCAGGAAGTCTTACATGTGAAAAAATTGTTATTCACCTTCCAGGTATCCTCTTGTGGGCATGATGCTGACTGCCATGTGGAGGTTAATTGGTTATTTAAAAGTGCTACTTCACGGTAATTTGCTGCCAATAGGTAACCAGCAAGTCCCGAAAAAGAAATATTCAGCCAAATAATTCTAGAAAGCAGAATTTCTCTGGACATTAAGAAGTCATTGCAAATCCTCCTAATAATGTATTTTAAGCCTGGCTGCATTGGTTCACTGAAATTGTAATTCCAGAGCACCCATAAAGCTGATGTGGATCTGGGGAGCTGTTTAACAGACGGCTTCTTTCAGAAGCTGGGTAAGAAGAGCTGCCTATTAGATACAAGACAAGCAGTTGTGTGAGGATTTTTTGAGTGTTCAGGTAGCCTTCCAACTCAGCACATCTCTGGATTTAGTCGCTGAGCCTGACTGACTGAAGGTAATGGTTAATATGGAATTATATAGGTCAGAAAACACTACAACTTTGGTTAAGCCAGGTCTCTAACTATAGGAAGAAGATAGGCTACAGTAATAGTGGACAGAGGGCTTCTTTAAGTGTCCAAGCCAGCAAGGATCGGCATGAAAGAAGAGACCCAGGCCAAAACTCTGCCACCAAGATATAAAGTAGAGGTAGCTGCCGATTCTGGGGATAGTGCTGTTGTACAAGTCCTTGTTCAGTGTTAGGAAAAAGTTCATTTATTTGATTCCCTAATCTTATCATGGGGGACTTATTGTAAATTTTAGGAAAAGCACAGTATCATTCCCTATTTCTTTTTAATATAAACAATATCTGCATCCTGGTATCTCTTCTGAATGATTGAGTACTGAAGTCACTTGGGGAAAGACATTACAATCAACTGCAGTTCTGCTAAGGCCAGAAAAGTTGGACTTACTTAAAGCAGGTTCAAGATTTCTTAGTATTTTAATGACTGTAAGGATGTGGGTCCCCATGGAAATTTTTTACTGAGATATTCAACAGAGGCTATGTGAAGACCTTTGGTCTAATCCTACCTCGTGAAGTCCTGGTGTTGAACTTCACCTTCACACAGCTGTACCCTTATAACATCCAGTTCTTGTAAACACATCTCGTTGGCAATGAAATCCGTATGCCATAATGGGCTTTTTGCCTTCTCTGTGAGAAGATAAACTCATGGCAAGACCCCCAGCCATATGTTTGAGATTAAGAGCAAAAAGTTCTCCTTGGCTTTGATGGACTGTGGTTTGTGATACATATCATGCAGCCCAAAAGGAAGAAGCTAATTTTGGAAGAAATGGTGTTTTCTGTTCACATCACATTGGTCATTTCTCCTTATGACATGTATAACCAAGTGAGTGCCTTTCCTTGACATGGACACTTTTTCTATATGATGCTTAATGACACCCTAGCTGGAGATCAGACAGACCCCTTAAAGCCACCGCTAGTACTATGAACAGCAGCATGATAAGCAGGGAAGTTTGCTGTACTAAGAGTGTAATTGTAAAGAAATACAAAGCAATATAGGTCTAATCTAAGTTAAACTGAGCTTTAGGGATTAATCAAATCTTAATTATAGCCCAAACCACACAGCCATAGTTATTTCTAAATTCACAGGCTGAGCATTCAGGCGGGTGCTGGAAACTAAATATCACCTTTTTGCATTACTGTTATTAAACATTACACATTCATAACCTTTTCAGGTGTAAATTATTAATGTGTGCAGTTATACTTTTAATTAGGACAAACTCTTAGGGACAGATTCTACTAGTGTTATTTACCTTTCCCACCAGGAGTTCTCTTAACTTCAATGGGAGGGTTCATCTGACAAGATGCTATTCATTTGTATTTATTTTTGGAAGAGTGCATAAATGTTAGACCATATATTCAATGAGGGAACATTCATGTCCAAAACAACTTGAAACCTAAGACCAGCAGGCAAGAGGACACAAACTAAAAGAGAAGAAAGAACGATACAGAAAAAGGATGGAGAAGCAAGATGCTAAAATTTATAGCTAACGTCACTCCTGTGTCCAGAATAGGTGATAAAGAATTTCTGAAGGTCATAACTGAATTAGGTGAGTGGACAGTGTGAAGGTACATGACAAGTTAGTGTTAGCAGTAGTATTATTTGTGGGCTTAGCTGTGGATCAAGGTCTTACTTTGCTAGGCACCATATAAACCCTGCTCAAGGTGAGAGTCCTTGCTCTGTTATCCTTCAGTTAAACCATTGGTGAATGTAAAATCAGCCATATAAAAAGTCAAAAGGAATTTGAGTACATTTGTTAGTTGCAGATGCAGTGCTATCATAAGACTTGCAATGATAGATGGCAGAGGATCTCAGGACACTTCAAAGGTTGACTTGAGAAGGTTTACAAAAATCTTCTATTAATTAAAAAATATTAATTAAGAGAAAACAAACTGAGTTATGTTGATTTACATTGGTTCAATACAAGTCCTCTGTGGGTCTAGCGAGTGTTTATCCCTGCAACAACTAATTACAGGTGCCTCTTCCTCTCCCACCCTGGAGGACCTGAGCTGGTGTCACCAAGAAAAGACAGTTAGCAGCTCCCTGGTTGGAGCATTGCACAAGCAAAGACGAGCTCAAAAGGGGAATGCACCTGCAGAAAGCTTGAGAAACAATGAAGCACCTTAAGAACAACACTGGCCAGCAGAAAATATCTCTGAATCATTATTGCACCCTTCTCTGTTAAGTCTTCAGCTTAGGGTACAGCTTCTGTCAAACAGCCAAACAAAAGGTTAGGATGTATTAGAAACGGGATGGAGTAAATTTCAGCATGGTATAAAACCAAGGCTTCTCTCTCATCTGGAAAGCTATATGTCACTGCCAAGGGAATTAAAGGATGTTCAGATAAGGATGACAAGAATAATTTGAGACCTGAGGAAAAAAAAAAATCTTATACGGAGAGAGATTGAAAAGATAAGTGGTGTTTACAATAGAAGGTAGCTAAATAAGAAGGGCTGTGATAAAAGCTCATGCTGCCAGTGCTGTGGTGAGGGAAAGAGGGGGAATGGGAAAGAGAGGAACCCAAAAGGTGTGAGTGTGCCTGAGCATGTGGGCAGTGGTGCCATGAGCCCACTTGGGAAGATGTCGGGACCTGGGCTGGAAAGGGAAGAGTCACATGCTGGTTGCCAAACTTCCTGCCTTAGTTCTGTGCGCTATCTGAAACAGTAAAAAGACATTCATCGGGCTTGGTATTTCTTCCATGTCTCCCAAACCAAGGCATGACGTAAAAGAGTTGGAGGCAGGTAACTCAAGGTTAATAAGAAAAGTAACTGTGGAAAACCTGATGGGTTTGTGGGGCTCAGTTCCACTGTGTGTTGTAGATGCCAAGGACTTAATAAGATTCAAAGAGGGGCTGACCATTCCCATGAGGAGTTAAACCGGGTACTGCCATAGTGAACATGATCAGAGTATTTGGAGCAAACAGACAGTCTCCATCTCCAAGGATTACGCCATTTCTTAACAGCTGGGAGCTGAGCTGAGATCTTCATGCAGAACGTGGTCTCCAGAATGACCACAGTCTCTCTTCTTGCACTCGGGCTGAAGTAGTCTGAGACAAGGTCCACGGCAGGATGGAGGCAGGATGGCGGCAGTGTGCCCAGGTGCCTGTTCCTGAGCTACAGCATGCATGCGAGGGGCTGTCCTCCAGGAAGGTCAGCTCTCATGACATTTATACTTTTCACCATGGCAGTGGGGTTTGGCACCACAGCTCTGAATGAAGATCAGGAGCTCTGGGGTGCTCACAGCTTCACCATGGGCTCCTTAGGTGCTCTTCTCCACACCACAGTTTCCTGACATGTAAAATGTTATTAATGACAGACTCCCTTTGAAAATTTGGTCATACAGTACTAAAAAGCACCTTATAGGTGCTAATTACCTATCTTGTTTTGTCACATAATGCATGCCAAGTTCCCCAGGAGGAACTGGTCCCCAGCACGAAGCTCATGCTGCCTTTGCTGCCACCATCCTTGCTCTGGACAGGAGCTCAGCATTTCCTCTCCCACACCTCCTTCAGGAAACCATTCCAGTAAGAGGCTAAATTAAGTTTACCCAAAAGCATTTCATTTAGCTGTACTGGGTCTGGCCGGGATAGAGTTAACTTTCCCTGCAGCAGCCCTTGTAGCTAGAACAGCGCTGGTATCACACCACTGTTTTGGCTACTGCCGAGCAGTGCTGGCACAGCACCAAGGCTCTCTCCAGACCCCCCTAAGCCAGTAGGTGGGGGTGGGCAAGAAGTGGGGAGGGGACATCACCAGCTGACCTAAACCGACCAAAGGGATATTCCATACCATATGATGTCACACTCAGCAATAAAAGCTGGGAAAGGGAAAGAGAAGGGGCGGGCTCTTGTTGCGAAGACGTCTGTCCTTCTGATCAACCACTGCGGGTACTGAGGCTCTGCGTCCCAGGACGTGGCCGGGCATCGCTCGTTGGTGGCAGAATAACTTGTTTTCTCTTTTCCTCTGTGCTTGTGCACAGGTTTTGCTTGTACATATATATATATTTGTTGGTTTTTTTTCTTCCTCTTCTCTAATTAAACTATCCTTATCTCAACCTGTGAGTTTTTTTTCTCCCCTTCTTCCTTTGAGGAGGGGGAGTGAGAGAGCGGTTGTGGTGGAGTTCAGCTGCCCAGCAGGGTAAACCCACCACATTAGCTTCACTAAAGACAGTTATCCTATATTAGATAAATACCCACCGGGTTTTAAGAGCATATTTATTTGAAGATTAAGTACAAGACAGAGTTGTTTAACCAATGGGGTAAGTGGATCAACAAGGTGAAAACTGAAGCACCTAGCTTATTATACTACAGCTGATGACCTAATTTTGATACTTCAGTGTTTCAATTTATTCTAAGTTCACCTTGTGCTTCTCCTGCTCCTCCTATCTAAGCAAAGCTGCTGACCTGAGTCTGTGCAGCTTCAGAAAGGGGAACTCAGTTAAAAATTGGTCAGTAGGGTCAATGATATTAAAAAAGTCTTGGGGATATGGTCTGGGGTCTATCTCAGTCTTCCTTCTTGCCCTGCTCCAAGGACCTCATCCTTCTCCCATCTCTCTGCATTACAGGCTGTCTGCAGACCTCAAATTTTTAGTCTTCCCCTCCTTCTGAAATTTCAGTCTTCTGCAATAGGTTTATATCCATTTGTCCAATAATGTTCCAAAGCAAATGTGTGTGGGTTTTTTTTGTTTGTTTGTTTGTTTTCTTTTTCCGTTAGTCAGAAGAAGTGATTCATGGTTGTGCTGGGCACAATTCAGATGCCTGAAGACAGGTGTCTAGTGACATCTGAGATGGGCTAGCATCTCCCACATGTTGCTGCTGAGGGGCACAAGTAGATTTTATTTTGTATCTACCAGCCCCATCCAGATGTCCTGGATATCCCTACATCCATTTACCACTTACATATTTTTTGGCAACTGAATTCTGTATTTTTGTACCTGATTGAATGCCTTCTCCTTTACTTCGGGATATGAGAAAAAGAAATGGGCATGTGGAAGCATTATGGATGTAAATTTAGACATTTAAAGCAAAGGAGCTAAGTGTCAACTGCTATAACCTTTCAGCATTTTCCTCTGAGTTTGTTTAAAGATAACAGCCATTTTCCTTCCAAGGCCCCATTTGAGGTAACAGTGCTACACGTAGCATCAATTGCAGGGCATCCAAAACTGGCCATGACACTCTTGCCTGAGCCAGTTTTGAAGAGCTGCTTTAATCACAAATCCAGCAAAAATATTCACCTCTCCAAATCAATGAGAATGCAAACAACATCTCTAATCTACCTTTAATCAGGGAAATATGTTTTGTTGTTGTTTTCATGGCAAAGACAACCTGTATATGCAGCAGACTAGTCCTTCTGGGCATTAGTAAAATGTATTTAACTCAAAATTTGGTGCCAGTTTGAGTGGGTCTTTGATCAGAGGACCTCCAGTGTTACCCCATCAACCTAAACTGCCCTCTCATCTTGCTTTTTGTGCAATGACACATTGAAAATAATGAGTTAGTTGGAGAAAAGAAGAATGATCAGTATACAAACAGATAGAGTTTGGCACTACAGGCAGAAGGGGGGAAACGTCCTCGTGACATAAAGTTGAGAAGTACTGTCAGTACTGAAGGGGATCCAGATATCCTACAAGAAAGCCTGGATGACCTCACAAACTGGAGCAGTGGAAATGGGATGAAACTGTAAAATCTTGAATGTATGACCTTGCACTTTCCACTAATTCCTGCCATAATCAGAAATTCTGTAGATTCCCTGAGGTTGCAAAGGAGAAAGACCTGGAGGTACTGTTTAATCATGTCTGAGATACCAACGTCACATCATGTCATGTCAGACTAATGCAATCCTGATATGTATCAAGAGACACATTTCTAGCAAAGATACAGCTGTATTAATGCCATCGTACAGGTGGCTGATGAGGCCTCTCCTGGAACAACATGTACAATTCCCGTCGCTGGTGTTCACAACTGATGAATTCAGATTGAAGCAGGAAGGACCACTGATCAGGAGGGAAATGAATGAATTGTTTTACCAGAGGAGATTACAAATTGGACGCTTTCAGCCTGGGAAAGACAAAAGTATATAATGACTGCTTATAAACATTTCAGGGAGGTAAACATCAAGGGGGATGGACTTGGTAGCCTGCAGGACAATGTTACCACAAGAATAAATAGGAATGAATTGGCCATAAATTTAAACTAGTAAATAAGAAGTGTGGAAGTGACAGGAGGAGTGAGTCTCTCAGAGAAGAGCAGCCTCTTCTCTGAACTGGGAAGGGGAAAAATCTGGTTAGGTTGAAGTAGGAGCACGACCATTTCAGAAAGGGAAAATATGGAATGTGCCACTGCAGGGACTTGTTTAATAAATAAAATAAAATAAAATAAAATAAAATAAAATAAAATAAAATAAAATAAAATCCAGAGGCACCCTTTAACCTAGAATAACCCTATTATACCCCTATTTATTTATTTTTGTAGGTCCACTGCACACAGTAGCATTGGAAGGATGTGAAAGGGCAAAAGTTGGCTGTAGGATGTCTTCTAGGCAGAATTCCAGCATTCAGGCTTAGAAAAAAAGAAAAAAAAGAAAAAAGAAATTCCTCCCTGACATATAGTGTTGCTGTTGCTTAACTATTTTTAATATGCTGAACCCAGAAGCTTCATTTCTGCAGGCGTTCTGAAAGCACATAGGTGCAGTCCCTGCCCCCAAAGCTTACAAACTAAGGTAGGACTTCTTTTTTAGTTAAAAATGTTTTATGGTGACACAAACAGGGCCAAACCATAGAATTAAATTCACAAAATGCTTTTAGTGTTTGGCTGATATATTAAACTGGATTATAGACTTGTATCATAGGAAATTATACTTGCGCTTTCGTTCCATTAGCCTACTTTAAACATTGGTATTAAAAGCGGATACTTACTTAAATACCAAACTGTGCCTGGGTTATAATCTGTTTCTCTGATATCGTAGATCATTTGCAAACCACAAAGCCCCTTTGATCTTGCAGAATGCTCAACTGAACTTAAAAGGAAATTAAATGCAGAGCTCAATTTTTCATTAAATTGTCACCCACTGTTTTAGAGTTATGACTCTTCAGATCTGTTTCTTCTAACAGGTGGACAAACAGAATGTTAATACCATGGTATCTGTGGAGCTATAAAATCTGCACAGAGCAAGAGATTTTCTAATTATTACCACTTCTTTATTAGCAATTCTAACTCTCATTTTTCCAAAAAGTCTCAGGACATGAAAACACCACTGAAAAATCAGGGCTTTAAAAAACTGGGGACAGTTCTGTAGCCTCAGATGGCTTAAGGCAATAAGAGCTCAACAAACTTTTATAAAATTGGAGCTGCAAAAATCAGAGCTTATGTGCAATTAAAGAAGTTTTTGATGGGAGTTTTACCTTTATAAAGCTAGATACACTCCTTAAGATCTGCAAATAATAATAATAATAATAAAAAAATGTAGACTTTGATTATGGACCTAAAACTGCAACATTAAATCTTGCAGGTACTTTTGCCAGCTACATCAATGGGTACAGGACCAACCTCCGTGATAAGTTTCCAGCTCACTGTATCTCACCAAGCAGGATCACAGCAGTCATTGTGTACCCTAGAACTGTATCTCCAGCTCCCCAAAACATCAACTGTGCAACGTGTCTAAGCTGAATCAGGAAGATGGGTGATAGAAGCCATAGGTGTTGTGTAGCATGACTCTCTTGCTATCTCATCCTTAGAGAAAAAAATCTATTGCAGCTCCATCCAGACAGTCTTTGGTATCTTTAATCCAAACTGTGGCAGATCACCATTCCAGGCTTTAAAGCCTCCAGGTTTGGCAAAGATTATGGTTGTAATAGATAGACTTATCAAGCTACCTATTAAGGTCACAGCCTGATGCTGCAGATACAGCAAAGACTGGCTGGAGGGAAAAGAAGGAGATCAGGAAGAGGTGAAGAAGGAGATCATGAAGCTGTTTAATGCATTCTTTTTAGTAACATCCATTCTTTTAGACCAGGGTTAGAGCCGAGTTGTTCTAAGAGCTAAGCAGAAATAAAAGCTGACTTGGGTCTGAGAATTATCCATGCTCCAAACTCCTATTTATTATACCAGGAAGCTGCTGGTGAAGGCAAATGACTGCGGTGACCGAGGCTGCTCTGTATTTGTAGCATTTTGTCTGAATCAGGCACATTTCTCTGCTTCTCATTTCTTTGCTTTGTTGCTGGACTTTGCTGCAACTGGAATTTTTTTATCATTATTTTTACTTTTTAATGACAACAGTTTAGTAATTGGAGGAATTTTGGGTGTGTTCTGTTAGGTCCAACAAGTCATGTTCTTGGAAATCTGCTTTTTTTTTTTTTTTTTGGCAGGATTTTGGATAAATCTCACTCTGGTTTCCAAAAACTTTCTCTTTTGAGGAGTTGGCTGAGCTTTTGTTTGTTTGCACAGTCATTCCTCTCTCCCAGGAAATGCATTCAGATCTAACTTCTTCTGTGAACAGCCTGGTTGGCTCACTGGGCTGTTAGGAACAGCATGCTGGCTGCATTTACTGCTTTTATGCTAGAGCCCCAGTGCTCAGACAAGTTGAGAAATGGAGAGCAGGAGATGTTTTTGGACTGTGGAAGGAAAGAAATGGTGAAGGTGTCTGGGCCTAGGTGGGGAGATAGACACCCCTTTTATCCTCATTTTCAATGAGACAATGTGTGAAAGCACAGCTATTGTTTCCCAAAAGAGGAGTTTGGAAATACCGGGCAGAGGCATTTATTATAGTAATATAGTCAATGGTAGTACAATAAATAATAATAATGATACAAATAATTAAAGCCAACAGCTTCCTCTGAGCCAGGGAGAGAAAGAAGATACTTTGTGTGCCCTCCTTCCACAAACACCAGTGAAAGGAGCAGTACTTTACGATGCTTTGAAAAATGTTGGATTAAGACAAAAGGGTATGAATCTCCATGTCCAAGGCCTGCTGCAAAGTATTGATGAAGAGTATTATAAGAGATTGCAACTAGGGCCATCAGCCTGAGCTAGTTTTATTTGAGCCCTGGAGAAACTATGAGTTTTAACAACAGCCTAGTGGAAAAAAGACCAAAAGAGGTGCCATTTTCAGATATGTGTCTTCAGGGTTGTAGTTGTCCTGAGAAATTTTCCAAACCAAATAGTTGCAAGAGGAGCACCTCTAGGAAATGTCCTGTCCATGCTCTCCACTCCTGAGTGAGAGCAATTCTACTGATATGGTCTCGGTTGATCCTGAATGATTTCTCTGGCTGATCAGTTTGAAAATCTTTCCTTAATTAGTAAATCAGTGCATAAATAAATAACTCCAACTCCCTGTTGAGGTTACTATACCTTGCGTCATGTTCCCATTGACACCTTGTCCAGTGGAAGGTGGAGCAAGTCTAGGAGTTTCTGTTGAGGTCTTGCTCATTGGCCACCCTTTGAGCTTCATCATGCCATGCACATGCATTATGCACAAGTACACAATCCGTAGCTATGAGGTACCTATAGCACGAAGCTGAAACAACGGACGAGTGCAAACGCAGCAGGGAAGCATGAGGTAACAGCAAGATAGTTACAACTAGCTTGAAAGTATCATGGGCCTCTTGACCGCTGCTACATCCCCACTGAGGTGCTTTTGCTGTTGTTTGCAAAGAGCAGAGAGGACAAATTTCTAAAATGGCACTGCAGTCAAAGAACTTTTAAAAAATTCTTTACACTTAGCCACCATTAGTCTCGTAATGTTAATTAGGTCTCCTGGGAAGTAAAATGTTCTTCCAGGACAGCCTTTTGCTGGGAGGCAGAGTATGGATTGGAGAGAAGATGATCATTCTTTAGGAACAGAAGGCTCAGAAATCCTGTTAGATAATTGGCAGGTCTGGCTTACTTACAGATTCCCTGCAATAATACCTGCCTATCTGGGTGGGAGATCCAAAATCCAGGAAATCCAATAGATTGGGTTAGCTTTCCCTTTGTGTGGTTATCATTTTTAACTTTAGAAAACAATGGCTCTTTACAAACTGACACAGCCTCTAGGAGTTTGTTGTTGAGGTCTCCCTAGGGCTCTGACTATCATCAGCGTTGTGTTTGACATGTTTAATGATTAGATTCAACTAGATAACTACCAAGAATTAGCCCTTAACCAGCTCTACTGAGCCTTTGAAGTGAGAGGAGAAATACAGTACCCAGGGACACTGCAAACTTCTCTGTATGTTTCTGTCTAGGGACTTCAAAACCTGTGACAACAGGAAAGGTTCCATCCAGAGGGATGATCGTTTGCATCATGGTTCTTAGAGGGTCTTGATCCAGCATTTCCAGGGAACAGTTTACTGACAAGTAAAAAACTTTACCTGGTCTTCCAGACTCAGCAGAGCAAGGCTACCAGTATATTGCACAACTACATCACATAACCTCCAGACAGAATATGCTATTAGGATTTATTAGGTTATAATCCTTTTTTGATTAAAAATTATAAATCAGCTCATGTTTGATGTTAACCCATAAACGCATAGCACATGTTAAGCAAGGCGTAGTATGCATGGCCCCTGGGCACGCATGGAGGAACCCACCATGCCACTTCCATCACTTTGCAGAAAATAATGGACCTGATCAAAGGAGTGTGGCCCACTCTGTGTCGGGGACATGGCTTTCAAGAGGTTAACTCTCAGAGATGGAGCACGCTAAGCTGTTGCGTTTGATTTATTGTCCCTCCTTTCTTCTTGTTTCTCCTTGAAACATAAAAGCTTGCAGCCCACAGACTCTTGACATTTCTTTTAAATGCTCTTGTCATTCAGAAATTGCCACAGTCATCTCCCGTAACTTTGCACTTAGTGTTTCCAGCTTGTTTGGGGTTACTTGCAGAAATTGAAAAGGAAATACGAATAGATTACAGGGCTCAATCCTGCAAGATGGAGAGTCTTCTAGCTCTGAACTGCTAAAGCACTTAACCATTTACTTAACTTCAAGGGTAGGAGTAGTCTCACAGAACTGCGGTACCACCAACTGAATTATAATCTTGAGAATGAAATTGTGAAGATGTCTGCAAAATAAACAACCACTCTAGCTACTGAGGGCAGGTGACACTGTAGGATTTTTAAAGGATCTTGTTGATTTACGAGCACAGTTCTGACTTGCACTGGAACCTGCTGCTTAAATGCTTTTCTAAAATCTCGCTTCTGATGATTTGGGTTAGGTCCCCAGGCTCCTTGAATTCTCTTTCGCACAGCAGGACTACTTTTCTGCTCATCCTGACCGTACCACATAGGCATCCTTATCTCTAATGCATGGTAATGATGGATGGAGAGTCTTTCAATGCGTGAGACAGCTGAAGAGGTTTGTACCTTGTTATCCCAGATGTGAACAGCTCAGCTGGAAACTCAGGCTTAGGCCTGTGTAGTCATCTAGGGTTAAGAATAAAAGTTGAGGGTTAAGAAAATCCTGGGCTTCTGGGAAAGCACCTTTATTTACTTCAACACAGCGCAGGAATGCTACATATATGAACAGGGATAGAGGTGATCAGCTTGCAAATGGCACTACATGCAATATGAAAACAAGCAAAATATCACCCACGATATTGCCTTCTGAAAGACAGCCAGAGTGAAGACACCTATTAGGACCCGCACTAATCGCTGATAGGAAAGGTCCTGTGCTTCTGACGCGGGTGGTGCTGTTGCTTACAGTTAGTGTTTGGGTTTGGTTTCTCACCTGTTTTCAACCTTGTCTTCAACCCAATGCTCATCTCCAGGAAACATTCCCAGTGACCTAGTCCCTGTATATAAATACTTTCTTCTTTTCTCAGAAATTTTCTTGACCTATCCTTTTTGGTGGAGTTTATTTTTTGTGACTGATGATTCCAAAATCCTTTCTTTTCATCCCAGAGCACTAGGGAACCTGAATACTAGCCAGCTCTTCTAAGGACACATGGAACTCATATTTCCTAGCTCAGTCCTGACAGTTCTCTGGGCAAGAAATCCCTTTTTTTGTTTTTTGTTTTTTGGTCTCACACACGCCATAAATTGCAATAAAAATCTTAACTTTTTCAAGTTGCTTGTGGCTGAATATAGCATTTATTTCAATGAAAAGGCCATGCAAGAAAAGCACGACAGAGTGGTAACAGATAGAGTTTTCAGACCTCCTCAGGCTGAGGAAGGGAATGGACCCAAGTCTTCAAATTCTTGGGTAGGTGCCTGAAGAGAAGATTACTATGGAAAATGTGGTCCCTTCTCTTTTCACTGTGCCCTTTCAAATGCAATGCTTCTGGAGTCCAGAAGGCACCTTGCCTTCTGGCTAGGGCATCTTAGGGCATCATAGGGCACTTTGGGCAAGCATCAGTGCTTGCGGATGCCAATGTCCAACAGGATATGGGACCTGGGCTGATTTAGTGAAGACAAGACATCCCCAGACACAGGAAACAGCAAGACTTCAAGGAGTCTCCTATGAAGCTTTTTCCATGGAAACTGAGAGTCTTACAACTTTACAGGCACCCAAGTGGGAAGGCATCATCTTTTTCCCAGATCACTTAGTTCAGCCGAGGTGTCTCTATTCTGTGCAACTGCTGTTTTAAATGTTGCCCTTTGTGATTTGCAAGATGAGGCCTCAGGTGGCTTCAGGAAGCTGTGCTGCTTTGAGTAGGCACAGCTTTCTCAGTAACCCTGGGTAAGATAGCAGCAAAAAGTGACATGAAAGGTGAATTTTGCATGACATACCTAGAAAAGCCAATTACATGTAATTAATGTTGGTTAAATGCTTTAAAGATGAAAAGCTTTTATATAAGTGTGATTAACATCATTTCTGTTGAAATGATTGTCTTTCTAATGTTTTAAGAAGCTTAATAGCATGTTTCAGCTTTTCAGTGTTTATCTCTGAGGTGTGATGACCCCATGTAAAGCATTCACTGGAAAACTATATAAGAAAGACCTTCAGTGGGAGCTGACGTTGGCCACAAACCAAGAGTAAAGGCTGAGACACTGTGGGACAAAGACGATTCACCTGTCAATAGCTCAATCTCTTACAAAGGCTCCTAATCAGCGAACCAGTTGAGCGATGCTTAAGTATTGTACTGATCTGAGGTCTTAAATTGTGAGTGCTCACTGCAGGATGGCTTATGGAGTCTACAGAAAGAGTCTGTGCAGGCTGGATTCAGTGTTTGAAGGTGCATGATGAGGAACACCAGCTTATGCTTAGCAGGCACCCAGGATCTGGCAGAGGACCCAACAGACACCTCCGAATGGGAATTTTGCCACCGATTTCAATGAATGCAAGAAATGACTACATTTTAGCATGCACAAAAATAAGCTGTTATTGACTGGAGGCTTATAGTCAATTATCTTGCTCTGATGTACTTTGCTTCCACTGTAAATAAAGTTGATTTCATTGTAAACCACTCGTGAGAGATGAGAAACAATGAGGGCTGGACACTGAACAATAGGCATTCTGAGAAAATAGTGAGTTCATACACTGGCAGTTGTTGTTATTTTCTGAAAATGAGTGCAGATGTTTTAGTATGCTGAAATCACTCAAGACTTTTATGGCAGAAAGAGGCCATGGAGTAAATAAACTGGTGACAGGTATAATGAAAGGCATTCAGTTTATTTTCTTGTTCAGAGCTATTTTATTCACAGGAGCTCTGTTTTGCCTACCACAGGCAAATCCTCGAGACCATCTTGAAGACGTATTTCTCCGGAAAAAAAGAATCGTGCAAGATCATGTAGCAAGCCCAGGGCTTCTGGATGACAATCAAATGGGTTACTTAATTCTTTGTATGCAATTCCTAGAAAGCATCAGTTCCCAGAAAAGACAGATATGAAGGCTCCGCTCTTTATTTGCTGGGGTGGAAACACAAGGGCTGTATCTCCAGAAGTGAGGGGAATGCCGTTTGAATTGTTCATGGTGCTGTTGCCAAGAAAAATATCCACATATCATCAAACATCATGCTGCTATTAAATCAGCAAGATAAAGGTCAATGAGGCTTGAAGGGTTACAGGCATGGGCAGAGGTGGTGCCCTTTCCCCCCATCAGTTAGCTCCCCAGATGAGCTGATCCCCTGGGGGGTTTGGACCAGACCCTTGAGTTTCCCCTGTATGATAGAGGCTATGGGATAGCTCTGAGATGGGAGTTGCTGCAATCACCTTTTTCTCCACTGTTCAGCCAACCTCAGCAAAACCCTTCCCTGTGCTGTCCTCATGGCAGTGGTGGGGAACTGGGTGCTAAATGAAATAGCAGTAATTGCAGCGGTGTTTGCCCTCGTGCACCAGGTCAGCATCACTCTGAGCTGTGGTCCTTAGGGACACGTCTCTTGAGGGTCAGCACATCTCCCAGAAGCACCAGTGATGTGGCAGTGAGGAGCACTTGGGTCTCACAGAGACCTTTGCTCACCTGAAAGATCTGTGCTTGCCTTGTTAGCCTGCACCTGGCAAACCAGGTGAGACAACCCCAGCTTCACTTGGACCTGCTGGCCCACATGGAAGATGGATGAGGTCCTCAGGGCTTATCTCTGTCAGTTCACATGTATTAATACTTTGGCTGCTTTCCCTTCACTGGGATTTTACCTCCAGCTAGTTACTCTGTATTTGCTAATGCCATGTAGGAACATGCATTTTTTTCCCCCTGGTGAAGACAAGCTGGTTCCAGAGAAGCGTTCACCTTTGGTACAGCTCACAGCACGTTGCCAGTTTCATCTTTCAAAAATACGGTGGGTACAAATGTCAGCATCGTTCCCATGAGGCTGCTGCCGCCGGTGGGGAGCTGTGCCTCGGGCTCCACGAGCTCTCCTGCCAGGCACTGAGGTGTGCTGCTGGAAAACGGGCATCGCTTGGGCTGTACCTGTCCCTGACATTTATCGTGCATCAGGTTTTCAAGTCTGCCACCCTTCACAAACACTAAATTCCCTGAAAAAAAGAGTTTTAGAGTTTGAGAGATCCTCAGAGGGAGGTGTGTGATACCTTTAGCTTTTGTTCCTGTGACCTGCCCTTGCTGGACTGAAAAGAGCTTTGAGCATACACCCAGGAGAGCAGGAAATCTCTCCTATAGATCACTTGTAAAATGGCCCAGTTTGAAAAACACGCTGCAGAAAGAATGAAGCCTGACTGCAGAGGAGAGTGTTTTTTTTTTCTCCCGTGAATAGGATTTCAAACTAGCAGCCAAAGTGAATCATTATACATCCTTGCCATATGCCACTCTCAATCAATAAGGCCTTATGCTCTGCTAACAATCATCCTAAACTATACCTATTAACAAGAATGCACATTTTCATAGTAATATTCCATGCATGTCACTGCACACAGACTGCAAACAGTCAAGAGTGATCACAGCCAAAGGGAGACGGAATTTCTGAAACAACGGGCTGTGTGTGTGGACGTACACCACACCGTAGAGGCTGCCGCTCTTACGTGTGTAGGCTGGTTTTTGCTTTTAATGGCATATGCGTCTACAGACGGACTTTTTTTTCTCTCTTTCAAACTTTTGCTTTCCTGGTGACCCAGCCGGTGTCTCTCCTGATGACCCAAGACTTTCTCAGGAGTGGCTGATGTGCTGAGGATATGGTGCAGCAGCAGCGACAGGGGTATCAGACGTGGCTTCAACAGGACCCCTTCAGTTTGGAGGCAGAGTGCTGACAACAAAATTTAGCAAATACCTGAACTTGTCTCTCTGTGAAGGCATGGAAAACTGCTATAAAAGAGATGCAGAGTTTCAGGGATGTGGTGCAGGAGCAGGAGGTGTAGGCTGTATTTCCTACTGTCCACCTTTGCTCACAGGGAACCTCTGTTTCCCAACTGCTATTTCTTTTATCCACTTATATTGCAAACTCCTCGTGATGGGTGTCACTTCTCCAGAAATACTGTGCTTGCTGCGGAAGTTATTGACTGAAATGCCACAGCCTGAGCTGCTCAGATCAGCCAAGTCTTATACCATGGGCATGAAGCACTGGGTAGATTCACCAGACTAAAGCAGAAATCTGTATTTGAGCTGGTCACCCGTGGCTTTCTTGCTAGTCAATGGAGAGCCAGTCAATACAGTCAATGGAGTCTAGAGTGATTCATCTCATCCTAAAGTAGATGGTTAAAACAGAGCAGATGAATTGCATAATAAAAACTCTTATTTCTTCTTGCTGCCTGGAAAGCCCAGTGACAGTCTGCATGTAGATGTCTACACTGAAGATACCTGAAACGAGGTGAGTCTAATCCCACCACTGCCCTCCTGACCTTCCCCTGCCCTGATGCTCTGTGCACATCTCAGGCATTTGCTGGTGCAGCTCTCTCTGAATTGTGGGGTGCACACAGAGACCTACGGCTGGGTTTGGAGATACCAGAGCAGAGGACAGGTGGCAGTCCCACACTCAGCTAACTAAAACATACCCCCCCTGATCAACAGCCCACAGCCCCAGGCCCTCCCAAGTGTCCCCAGACCCTCCCAGACCCACTCACGTGTCATGGATGGATGACACAAAACGCAACATCTGAGTTTTGCATTGGGATTGCATCAGCCCTGGGCGTCTGGTCATGCAGGAGCTCAGGCCAGACTATTCGATGTTCTAATGTCTGCAGATCCTGTATAAGCAGAGCGTGGTCCCAATGCAGCTGAGGCCTGTGGACACTACTACATAAAAAAACAACAGCAACAACAACAGCAACAAAACAAAACAAAACAACAACCAAAAAAAAAAAAACTTTTATCTTTCCCTCAGATGTGAATTTATCTTTGCTTGTTTTTATGTTTCATAACTAACGGCTGTTTCTGCAACCCTTGTGTAGATATCTTACATATGGTCTATGTGATACACTTCATGAGTAATACTTGTGTGTTTTGCAAGGTTTGACACAAAAATTCTTTGCTAATCAAAAGCCATCACTGCTCAGATGTTTCTGTGCTGTGAAATGACCCCCAGTCAACCAAAACCCCCTTCAAAAAATCCCTGCCTACGCTTACTGCTTTGTGACCTTGTTCCCTGTGGGTGAAGGTGGGAAAGGGGAACGTGCTTACCTTTGAGCAAAGAGCTGTGCAATTGTGGGTGTCAATAATATCACCAGAATATACCAAGGTGGTGCAATGCCCTTTTGCTGGCTTTCTGCGCAAGCACATATCCATAATATCATCATTTGTTGCAAAGATTTCACTTGGTTTCTTCCTCTCTGGCATGGTATGTGCTCATTGAATCTTTGAGTCCTTATTCCTGAGACAAGTTCTTTTGCCTTTTGATGAAGATTCGTAATCCTGGAAGGGTTGTTCAAAATTTATACCGATAATTTTTCATATTTGGAGATATTAATGATGTACAAGTTACCAGATTCAGTACAAGATAACTGGCCAAGCTGTTGTTGCCTATTTCCTATGTAAAATAAATATAAGTGATCAAAGGAGAACTTCTGGCTTGAAAATGCATTAGTGCTACCAATATCAGCTGAAGTAATTACACTGCATGTATTTGTTTAAACACATAGTGTGGCTGTTGACCCTGTGGCATCCTCTCCCTTTTTAACATCCACAGACATTTTGACATCTGGGGGACCTTTGGCAACGAGGGCAGTAAAGCTGGGCAGGAAATAGTTTGCCCATCATGAGAATGCTCAAGACCATGAAATAAAAATGCCCTTATTCTACATGAGGATGAAAGCTCAGAATCCCAGCCCCAGCACCCAGCCTGACAAAATGACAAACCACACATGGTCCCACCCAGCTTCACATATGGAAAAAGTGGTCAAACACCTCCTAACATTTTTGGCTGCTGTTTCTGGAAACTACAAGATGCACCTGGGCATCCCCTGAAGGCACACACCAGGAGCACAACGCTTCCTTACAGCAGCTACGTGGAGACAAACTCAAAAGATGACCTTAGCCGGGTCTGAGCAATCGAGGTGGTGGGTACTTCACACAGGGAGGCTGCATTTATATTACTTTAAAGGGCTGTGGCTAATTGAAAAGGAGATTTGCATTTGCCAATGGAGTTTCATCCCTACTGTGTCCCCAGGCATGACCCATTGCTTGGTTTGGGACACAGGACCGATTTCTTAACCTTGTCCTCTGTGACTCTTTAGGAAGGATGGCAACTATCAAGGTTACTGCTTTGTTACCCGTACCTTATCCAGCAATGCAGTGCAATCTCACGCTCTTGGCTTGATGTTTCAGAAACAGCCAGTGGGGCTGGCTCTGCATGGACATGTTGAGCTGAATTTAGAGCAAACACAAGTCCCCGTGCTGCAGCTAATTAGAAAGTGCTTCCAGTGGGTGAGATACTGGAGAAGTGCTTTAGCCATGGCAAATCCACACCCCCAGCAACAGCAGAAGTGTGTTTTCTACCCCACACAGACCACATTTATTAATATTTGTGTCTTCGTTTTTTTTCATCCTTCATTTCCCTTTACAGAGTTTTATTTTTCCTAGTCAGTAAGAATGATTTCATTCTTCTTAATGAGATTTTTTTAGGTTTCCCATAGTAATTAATGCACTTTTCTTCAACACTATAACCTATTACAGTAGTTAAAATATTAAATCATGACAGCTGCCAGATCTAAGAGACCAAGAAACATAGGTTTTTCAATAGTCACTTTGTCTTCATCTTTTAAATTAGTTTGCAGCCTGCTTTACATTTTTGGGTAAGTAATAAGATTTGTTGATTGGAATGAAGAACGATATAAAAATAAATTGCATTGTACTTTTAATTACATAGTCTTAATTTTTGTGGTGACACTCCAGGCTCTCATATAATGTTGTTTAATGTTTGTGTCTCTTTATTGATTTGATAATTTAAATACAAAAATAAAATGTTGTTTAATTTGCAAATTTCTGCTTTCAACGTTGGGGTGCTGTGCTCATTAAGGAATCAGGGAATTCTGTCTTTTTCCCCAACTCTTTCATGCACACACAGTCATGTATGTTCCATATGTGCTTTTGCTCAGGCCCCAAATCCCAGCTACAGAGATGTTTTTCTCCACCGCTCTGAGCCTGCAATCCTCCCTGTACTTGACATTTCAAACCAAGGAACTTGGTGTGAGATGAGCTGCTGCTCCAGGGGGCCCCGGTTTTGGGAATCCTTGGAGGTGGTTGAAGATAGAGGTGGGTAAGTCAAGAGCTGCCGTTGGACACGGTGGCCTTGGCAGGCTCTTTCTCAAATGTCCTCGCAGGACCGAGAGTGGTTGGAGTCCACCCATTCTCTGTAGAGGACGGGGTGGAAAGAAGGTCTCTCAAAATTCCAAGGAAACTGTAGGAAGAGCCCAGTTTGGCGGGCTCCTTCAGTTTAGGTTCTTCTGCTCTCCAGGTGCCATTCAGAAATAGCTATAGGAATGCAACCAACCAATGGTGTTTCAAACCTTCCTTTCTCCATCAAAAATGACATCTCTAACCTAACTCTTCCATCCACCTCAGCTCTCTTGGAGAGGAGCCACAGACATTGCTCCATCCTGCTCCAGGCAGTGTTAGCCACTCTGCCAAATCCTGTCTTTGTGGACTGGTTTTGAGGTGTTTGTCTTTCAGTTTTGGAGCTCCAGGCATATTGCAGAGTTTCTAGAAGTTCAGTGAAATTCAACTTTTCTTTCAAAAATCCATCACCATAAAACTGTTTTCCACCCCCTCTTCATTAATGATTTACTTTCTATGGAATAAATGCACCAACTGAGGACAGAATCATTATTAAAATCTCAGTTAACAACACAATATCACTTTGGTCCTTTCATTTCCTCCACTATTATAAAATTCAAGATTCATTTCATCTATTAATATTAGCAATCTATTTTTTTTTAATTTTGACCAGACACAAATTAAAGGCAGAATGATATTATGGAAGCGACACCAGAACTTATTCCTTTTTATGTAAAATCTATTTTTTCCCTTCTATCAGTTCTTTCCTTGCATCTAACATTGGCTTCTTTTGCATTGATATTCCCAGTGACTTCATTTGGTACCTGGCATTACTCCCATGGAAGTCAACTGGAAGAAGCCAACAGACTTCCCTGGAAGGTGATTAAAATCCAGAGACAGTGAAAAGCTGAAGGCTGGCACATGGGGTTGGGAACAAGAGAGCTGGGTTCTGGTCCTAGCCCTGCCACAATATTGCTCTGTGACCCTGAACAAGTCATTTTATTTCTCTGTGCTGCAGTTACCTTGTGGTTAAAATAGGAACAAGAGTGTTTGCTGTTTATCGTTCAAGTCTCCTAGCAAATAAAACGTGATGTATAAGAGCTAACTAAGCAAGAAGGCACAGATCCTGCTCTCTGGAAATCTGTCCTAGAGTAGCAGCAGATTGTAGGAACAGAGATGCACTCTATTTTTTATAGAGCTCACAAATTGCTTCTGTTCCTTTTATAACAGATCAGTGTCAGTGGGTTCTAATGAGATTTTCTTTGTGCCTCTGTAACACTAAACATAACTGATATTTCTTTGCAGTGTTTCACATGGAAATGCTCTGCTCATGTGCAGTGTTTGCTTGTCGAAGAAAGGCTGGATTTTTGATACTCTAGAATAATTGACTTCTGTGGTTACGGCACACCTATCTGTTGACTTGTGCCTGTACCCCACAGCCCTAGGAGCTGCACATCAGCTAAATATGCACAGGATCATTCTTGCGATCTCCTTGGTTGCAAATGGAGGTTACTACTGTTGCAGGTCTTCCCAAACACTGCAGCGTTGAATTCCAATCATTTCAGTTGCAACTGGAAGAAACTGGACAAGAAAGCCTGGCAAAGCCCTCCAGGAGGCCTCTGGTACAATCAAAACCATCCCTGCAAGGTCTTTGTCTAAAACCTTCCTGCAGTGACAACAGGAATATATCCCTGTGCTGAACTATTCATAGCACTGGAGAGGTTTTCCTGATGTTTTATCTGCATCTTGCCTGTTGAAGCTTAAGCCCATTACTCACCCTACTTGCAGAAGATACAAGGACACATTGTGCCTTCATGTATTTGGCACCTTGCTTTGTCTCACCTCGGTCCCCTCATCAGACCACACACTTCTCTCTCCCTCAGCCTTTCCTCAAAGCCAGGTTTTCTACACCTCCAGCCTTTCCTTTTGCACCTCTCTGGGCTTTTCCCAGCTGAGCCATATCTTTCCCAAGGTGTGGAAAATGTTCTTGAGCCAAGACCCTGCTGCTAACAAGCTGAATGGAGAGCTTGTCCCATGTCTTGTGCGTGGTGCCCCTCTGAACAGGCATCCCAGCACCACGGCAGGATTTTAGCAGTGCTGGATCCCACGGAGCTCGTAAGCATCACAGCCCTGGATCCCTTCCGCACAGCAGCAGCCTGGCCAATTGCTCCTTGTCTTGTATTTGAGAAATTGATTTTAACTCCCCTGCCAGGGAGTGCAACATTTTAATTACTTCTGTGGATAAAGCCCGTTGTTCCCATTCTGATCAGGACTTAAGAGATAAGTAAAGCAAAGCTTATCAGAGATCCTGCAGAACCTTGAGCTGGAACCCGGACCACCAGAATGCCCCCAGCCAGTACTTTTGCCGTACATCCTTCAACCTCCTCATCCTTGTCCCATGCCATCTGTGGCATAGGTTTTAAATCTTTCTCCTCCCTTCATTATTACTGAATTCTTTTCAGATCTGGTGTTAGTAGCTGCAATCATTTAAACTGCGATAGAGGAATAATTAAGTCTGTGTGCTATCCCTCAGCACGGCTAGGCCAGAAAAACTGGGATACATCGGTCGCTTGCTGGATTATTGATAACTTCCCTGCTGTCAGTTCCTGCTTCTCAACACAAATGAGTGGCATTTGGTGGCAAAAACAAAGAATGAGATCGGTGGCCTTTGGGAGCAAGAGAGGCTGAGTGGATACGGGGCCAGAAAAGTCGAGGTATGAAGTGCAGTATTCTTTCTAAAGGACCTAATCCCAATTTAGGGGACACCAAGACACCTACAAATAGATAAAACCTTGAGTTTCTCCTGAAATCCATGGAGAGGCACTGCCCGTGCCAGGAACCCACAATGCCCTGGCATCACAGCCGGCAGGGCTGGCTGGGCTCACTTGTGAATGCATTTCTCACTGATAACATGCCAAAATGTCCAAGAGTTGAACACTGGGGAGGGCTGGGAAGGACAGTGGGTTCTTCTCACAAGCAGCAGTGCTTTATCTGCACCCATATTGGCAATATGTCGCTTCTGTCTCTCTGCAAAATTGACGGACCTGTGATGGGAAGCTTAACAAGGGTTTTTACACTTGGCACTTTTTATGACATGTGGTATGTCCTGTGCTACAAAGCTAGGAAAATAGTCTGAGACAATGCATTCGAGCATCTGGGCGAGAAGTAGTTGATAGGAGGGTGAAGAGGTAAGACCAAGGTGGAGGCCTGTGAAACCTGGGAATTGCTTGGATGAGCCCATCAGGGAGCCCTTCAGCATCCCACTGTCCTGCAGCGTAACCGGGAGGGCTGAGCAGAGAGAAGGGACAAATGAATTGGCCTGTTTGGGCTGTGGAAGACTGAAGAAGGACAGCTTTTCAATATGTAAAAGCTGGAGCAGAAAGCAGCAATCCACTCCCCCCACGCTCAGTAAGGATCAAACCGCAGCACGAAGGCTGAGGTTGCAGGAGGAAAAACGTTCTGCAGGCAAAGCTCTGGGAGCCTGGAGCACCGTGCAGCACCCACCACTGCAAGAACAGGTTGGATGGGCATTTCCCAGGAATGATGCAGCTCCAATAAACACTGCCAAAGGGAGGAGGATGGACTGGATGAAACCTGAAGATCCCTTTCTGTGCTTGCTCCCCATTTGCACATTGCAAGCCACCAGGCCATGGAGATGAGCCTCCTCCAGGCTGTTTACACCAGCATTCCCCCACAATAATAAGCAGAAATAGTCACTTTATGGTGTAAAAGAAACCCCTGGACACAAGGAAAACCACCATGCTAGAGATGTTCAATTCATTACTCAATACCATGTAACACAATAATGTTGCACTTTAAGCTCAGTGCATCTGCCTCGCTCTATTTATACTGCGGTCTCGAGTGTTTATCAGCTCCTGCTAATGGCAGTAGAGTATTTGCCACAAAAACTTAATTATTTGCCTTCTCCAAGAGGGTATTTTCCTGGTTCAAGCCTTCACGAGAGCAATGCAGGAAGCACTTGGCCCCACCGGGCATTCTTATACCCTAACCGCTGAAATCTGGGACAAAGGCCAATAATCTGGGACAAACTAAAAATACACCGAGCACTCTGGGACGTATTTTATTGGTCCTTCCATGCATGCCTCGAGTGTGTCGGGAGGCACAAGCCACAGGTAAGAGCGCTGAAAGCCAAACCTCCGGTGCGGTCCAGCTGGCTGCGGAGCGCTTTGGCCGGGCAGCAGGAGGGATGGGGATGCTTTTCGTTGAAACGTTCCTGTTGGCATTTCGTAGGCAGAGCGATTTCAGAGGCACGGCACTTCGGTACGAACCTTCCCATTGTTAGAGCTTAATCGCAAATGGTTTTAAAACGCCGAGTCTAGCTTTTTAAATAAAAATTGGAATTTGAAAGATGTTCTTCTGCCAATTGAACACCTGGGGAGGGAGGAAGGCGAGGGAGCTGGAGAGATGACAGGGCTTGGCTCTGTGCTACTGTAGCTACCATCCGCACTTTAAAACACCTGCATTTTCAGGTAAAATATCAACAATTAAAGACAATGTGGGTAAATACCTACTATCCTCTTTTACAGAGGATGGTAACTCAAGTGCATAGTTTCAGGGATCAGTCTATGGGCACCAATCAAACACGTTCTTCTCACAATTGAAGGGCTGTTGCATTCCCAGGCTCAGGCTCGTTTTTAGGTGTTGCAAAACGCTGTGGGATCTGCTGGCAGGCACCCAAGAGAGCGCCGCACTTAGTGCTGCCCTGACCTGGTCCAAACACGCTCCAAGCCCAAGGGATGCTTCACACTCGCCCTCTGCCTGCTGCCCCAGCCAGTGTCGGCATCAGCAGCTGCTGCACAAGGCAGAGCTGAATGACCACAGGGACGTGGTGGCTCCTGACCCCGAGCCCCAGGCTCACAGCATTGCATCCTGGCGTTATGCTGATGATAGGAAGATTTTTTTTTTGCCCTTGCTGCTTGCCCACCTCGTGTAGAGGCTTTGTAGATAACCTCTATGGGAGCAAAATGAGCTGCTGATGGCATCTGTATTTGTTCTTCAGGCTTTCATGAAAGGAGTGTGGAAACTGAGGCAGAGAGTAACCTTAAGTACAGTGAATCTCAATGAAGAAAACACCTGAAAGGAACCTCACGTATTAGGCAGACTTTGATGCTATGTCCTGGGTTAAAAAATGATAGAAAATGCAGCCCATTATCAGTTAAGCATATACCATCATTGCAGAATTAGTCATACGATGTCCGTAATCCTCCTGGTCGAGTGCAGAAGTCTCCAACTTGAGCATGGGTATGCTTTGGTTCCCGGCTAGCTGGCAAGGCTTGGGGGTATGGATCGGAGCGGGGACTCTACTTTTTGGGGAGCTAACATGCTAACGGTGCAGCCAGCACCCAGTGCTCACCCCACTCCCGAGCCCCCTCGCAATTAACTTCCCCACCCACAGGCCGGGCAAGTTGTCCCGGATTGAAAGGGAAAAAATTACGCCGCAGCTCTGCTGCTTACAGCAGTAAAAATAACGAGCTATGCCCCACAAGCCCTAGGAAAATTCATGGATGAGTAAAGCGGCGCTGAGGATCCAACCTGAACAAAGCTTTGTCGTGCGCCAGGAGACATGTGCCGGCTGCCGGTACTTACACCTCAATACAACAAAAAATAAACAGGGAAGAGCTCAAATTCTGGCAGTCCGCAAAACTCCTGGTTTATGGGCATCTCGGGAGCAGCCCCCTGTGCTCGGTATATCCCCCCCGATCTGTCAACATCTGATGCCTTGCTCTTTAGTCTGCAGCTAAGAAAAGCTATTGAAAATAGCGCCGTATTGCTTAGGGCCCGCTCTGTCTGCCCTATTTTTACCGGCCTCGCTGAAGCCAGACCGCAAAGGGCAAATTTGTCAACGTGGGTGGGCTTTTTTAGTGCGAAAATCAAGGGCTCGTTCAGACAGCAGCAGAGACCATATGCATGAACGTCTGGAGGTCCAGGCTCTAATTTAAAGCTGCTTCAAATATAGAAATTCCAGCAAAGTTAATTGTAGCTGCGTTACGGAGAGGTGACACCAGCGGGTCCTTAGAAAGCCGAGGAAGGTTTAAATCTGCCCTTTAGCGTTACACAAAGCCACCGGGAGCAGAGTCAGGCCCATATCGAGGATGCGTCCTTGATAATTCTGCAGCTCCTGCATTGCTCCACATCGGGGATAAAGACCTGGAGCAAAACCACCTTCCCTCCATGCCTTGATGAGCAGGTGACACCGCCCTGCCATATTCATTGGCCTCTGCTTTTAAAACCTTCCGAATTACGACTGACGACTTAGAATACTGTTATATTAAGAAACCGCTCCATAGTGTGGGTTGGGTATTACTGCGAAGTGCTTAATTACAATACAATGTGTAAAGTAACAATGTATTTACTCAAGGTTATTAATATAAACCGTTTTTTTTTTTTTTTCTTACCCATACATTTTGAAATGGGAAGGTAGAGGCTGAGGTGCCAGGAGTTTCTTTAGGCTGGGTGGTTTCCTACAAACAGCAGCAGCTTTAGGAGCCGATACAGAAGCGCAGCCAGTAAATCAGGTTGCTGTCCTGGGGTCCAGTACGTGGCTCTCACCTGTTGCAAGGAACACAAGTTTTGCTTCACAGACCTGCAGAGGGGTTGCTGCTACTGCACCAGGGCTCTGCACCCTGCAGCAAACCATGAGCTGCAAAATAAATCCACGGCAGTGAATACAGGAAGGGATAAGGGAAACATTGGGTCCCCTTACCCCAGTATTTTCCATGTTTTATAACACCTCTGTCAGTATAAATTTCCATTCGCTGAAGAAATTACATTTCACAAGAGCTACAATGGGATTTTAAGATAAATGACATGTGAGCACTGCAGTTTTGTACAAGCTTAAGTGATCCAAGTATCTTTATCACGTGCAGGGTATCAAAATACATGAATTTGACTTGTTCCAACAGTCACGCGAGAAAGATTGAGTGTCATATGATGCTGCGAAGCATAAAACCAAATTTATTTTAGTGCAGGAGGGTTTAACTGCCTTGTGTAATTATTTAAAAATGGGCTGAGCTGCGCAGCTCTAACGATAACTGGAAACAGGAAAAAGCTCCCGAAAACACCGCTTGTGAGGGCACTTCTTGCAAGCACCGCCTGCTCTTACGCTTGCTACCTTTCTTCATCGCTATTTCCGAAATTCTTGGAGGCTGGCAAAGTTTCCCAGTGTCATCTTGCCGAGTCTGTAACACTATCTCCAATGGCAATACTCACTCCTGGGCTTTCACGTTGCAAGTGGAGAAAACATTTTAGCTTTTCAGGCTGGTAAACATCTCCCTGTGAAACAATGTAAGCAAGGCGGACAGCCGCCCTGCTGCTTAGGGGATAAATGGAAATTCGGGGTGCCATCTACCGCAGGGCAACGACACCCCGGGGTGGCTTTGCCCCTCGCGGCCACCGTGGCACAGGGCAGCACGGTGCCCAGGTGCAAAAGGCCACGCGCGCGGCGGCTTTAGGACAACGGCCGAAGCGCTCTGGGCCCGCTTCCTCAAAAGCGACGACAGCTGCGTGACAAACGCGTGCCGAGATCTTTGCCTGCAGAGCCCAGATTCGGGTGCTGGGAAAGGGGCTTCTTTATAGAGATTAAAAATAGGAGCAGCGTTGGCCGGGGAGCGTTTCAGCGAGCGCTGCACCAGCCTGTCCCATGGGCTGTTTGCTTGGTACGAACCAAACAGCTCCTTTTAGCTACTCACGTGGCCGCCAGCACAGTGAAACGGGTCGTGTTTTACTGTCCCACACATCTCCGTACTTCAGCTGTTTCATTTAAGAACTTACGCCTCGAATGAAACAAGCAGCCTTATAGGAAATGCTGGTGCTTCCCTTCTGTCTCCTCTCGAGGCTCGGCACGTACCCAAGCCGCGGCTCCGGCCGGGCCATCACCTCTCCCTGCTCCGCCTGTTTGCAGCCCCTGCTGCACCCCACGGGGCCCTCTCGGCACTTTGTCCCCCAAGGGGTCAGTGACAAAACCAGTCCTCGGTGCCTCCAGGTTAAAAAAGAACAATCAAACCCTACTTGGGAGTGCTGTTCCGGAACGGACAGGGATGGATCCCCGGCTGCCCTCTCACAGACACATCTCCATCTTAGTTTCCATCCGTGCTTGGAGCAGCCGGGTGACACGACCTTGCTTTCTCCTGCCCTGCCCATCACCGGCTCCTCAGGGGCTTGGTTTTGCTGCTTTTTCCTCCACACCTGTATTAGTTTCTTGACCCTTTTTTTGTAGCTTTAACACTTGCCCTGCCCAGCGTGCACGCTGCCTATAACTTCCCCCAAGGGTCTGGTGTGTAAAGTCACGACCGCTGCATTCCTGCAGACGTGCTCTGTACATGCAGCAAACATACGAACGAGGTACGATACCATGAGTGATACCATTAATCTGTTTATTGCAACTCCACCTAGGAATCCCATTCACAGTTAAGAGCTTGTTACACAGGTGTTATACAGGCATAAAAACAAATCTCCAGCTTCACAGAGGTTACGAGCTCTTACAAAAAACCTCCCGAACTTTCCTGCGAGCTTCTCATTGTAAAAAAATATAGATATTTCTTCTTGGACCAAAGCACTTCCCAAACTTTTAAAGGAATGATTCATATTTACTCTTATCTCCCTCCAGAGGAAAAGCAAATGGTTTTATAAATACTTTCAGCCTTACTCCCCATCGGACAAATTAGCAGGCTGACCTGCTGCCGAGCAGCGCGCACAGCCCTGCTCTTCTCCGCCCAAAGTCTTGGGAACAGCCGAACTTCGGCATCTTCCCTTCCTCTTTCTTCCCCCTAAGGTTCCTTCGGGCTCCCGAATGCCGCATTATTTAGTTATAATTAAAATAAATTGCAGGCAGAACTCAATTCCTGTAGCCCTGGCAATAGAGAAAACCCTATTAACCCTGAAAGGGCCTGAAAAATTATTCTGCTGAGGTGCTTCTTCAACGCTGGCATCCCCGGGCGCTGTCCCCATCACTCCTGCAGGCTCCTTGGGGACGTTTTTGGGTGCGGGGGGCTCCGGGGCAGGCTGGACACCAGCGGGGCGACCACGCTCACACCAGCCTGGAAGAGGAGGATTTTTTCCAAGAAGGACACGGCTTATTTCTGCGTCCCCCCCCGCGCCGGGAAGGCAGCGGGCGCTGCCCGGCGGCCTCCCCCTTTTCCCCCCAGAGGCTGCGCCGACTTCGCCCCGCGCCCCTCCAGCCCCCAGCTCCAGCCCTGAGCGGAGCCTCTCGCCCCCCGGCCCCGCACCTCGGGACCGGGACCGGGNTTACGTACGGGCAATAGAGGCACGCAAAAAACTGTTGTCACTATCATTAAGAGTGAAGCGGAAGGCTCCAAAAAATCCTTGCTACGCAAAACAAGAGTCCGGGGATTGTTGGCTCTTGCAAGATTAGATTTCAGAGATGTTTGAAATTTTTTTGTCACTGTGTCAACGGCTCCTTCACAGCCACCATCTCCCGGACAATGCTCCTCGTCGCAGCTGCGAATGCTGGAGCTCTCCTGCATGAAAAGCAGGGCTAGGGGAGCACGGTATTTTTAACAGCCTCGGTACCATGGGGTGGTGGCAGCAAGCAGAAGAAACCATCAGCGCATCTGTGGACATGCACAATGCACAGACCGCAGACTGAAAGCTGTGGGTAACCTTCATTCTCAAGGGGCCTTGGCTCATGTTGGCCAAGAGCAGATGCCCTAGGGGAAGTGAGGTGGACAAGTGATCAACCCCCTTCTTAGAAAAGCATTTAAGTATAGGATTGAAAACTATTATAGCAGTGGGACTTAAGCACGTACTTAGGGCGCTGGGCTCAGCACGGCACGCTGGGATCCCCAGGGACGTGCCGGAGGAAGGGCTGTCGTGGCGCACACCCTGCTGGGACAAGCAGGAGGAGGAGGAGGAGGAGGAGGAGGGGGAGTCGGTGTGTGGTGCACGCCGCGCTCCCAGCACAAAAGCCCAGGGAAAGAAACTCTTGGAAAGCTCGGAGCAAACGCCGGGGCCGGGCAGGAGCAGGTCGAGCCGTCCGGGCGCTGCAGCGGGGCTGTTCCTCTCCACTGGATACATTTTGCAACTGCGAAGGAATTAAATCCGATTTTTCAGGATTTTTTTCTTCTTTCTCTTTTTCTTTTTCTTTTTCTTTTTTTTTTCTTTTTCTTTCTTTCTTTTTTTTTTTTTATAGATAGAGGGACGGAGGGGGGAGCCTCGCCTC
>VXAA01003459.1:1943546-1963248 GCA_013399115.1 Anseranas semipalmata
TGTTTTTTTTTTTGGTTTTGTTTTTAATCTGATCCTATGGCTGTGCATAGAGTGGCAGATATCTAAGTTGAAGGAAAAGAACAGTTGCTTTAAAAAAAAAATTAACCCTGAAAGCTTCTTAAATGTATCATGTTATAAAAAGGATAATCTGATCGGGCATACCTACGCTGATTTCCCTCCCCCCAAAGATATGATAAACCCCAGAAAATGAATATAATTCTGTTTGTTTGGAAGGGTCCCCTTGGATCATTAAATCAGTGCATTAGCAATTCTGTAAATCCCTCCCTCTCTTTTAAAGCCTTTTCTGCATTTCTTGTGATATTTACGAGCACTTATCAACGTGATCTTTATTGTCCAGTTTCTCCTTAAGCTGTTCAGTCAAAAAAAAAAAAAAAAAGAGAGAAACCAACCCTGAATACCCGAAGTTGCAGTGTGTTGCTGGGGTTTCACAGCGCTGGGCTTTGCTTGAAGTATGCCTTTTGTGTGTGTGTACATGTCAGGACTGTGCGAAAGTGGTGGGCTTTTCGAAAATCGCTTGACCTCCATTGTTGATGCTTCTCATCGCTACCTTGGCTGGCTGTAACAAAGCAAGCATGGGTTGCTATTCTTTTTTTAAAAAAAAAAAATCTGTTATGCTTAATTTTTGGAATACTGAGGATTCATTGAGGAAAACATTATGTTCATTTTTAGCCCTTTGTTTGCAAATTTTCTGCAGCCCAAATGTTCAGAAATCATGCTTTAATCTAGGAGCTATAGAAAATACAGAAGGTGTAAAAGGATTTGTCTTGCAGAATGCATTGCTAACATGCTTTTCCGAGCCATTACATTACTTTTATTTTGGTGCAAGTTTAAGTAATGCCATGCAGCAATGAACTGTGCTGCAAATGGATCTGGTCTGCTCTTTCACTGTCTTGTATTTATCCTCTTGTGCTTGAGAAAGGGAATAAAACTGGCTTCATTAGCTTGCTAATTAAACACAATGAAGTGTATGGCCCAAGGTTAATGGCAGTGGCCTTTAAAAACACAAAACTCTTGAACAGGTGTTTGAGATATATATTTTTTTAATCTGTCATCAAATCCAGATAATTATACCACAGAGATAACCATTGTCACAGTCCTGTGGAGAAGAAAATGCCGTGTTAAAGATTCGAGTGTGCGGTGCATTATTTTTAGTGGCATTATTTATAAACCAGGTCCTGCGCAGCCTGCTTTTAGCCCCCCCTTTCCCCCTCCCCATTTCAGAGCATCTCCCGCGCTGTTCCTTCAGCGCGTGCTTCTGTTGGTTGGGCAGGGTCACAAATTCGGGATCCCTGGACCAGAGCGAGAGCCTGACGTGAGCCTGGCCAGCTTGCTGAAGTATTCACGCGCCGAAATTTCTGCCATTTCTTGTGTCTCCAAGCAGCCCATCCGGGCTGTGACACCCCTGCTCGCTTGATGAGACAGCAAGAAGCAGCCAATTAAAGCGGCGAGCTCTTGCTGTCCGCGTTAGAGCTGTCACCAACCTCCTGTCCAGTCTGGTCTCCATCAGCTAAAACACGCTTGTCAGGTTTTTTGTGCTCGGCGTGACGCAACAGTTGTAGACCTCCCCTGCTGCCACTGAATAGATGGTAGAGAAGAAAGAAGCCGGCAAGCCTCACTTTTTTTCATTTTTTTTCTTCTTCTTTTTATTTATTTTTGTGTTCTCTTCTCTCCCTCCCACCATCCTCCCCTTCCCCAGCACGCACACCGTGCCCTGCAGACCAACCCGGGGGGGCCTGGCCTCGGCAGCCTGGTCGGATGGAGGAGCAGCAGCTTCTGGAGCCCTGCTGCTTGGGGGGGACCAGCCCAGGGGTTGAGCCGCTGGGGTTTGCGGGGCCGGATCCTTTGCAGAGGTGCTGCAGGTGTAAAAGGAAGCAGCGGCCGTTTGCCGTGAGTTAGCGAGAGCAAAGGAGGTAGGAGGAGGAGGAGGAGGTGGTCTTAATTTGGGCATCCACTGAAGGTGTCCTTGCATGCTCTGCGCACATGGTGCGTCTTCCTAGAAAGGCAGGAGATCTGGAAAATAAATAAAAAAGTGAAATAAAAGGAAGAAGTCAAAGTTACGGGGCTTTGGGGTGTTGTAGTGACAAGTGTTTTGGCCGTTGTGTTTCAGGGCCTAGTTTTAGAAGGATTTCTGAAAGTTCCTGTTGTTAATAGCAGTCGACCACCTGGAGCCATGCTGGGACAGAGGGAGGATTCTGTGGGGTTCTGGCAGCCCGGCGTCTTTTGGGCCTGTTCAAACCCAACACCCTTCCACCCGCCACACCTGGGACAGTTATTTTCAGCTTAACATAACAGCCGCGGTCTAAAAGTCATGGAAGTGCCCGATAACCTCTGCCACCGCTCGCACGTGGCCAGTTTAGGGCAGTTTGCTGGAATAAGGACTTGTGTTTCCAACTCTGCTCCAGCCAGCGCTGGAGAAGCACACTGCGATTTGGGAAGGGTGGAGGCAGGGAGCTGACGACCTGTTGAGTTTAGCTGTAATCAAGACCCGAGTGAAAGCCCTGATGGGTTTTCCCTGGGCAGCTTCAGCCGCTGAAGGACGACCCGCACGTTGCAGAAGCCTTGCAACCCTTGCGAAGGTGGGGTGGGTTGGTATCTGCTTTGGGGTGGGCTTCTTCCTCCGGCTTTGGGGCCGGAGGAGCGGTGTGGGAAGGGGGCAGCGCTTCCTGCAGGCAGCCGCGGGGCCGGGCTCGGCCTTCCCGCAGCACCCTGGTGCACCAAAACGGGGTGGGAAGTTGGGAAGCGGGAAGCGCAGAGTGAAATCTCTGCTTTAAAGAGGTGTTGTCTTTCCCTTTTATCCCTCCTTGGCCTTTGATTTTAAAACTAGCAGGGGGGTGTGATTTTCTTGCCTGGCCAATAGCGCTGCCTGGACCTGAATTATTCAGTGTAGCACTTGGCATTCTGCGCCCTGTTCCCACTTAAGCTCTTTTTCGCCTGTTCCTTCATGTGGAGATTTTCACATCAGTGAAATTGGATGTGTTTAAGAGAGGTGTTTGTGGCCGCAGCCTGCACCAGTCTATGTTCTTCCTTCCCCTGCCTTTCCCCTCCATTAACCATTGAGGATCAACTAATGTCTAATATCCTTTCTTCATTATTACTTCATTCTGAAATAATTCTGAGTCTCGTTAGTCATTGTTCCTTTAAAGTGTATTAAAAAAAAAATACATCACTTTTTTTTTTTCCCACTTTCCTAAATCTTCCTTGTAAGTTTTCTTGGAGCTGTTGAAGTCAAGGGAGCAGAGAAGTAAATTAAAGATGAAACACTCTGCCTGCATTCTGCAGACCCAGCACATTTTATGCTTAGATTTGAATATAACTGTTGGTCTTTTTCACCAATTCCATGTTCTTTTCTCTCTGTCATCTTCCTTCTTTAGTACAGTATGGTTTCAATTCAAACTAAAAGTTAAGAGCAGCAATTGTCAGTGTACACTGTAAAATAATAATATACTTCCCTCCCGCATACAAGTGCCTCTTATTTTGCCAGTATTCGAGTTTTGTCGCTCTGATTATGTTATTGCATGTGGCACCACTCCATCATGGTACTTAAGAAAAAAATACGTTACTGATGTCTAGGTGCTTTGGAAAAACACAGCTCCTCTTTTATGAAGCGATGCTCGTGTAGAGAGGGGGTCCCTGCCCCAAAGACGCTGAACGTGGGGGGACAAGCACAGGAAGAAATTGCTGCTTGCAAGTGCTGCCTGCTGCACCAGCGACGGGCTCACCCAAGGTCGTGCCAAACATTTTGTACCTGAGCATACACTAAAAAAATAGGCTGCATCAGGAAGTGTTTCTGTATCGGGTGAGATCAGGCTCCAGCCTGCTAGCGCGCTCTGACCTCCTTATGCGATATTTTTGTGACCGTGTTGCAGGTGGCCAGCGTGGTTTCGCTCTTAGAGAAAATCCGCTCCTTTTGGGTTGATCTGGCTGCAAGCAGGGACGGGTTTGCGCGTACAGCTTTGTGAATTTAAATATAAAAGAACTACGGCGGAAAGGGCGAGCCTGTTTGTGAAGGCACGCTACCCGTTCTCATGAACAATTCTGCAGCGTCCATCCAGCCTAGTGTGGTGTGCTGGTTCGGGGCAGGTTGGGTTGCTGGTCCAGGGGAGGCTGTGCGGGCTGGGGGCTTCTCAGAGGAGGCTGCAGGGCTCGGCCCCATGCCCCGGTTTTGGCTCACTGGGGGTTTGAGGAGCGGGGCTGCGTTGGGGGGCTGAGAGCAGCCCGCTCAACTGCTTGCGCAGGAGCTGCTGGAAGCTACCTGCGTCTGCCGATGTTTGCATCCTACCACTATCACGTGTAGGTTATGGGACGCAACAAAAGTTTAGCAAATACTCTCGTATTTGTTGTTTTAATACCCAACGAGGCAGAGACCTACGGCTTTGTTACGTACCGGGGGACCTGCCCTTTTCCATGACTTTCCTGAGATGCTGGGAGTCAGTGGTAGGGTGAGTGTGCTGCTTGTGGGCCTTGGCCAGTGCTCTGAGCGCTGCGTTAGCCTTTTTTGTCCGCCTGGAATTCAATTTGCTGGGAAAAAAAACCAGAGTGCTATGTTAACGTATGATACCAGATGTATCAATTTGTTTTCTCCTGTCCCAGTCTCATCCTACCATGTCCATACATGCGGTCCTCCTCTTTATTTAAAAACGAATAAGGTGCATTCATGAAAAGATGCAGTGCTTTGCAATCTGAGCTATATTAATTTCCATCTAAGTGGATGCTTGTGCGAATGAAGACTTGTATTTTGAACTCTGCTCTTCACGTCTCATTTCTACCCTCGTGATAATGGAAGGAGAAGGGGCTCACAGCAGCAGAGGCAGTGCATGAGTCCAGTGGAGCTGGAAAAGTCGGGTTCTCTACAAGAGCAGAGAAGGGAACCAAAACTGGGAGAAAAGAGCACATCGCTGGCACTTGTCAGGGCAATCCAACGTCCCAGGCCTGTGCTGAATTATCCCCAGCCACAGCAGCAAAGGCTCTCATTTTAACAAGTGCACAGTAGCTGCCACTGCACAGTAGTATCCTAGGTGTTGTGACAGTCTTTCTTTTTTCTTATTGTTATTTAAAGCTTTTCCCATTGTACAACCCGCTTTCTAACCGGTGGCAAAAGTTGAACTTTTATGTGTTGTGACTGTAGTGTTAATGCAATGCTTATTCCTAATTTATTGCTCCAAGGTGTGAGATTATAAGCCTCTTGAGTGGATAAGAAGGATAAAGTTAGCTCCATTTGTGCCTGATTTATCAAATGGTCAATCTGGGCTGCTAACTCTTCTTTCCTCTAACGTTATCTGTTTAAAATGCATCATATAATGTGTGAAACTTTTTTTTTTTTTTTTAATTTGGCTTTTAGGAATAGTTTGCATGTACCTAATTTACCTCTGCAGACAAGTTTGAATTTGTGGGGAGGAAGGAATGTGAACGTGGGTCGGAAGTGAAGAGATGATCAGTCAAGCTCTGTCTCCTTTTTGCAACTTCTTAAAAGTGTTTCATAAAATGGGGGCATTTCAGGCTTTTTAAACCCTTTTAGTGCTCTGCTCATGTTTTGCAGTCTCCATCTCGCTCCTGTGGACTGGTGCTGTTTGCAGTTCAGCTGAGCCCTGCAAACTCCGCTGTACTCCTGCGGCTCTGTTTGCCGTCAATACATTTTTGTTTTTTTTTTGGAAACGAGGGCGTTCGAGCTTTGCAAAGTTGATGTCGAGGCAGAAAGCTGAGCATTCCTCCAGCGAAGTTGTGAGGAGACCGGCACTGGCATCAGGAGAGCCGACTGTGAGCTGCCTTCTCCTGTGCATGCGTGCCAGGCATTTGCTGCGTGTCTGAGAGCCGGACGCTACTGCGTGCGTTTGGAGAAGTCTCTGCAGCCAGCAGAGTGATGCTGTGGCTGCTCAGCGGTGTGCGGGGACCTCGGGGGCAACTTTGTCCCGGCCGGCTCACTTGGGACAACCAGGACGGCAATGCAACCCGCGCGCACGTGTCTCGTGGGTTTCTTGATTCTTTCCCCGGTGTGACAACTGAAACACAGCTGGCTTTTGTATTCCTGCTTTAGTTCCTGAGAGTAATTAATCAGTTCAGAACGCTAATTCTCCTAAAGATGTGCAGGCTGAGAAGTTCAGTTGTCCTCGGGTTTTCGTGGGGGGAGTATCCAGTTACAGCCCAGCAGCTATCGGGCAGCACTCTGGTGCACTCCAGTTTGAACTCGGCATCCCTCGCTTTCACGTGCGCGCACAACTTACCAGGCACTTTACTTTAGCAGGAAAATCTCTGCTAAAGCCCAGTCTTGTGCCTGGGACAATACATTTTCCAAAATACCTATTGTGGTCGCACCGGCTCGGCAGTGAGATGCTACAAAGCGAGCTCGAGGTGGTGGCAACAGTCACCAGTGCTGAGATAGAGACCTTAAGGAATTCCCTGCCGTGAAATTCCTGTTTATGTAAAGCTTAGCACAGCCAGGAGGAGAAGGGCGGATGGCGTGTCTGATACTCGGCGCTGCCTTGCCGGGGTGTGAGCTCTGGCCGCGGGCAGGTGGGGTGGGATGCTACAGAACCGGAGCATCTGCGGCTGAACCGCTGTGCGCATGCATGGGTGCCCTCGGGTGGGGATGCTGTCACGCTGTGCGCCCTGCCACGAAGCCTTCTCCCCATACTTCCTTCTAAATATTCCAAAGACAAATGCCTTTTATTTTAAAAAACAAAGCACAACATCAACTCATGGAGGTGAACATTTTCATCTGCTCGTTGTTTTATTGCCTTGCTGTTACAATAGATCCTAGTGCCTTCCTTGAGCTCCTGGTGCATCTTTTTGAAGTGCAAGCATGAAGTATGGAGCAGGCTTGGCATGCTTCGCCATAACACGAAATTCCCGTGTAGATTTAATCACCTTTTAGCATCTTGGAACACGCTGTCAATTGCCAGGCTTCTTCACGCAGGCACCTGATGGAGCATTTCTGATGGACACACTTGCTGTTGCTGGGCAGCTCGGTTCTCCTCGTGGCCCAAATGAGGTGGCGAAAAGCTCCTCCTTCTTCTCTGTGGAAGGTGGTGGGTGCATAAAAAATTACAACAAAAATAACTTCCCACTTAACACAATAACTTCCACAATAAAAAACACTTCCCACCAACTGCAGCATCGGCCACCTGGCACCATGCCCACTGGCATCTGCAGGGAGTTTGTCCCCACGCACCCCTTCCTGGGGGGCATTTTAACATTTATGTTGTACCTGAGATAGCTGGGAAAGTCTTTTATAGATAATTCTTATGGCTATAGATAATTTTCCATAGATAGCTTCTGCTGTTGTCTAATGGGATGGAGTTAGTGCTGCTAAAAGCAAACACGGGAAACCTTTTTCGATTGGTAATAGAATTTCCTTTCCCACTCAATTCTGTACGGATTGACTATTTATTCTGTAAATAACAGCCACAAGAAGCCCTTCAAAGGTAACGGTAAGCCCCAGAGGTAAATGAAATCACTCCTACCCTGCTAGAAAAGTCAGAGGCAAGCGTATCTCGCCGTGTGGCTGTGTCCGCAGGCTCCTTCTCCATGAATGGCTGATGAAAGAAGAAACCCGAGCGAGGGACGCGCCGTTCTTGCAGGGGAACCGGGCCGGTTATTGCCCGACGCTTTTTGTGCATGGAAATGATTTCGAAAGAGCCAACGTGCAAAACTTTGAAGCGCAGTGCGACGAGATAAAGCCGGCTAAAAATAGGCCTGGATATGAAAGGCGGTTGAAAACTCGGAGGGAGGCGAGAGTCGTTTTACAGGCATTGTTGGTCGAGTTTCAGGGTCCCGGGAAGGGAAGATGAATGTCTTTCTGTTATAGTAACAGCTGCTCTCTGTCCATCGGGATCCAGTGTTTGCCCATCCAGCTCATAATAATTAAACAAAAGAGTTATTTCATAGCAGCCGCGGCGGAGGATTACGTTGGAATTTTATCTTTCTCCATTTAGACTTATCTTCGTCTATTAAAGAAAAATACAAAGTTAACCTCTCACCTGGACTGGCTCTGGCTAAGTACTACTGGGAGGAAGCCAGCACTTAACTGGGCAGCCAGAGTTATCTTTAAAAAAAAATAAAAAAAAAATCTCCAAGTGTCACTAATGCACTTGTCCTTAAAGAACACTTGAGCTTTTTTGTGTCCTGAGCTCTTGTGCTGTTGGGTTACTCTGCAGGGTCATTAGGGGCTTCCTAGTCTGGCTGTTTAGTGTCACATGCAGATTTCTTTTGTTCTTCCCCTTTAATTTTTTAGGGATTTTTTTTTTTCCCCATCGCTACCCATTCCGAGAGCTACCAGCTAGCGCGACCAAGGCAGCGGCCCCAAAGGGGTCCCGGAGGCACGGTGCAGCAGGCTGCGTCCCGCGTCTCAACGGGCTGCGTCCCTCCGTGCAGCTGCCTCGGGAGCGCTGCCCATCGCTTCGGTGCCACTTACCCTGCTCTGAAGGAGAAGAGGCCCGGCTGGGTTGTGAGGTTAACAGCTGAGTGGCGCTATGTTTATATTAATAATTTCCACTGGTGAAATATGGATCTGAGATTTTCCTCGTTCGTTTAACCCTCATAGTTAATAGGCAATAGTGGAAATGTACCATGTACATGATTATTGCAGTGACCTGATTTCACATGTATTTCTGATCTGACTTCTGTTTAAAAAAGAAAAAAAAAGAAAAGAATTATATATAAAATTGATTTTGGGAGCCCTGGGAAGGAGAAGGAAACCATTTATTTCAACCCCCAAATTCCTTTGAGCTGTAGAAACATTGTCAAAGTAATTGTAGCCTTTTCAATTTTTCTGTGTAGATTTCTTTCTGTGTAGTCTAAGAAAAACTGTGCTCTGTTGATGGATGTCACTGTTTTTTAACTTGTGACAAATATCTCCCAAGGTATTGTTTGAGTGATGTAAAATTGGTTCATGTGTAAAATTCTAGCTTTTCATGAATACTTTATCACGGATATGTGTATGCTAGCTTCTTCTGGATTAAGGTGTTATACCTTTAGTGGTTTGCTGCGGGATATCATCTTAATCATTTTTGCTGTAATTTAATCATCTTAATTAAAACTGCATTGAATTGTGGAAAGTAATTTGGGTCTGGAGAGCAGTGGGTTTTGTATTTGTGATTTTTTTTTTTCTTGTTAGGAGATGGTAATGGTCTTGGCAAGATTCTGCTAAAAATTAGCACAGTGTACAAAAACTCATGTTGCCAAGTTAGTACAGTATTTCTCCAGCTAATTGTGGCCTTGAAGGGTATAATATAAAAGGTCATCTTTGTTAGTGAACTGCAGGCTTCTCCTGCGAGACAGAAATCCATGTCCTTATCAAGGATGAAATCTTGGCTCCTTGGTTACACAATTGAGCTTTGCTATAATTTGGACATCATTAGGCTCTTTATTAAAGCAGCGGAACGCTCTAATCAATCTTTGTGCTTTGCTTTCTTAAACGTATTTCTCCATGTGAATTTGTGTTATCACTTTCCTTTCTTCTTCTCCATGAATGCTGCAAAGGGGAAGGGTCTGAAGATGGGTTTGGTTGCTGGTTTTTTCCTGTTTGGGATGTTCTTTGTGGAGAAGGTTCCCGTTTGTGGCCATGGTTGTGAGAGCTGGGGCGTTTGACCTCCTCTTCTCTTCCTCTTGTATTGAGAAGATCTAGGAGGTGGCCGTTCGGGAAGGAACAGCTGCTACTTTTGGTTTGTGCTGTTTGCAAAAACAAATACGCAAAACGTTATGAAACCAAAATTTAATTTAAAAAGTGGTTACTTTTGTCTGTCTTTAAACTCAAAGCAAAGGGTTTAATTTTGGGGAAAAAAAGAACAAACCCAAACCCAAACAGAACTCTGTTTCAGTGGCACATGGTCATGGGGCAGGATTGTTGGGGAAAGGGGGTTGTGTGCTTTTGCCCCTTTTTTGTATTCTGGGTCTTGTTTTCATTAGTGCCACATGTTGGCACTCCCAGGGACATATTTTTGAGGCTCTGACTTCTGCATTGTAAAACACAGCCAGAGCTTAAAATCTCTTTGTTTGGCTGCTGTTTCTTTAACCAGCAGATATTTTTCTAGTTGGATAGATAAAT
Organism: Anseranas semipalmata; assembly: GCA_013399115.1. Taxonomy (NCBI): domain Eukaryota; kingdom Metazoa; phylum Chordata; class Aves; order Anseriformes; family Anseranatidae; genus Anseranas; species Anseranas semipalmata. Next base: position 1,953,607 of record VXAA01003459.1, read on the forward strand.
GGATCTTTCTCACTTACTGGACAGTTTGATCTGATTTTGCACAGCTATAAAAGTTAAACTCGTGCCTTGGCAGAGCTTCATTCGCAGGGTTTTGGAGGCTAAATCTTGGTGCCTCCCTCCCCCCCGTCTTTGGGTGCATGATGTTCTGGAAGTGCCTGTGTCCTTGAGGCATTCACCGGTGTTAGAAACACTTGCAGAAACGGGAACAGCAGTATCGGATCATCTCTGTAAAGGGCTGTCTTCTGCAATGCATGTGCCAACTTAGCTTTCAGACATCCTGAGGATGATGTTCCGAGCGTACGGCACCAGTGGGGTGTGAATGTGCTGTTATCACCCACACGGATGGACCAAAGCAGGGACGTGCTCCACGGGAGCAATGCCCCCACCCTCGGTGGTGCTTAGGTGAGTTGAAGTGGTCTGATCCCCAAAGGCAGGGCTTTGTATGTGAATCTCTAGATCATTTCAACATTCCTATTATACGTTAGGCCAGGGAAAACGCTGGGAGGTAAATACCTACAGTTGTTATCATTTTAATAATTTACCACGTAGGTAGCTTCACCTCAAGCTCAGGTTCTGTGAGAAGCTCCTGGTTTTGCAGTTGGTTGGTGGGTGTGCCATGGCTTTGTTCAGAGTTTCATAGAATCATAGAATCGTGGAATGGTTTGGGTTAGAAGGGATCTTAAAGATTATCTAGTTTCAACCCCCAAAGTTACAGTTCTACCTTTAAAAATAGTTAAAAAAAAAAAAAACAAAACAAACAAACAAACAACCACCAAAGTCTAGAGAAGAGACTGTGTTGTGCTTACAGATGAAGAAAGCTCTGTCCAGGGATTTGTAGCATCCAGCAACTCCTTTTCAGGAATCCTGATTTTTCCTGATTGGCTTTCCCAGGGCTCCCAACCTCATGCTGGTATCAGCATCGGTGACTCCTTGCTGCATGGGTGCACGCCAAAGCTTTTGGTGGCGTTTGAGATATTTTGTGCCCTACCTCATTTACAGCCCCCTAGCTGGTGCTTCCCTGGTTTCTGTCAAACAGATCCAAGTGCTCTTCAGGAGCTCTCTCAAGGTTTTGCTGGTTTGTACAAAAATTTGCTCTTTGAGCAATTACGAGAAGCAAACATTTCGTCTCGGAACAGGAGAGCTTTCTTGGGCTGCAAGTTTTTAATGAAGGCTTTAGGTTATGAAGGCTTTAGGTTATGAATGTGTCATCATCTCATTACTGTTCTTTACCGCTTGGCGTCCTGTTGGTCTAAGCTAGTTTAACTGTCTCCAGCCTAAATTGAGTGCTGCTTTCAGTATTTATAAACTCTACAACTGTTAAAACAAACTGAACCTCCAATTGCAGCAATGGTAGCGGGGTTGAAGACAAGGAGTTGTCTCTGAGGAATAGAGTCTATTATATGTTGGGTATAAATCAACCTCTGACTTGTGGGTGTTGGGAGGAAAATTTCCTTGGGGACTTGTAATCCAGAAGCAGCCTCCTATAAATCTGCTTGGGTCTTCTCCTGAAGCGTGTGGTGGTACTGGAAAGCTGATTATGGATGTAGACCGTGGGTCTGGGAGCATGAAATACTACTGCTCCTTCCCATCCCACTGCCGCGTCGGACGTAAGGGTCTGAGCAGCAGATTATTGTCAGAGTGTTAAAAATGATGAGTTTGTTGTCTTGTTCTCTCCCTCCCTCCCACTAAAACCTGCAGACTTGGCTTTAGATATTGGGAATTGAAAGCAAACAACCACCAATATAACTGGCTTGGTTTTATTTGCTTTCTGCGGTTTCAGGTGCGAGAATGCGCGTTGGTGACGTTTTTGTGCTTTTCGTATTTCTTTTCCTGTTGCTTGAGGGCTGGAAAGTATTTTTCTTTAAATGGAAGGTAACATTTTACATCTTCTCTAAATGTCTCTGAGAGATTGGTTTGTAGCAGACAAAAATCCAGCTCTTCACTGGGTAGCGAGAAACCCTGCGAAGGAAGAAAAGGGCAGGAGCTGCCGCCACCACATCTGCAGGGACAGGTTGGCTGGTGTCAGCTGGACATGGCAGCGCGTGGAGTTTGACCTCACACACCTTCTTCAAACAAAGGGTTTCTTGTCTTTTTTGGGGGGCAGCCTGGTTGCTAGCAGCTCTTTCAGTGCTGCAGGTTAAGGCACTGCTTGAAGGATGGGTTCACGTGAACAGCTCTGGTCCTTTTGGGGCTTTCCACGAAGGATGTGGTCTCCGTGAAGGAATATGGATGATGTCCCTGAACTCTTTGTAGTCAGTGAAATTTTCCCTGGATATCATCCCTATTTTGTGCAGAAAAATACCCGCAATTAGAGCAGCTTTACTCTGTTCAGTTCCTAGGTGGGGTTCGTAGGTCTTCAGCTGCAGGAGGCTGAATCAGGATCAGGCACCTCCTCCAGGACATGGGGCTCATTCGTACCTCGTGTTGGTTGCCTCCTCCTCATCCCTGTGTCCATCCTGGTTTGCACACTGCTGATGGGGCATTTACAGGAGGTTTCTCCTAATGGGAAATGTGGCCAGTAACAAGTGATATATGGGCTTGGGTTGTGTTTTTTATTTTTATTAACCTTTTTCTTTTAACATTTCTCATGCAACTTGTCTGCTTTTCTTGCTTCTTTTTGGGTGTGCTCTCTCCACCTTGCTCTCTCTTCAGAAGAAATTGTCTGTTCCGACTTCAGTAAACGTTTTCTCACTTGTCAGAACAAAAGCAGGCGAGCCTGGTGTTTTTTTTTTATTTGTGTGTGTGCAGGGAATGTGTCAGAGTGTTTTTATGGGCAGCGCTGCTGAGCTTGTCAGCAGTGGCTGGGCTGGGAAAGCCAGGCTCCTTTACAGATTACATATCTCCACAGATGTTTATCTCCAGTTTGCAGGGAAGGGTAGCCTGAAGTCAGTCCTGGTAGTTCAGAGGAGGTGACAGCTGTAAACACTGCTCCTCCAGGACCTTTGACAACAGGCGTCCTCCTGCCTGATAGAGGTGGCGATGGGTGCTGTGGATGGGGCCCTCTCACGGCTTCTCCATCGCGAGAGTGAAGTTGTCCCACGGTGATGGTTGTGTTGGTCCCTCTGCTTTGGCAATGAACTCTGCTCCCTTGCCCTTCCCATCACGCACACATGCTTGTCACTCCTCAGCGCTGGAGAACCCAACTGGAAATGGTCCCGTCCCTGTGGAGGGGAAGGTCCTCTCCAAGCCCGCTCTTTGGAGCCTGAGTGACAAATGGCTTGCTATTAGTCAGGAGTCCTTAAGACCATGCCCGATAAAGGCTTTTTATTTATCTTACTCCCAAGTGGCTGTTTGGGGTGGATGCTTGCAATTCTTTATGCATATTTCTTCTGCTGCTCCTTATGTTCAAAGGGCCCTGGAGAGGAGCTGAACCAAACCCGTGGGGCTGGAGCATCCGTGGCCCCAGGACAGCTCCCCCAGCCCCCTTGACACATTTTTGCAAAGTCTGGGCATTGCCTGCTATGATCCGATGTGTTCCATCTGCAATTTAAAGACGTTGCAGGGCCTGCTTACATGTATGGGCACTGACACTCATTGCTCCCCCCTCTTCCCCAGTGGCATCTGGGACGCGTTTCTCTGCAGCGGTTTGGTGTTTTGGGGAGGATGAGCTATCAGGAGTTAAATTGCAAGCAGGCAGCAGGTAACTGCACTGAATTAAGCTGGCAATGCCCTACCAAGCCTGCTTTCCCTACCGTCACGTCTTTGGAAATGCCTTTTATCTGGACTGTAAATTAAATTACTGTTGTTGATGTCGCTTCAAAGAAACTGCAAGAATGAGTTAATGGGAGCTCCTGAGAGAGGTCTCACAAGGAAGTCTCCTCTTAATAAAATGTTAAGGCATCTCTTTTCGTCTCTTCTATTCTAACTTTGGAGAATTAGGGAAATAATCATTCTGTCTTTTCCACTTCAACTTTTGTGATATGTTTACAAAAGGAAAAAAAAAGCCCTATAAATGTCTCAAGTATTATCTTTTCTTGCAGGTTTCATCATAAAAATATTTATTGAGGCCTCACGGGCTCAAAGTGTTGTGGTCAGTGTCATAAAAGTAATGTTTTTGTTTTTACTTTTAGTGATACTTCAAAAAAAAAAAAAAAAGTCATAGCCTGGAACTACTTGTTTCCCTGGCTTGTTGGTATTTCTCTACCAGATATGAGCCTGAAAGGGGAAAGGAGCAGTTCCTTTCTGTTGCCAAAGATGGCCAAGTGGCAGAAAGTGAATGTTTACAATAATGCAGCAGTTTAGTAGCACACACAAGGTTTTTTTAAATTATTTTGTTTGTTTTGCTTTTGTTGTTGTTGTTGTTGTTTTTGCTTAATTATCCTGTTTTTGGAGCTCTGGAAGGCCTGGTTCCCAGGGGAGGAGAGGAAGGGGACCTTTGGAATGCCAAACATTAGTAGATTTGGAGAGGAAAGAGTGGAGTGGTCGGAAGATTTGCAGGAAGAGAGACAAGGCGGCTCGTTGATGTTTCCTTTCACCACTTCCCTTGCTTTTTTGTTTCTGCACCTCTTCTGTCTCCGGATCTTGCTATCACGCGACCTAATGCTTTTGATAGCTGCATGTCTGGTGTGTTTGCGTGTCCCTCTGTTAAATTCCTGTTAAAAACGCGTGGCGACCCAATCGTTGGGTGTACAGAGAAGCAGGAAGGCTGGTGGCACGCGTGGCCCTTTGCTGAGCACCCAGGGACCCATTTGCACAGAAGTCCTTGCCGATTTTAGCATACAGGCTCTGCAGAGGATGGATTCGGTGCAGCGGGGCCAAGGCTGGAAGGAATTCAGATGCGATTATAGTGTAATGGTGAAACGTTCCTGAGCTTTCTCAACACTGGTGCCCCCTTTGGATTTTTCATGGAGAAATTCCTGTTTGTGGTCAGATGTGCAGCTGAAAACCTACACTGGCTGTGGGGCACTGGCAGCCTGGTGGCTCCCTGAGCACCACTTGGGAATCCCTGGATCAGAAAAACACAAGGAAGAAATAGCTTGAAAGGTGTTTAAAAGTCTCAGGCTGGTATCTTTCTATGAGAATTAGCTACCAAAATTTTTCTTAATATTTCCACCTGCAGCCATAAGGACATGGGGCTCTCTCCTATTGTGAGCTGTGGTGGCATCTAGCCAGGGCTGTAAGCTGGGTTTATGCTGACCCTAACTGAGACCAAGTTTTGGTGCAAGATAGAGACTTTCTGAAAGTAACTGATGAGCTAATTCCCCTCATTTGTCACTTTAAGTTCAAGCTTTGGAAATCCTGCCCCCGAGTCATCCAGGAAAAGACAAAAACCAGGTGGGGAAGGTCTCTGTAATGGGGATGTTGCTCCAAAACCCAGCTACTTGCCTGCCCGAGCACCCTGCAACCTCCTCTCCCCGAGGTGGTGCCTGACACAAACCCATTTTTTCAAGTAAAAAATCATCTTTTCCACAAAACACAAAGGTCAGGGTGCGTATGTGCAAACCTGCCGCCCGTGAAGGCAATCACGCAACCTTTGTCCTGTCAGGCCTCACCTCAGTTGATCCGTACTGCGTGCCCTTCAAGGTAAGCCGGGTAAGTGGCTAGCAGTCAAAGCAGGGAAAGAGAAATCCCATTTGAGGCTGACCTGATGCTACCTGACATTTTGCTTATTTGAGAAGAGGAGGTTCTGTATGGAAATGGCTAGCTCTGAGTTGCTTTTTCTGAGTTTCTGAGACCCTTGTGGATATTAATCTTGAGGGTGAATGACGGCTTTATAAGACAAGGGTAGTTTTACTCTGCGGTAAAGACTTCTCTTCCACTGTCCACCTACGTCTGCTTCTGTTGACCCTGTGCCAGGACGAGGTTTCTCCAGCCTGCCATCTAACTTTCCATGACCGTACGGTTTCGGGCGCGCTGTCAGCACACGACAAACCCGAGCCTTGGCGTGGGGGCTGCTGCGTGCCCTGCCCTTGTTCCAGATACTGGGACTCGGACTGGCAGCACAGGTGCAGTGGCTGTAGAGACATCAGTTAAGGCGATTAAAAGCCTGTTGTTGGGACTAAAAGTTGCTGGAAGATTGTATTTTTGTCACTTTTGATGTCCTCAGGAGGAAAAGCAGCATCTTTTTCCCACTTATCCTCAGTGAGCTGGGCGCTCGGCTGCGCAGCTCCCTGCCCACGTACCCTCCTGCAGTTGCGTCTCTTCCAACATTCCCAATTCTCCTTAGCCCAACGCTCATTTCCAAGATGCCCCACTGGGCACTCTTTAAAACCTGCCATAATCCGGACATTGGCTCCGCATGGTCTGCGGGCCACCAGCCAGGCTGTGGGACGGTGACACTTCGCAAGGCAAGGTCCAGCCTGACCACCACAGGAGCAGATGTCAGGATGGGCCAAGGGGCCAGGAGGAGGTGTGTTGGTGGGACATGGTGGCAGTGGGAAGGTGAAGGACATCTGCGGTCTTCGATGGGTGGCTCCCCAGGTGCCTCATTTCCTGCAGTGCTGTTGGTGTGGCTTTCAGTGCTCTTCAGGATTTTCCTCCCTAGAAGTTGGGTTAAAAACCCTGCATGGAAAAGCTGCTGTTGTCCTCATAAGGTCAAGTTTTAGAATGCCCTCTAATTTGAAATCACAGCTGAACCAAACTTGCTTCTATTTTTTTTTTTTTTGTGTGTGTGTGTTTGCATTCCTAAAAGTCATCCAGACTTTTCCTCCTCTTAAAAGCAGCAGTGCTGCAAACCTCTCCAGCTGCTGCTACAAAACAAGCGAGCAGCTCTAGCTTCAATTGGCCTGCACTTCTGGAAATATCGTGCAGATTGTGGTCCAGTTGCTGGTAAAACTAGGCAGGGTTTCATACACGCCGGACCCCCAAAAAGAAATGTAGTTTGCTGTAGTGAGCTTTTCTTCCTTCCTTAATTCCACAGCAGCACATGTGAGGGGACAGAAAGTGGAGTGAGCATCTCTCTATGATTTCGGAGTTTTCCTTGCTGTTGTCCTCTCCTTTTCGTGAGCCAACTCTGCTCTGCTGTGCTCAACAGCTGGTCCATCAGGAGAGGGAGTAAGGGACAAAGCTGCAATAGTTGAGAGATATCAGAAGAGGATGGAGCGGGGAGCAGGAGGGCTCCATCAGGGACAGGTACACTCACGCTGAGCTTAATCCAGGCTGGCACTTGCAAACGTCTATGTTTCCTCTAGAGTTTTCTCCAGGTCTGTCTCAGTCTAATGCTCTTGGGCCCTATCCAGTTTCTCTAAGATTTTCTGCCTTCATATGAGCGTATCCTGGGCACTCTTTAATTTAAGCCTATGGTTTATGCACAGGTGACAATGAGCTGTTTGAAGCCTTCCCTGCCTGAGAGGTGGGGGACCAACAGCATCGGTCAGGACCGTGCGCAGAGCAGCCAGTGGCTTCTGAGTTTTTCTTTTGGGTGCGTAGTCAAAAACTCCCCCAGCAGCATCTTCCCTCTTTCATGGAGAAGAGTATTATCACAAAGCAAAACGTGGAGAGGCAACTTCTTCAGCCTGCACTACTCTGATTTGTAAAGCATGTGTCCTTTCTGACTCCGTTCTTAAGTGGTCTCCTTTCCAGTTTGATTCACCTCTTAATCCATAAGTTTTTCAGTAAGGTGCACACAGATGGGAATTTTGTTTTGGTTTTGGTTTTCTTGCTGCACTGGCTTTTAGTCTGCAGTCATGTATCCTGCCTGAGATGTATTTAAGTGTCTGCAACTTTCTGCAACCAAGTGACCGAGAGGTTGGCCGAGCTGATGAGATGCTGCTGGTTGCATCCTACCCACTGCCAAGATGCCAAAGAAGTTTTGACTCCTTTGGAACATCTTGAGTTAGTCTTTGCGGATTGAGGCATTCCTGCTCTGCACTGAACACAGCATTCAAAACAAAACAAAAACCAGACAGAAAAAAAAAAAAAGAAAACAAAGAGAAATCAAGGTCGAGTGAAGTGTTGTGAGGTTCCAGCCTTCCAAAATCCAAAGCGAGCAGTTCTTCAGAGCCAGTGGCACTGTTACTACAAGCAGGGTTTAAGCTTTATTATGAGATACCGATTCCACCAGAAGGGCCGATTTTTTTTCATTCCTAGAGTCCAAGCCACTGCATCCTCTGCCTGGGAGGAGGCACGTCTCCTCCACAAGGACCTCTCCATGCGTGGGGAGCAGAGCAGGTGGGTGCTGGCCCATTGGTCTCTTGTCCTATGGAAAACCTTCAGAGTGCTACGGGAGGAACCGCTCCCTCCAGCTCCTTGCAGGTTGCCGAAGACTTGCTTCGCTTTCAATGCTTTTTAGCAAAAGCACGATGCTTGGGAGCATTGGCCATTCATTTCTCATTGCAGAGTGGCCGTTGTGTAGTGCAAGCTCCCGCAGCTAACTTTGCAGCACCAAAATGAATTTTTGAAATGTTGCTTGTGGTCCAACAACGTGTGGTTTTAGACAACAGCTTTAAACTAGGCCACGCTCTGATTCTGGGGGAAGACAAGGCAAGTGGGAGCTGTGGCTCCGTGGCTGAGTAGGCGTGTTGTTGCAGTGCGATAAGCTACCATGTCCTCCCCTTCTGCTAGAAATTTTACTGGAGATGAGATCTAAGTGTTGTTCATGGGGGCATGGTTAGGTGACCTCCCAGGACCTCACTTAACTGTGGATGAGAGCTTCCCTGCTATAATTTTACAGTGGTATAGCTATTGTGCAGTTGTTACCTTATGGGAAAAAATACATTTTGGGGGGAGAGTTTATGTGTTTGCTGCTTTAACTTAACTGCGGTTGTAGCTTGAGGGAAAACACCCATTTCTTCCCACTGCGCATGAGGTCAGGGACCCTGCATACCTCGTCTGAAACCTAAAAGCACTCGGGGAACTACGTGGCTGGTTTTACTAGGTGCACTCCAGATTGTGTTATGCTGATACAATGCCTGAAAACGCTCTGCGTGCTGTTTGGCTGTGGCTCTTGGTTGCGTACTCTGCATACTCTGAAAAGCGCTGCTCTCCTCCAGGCGGGCAGGCTTGGAAAAGGAGAGGGCCTGGGGGGGCTCAAGGGGCCGTGGTCAGCCTCGGAAATGGAGCCTGGCTGCGGTGGGGAGGGACACGGCCCTTTGGAAGCCATTCACAAGCGTGAAATGCCGTCCCAGCGCGCTGCCCCAGCAGCACGGATTTTCCCCCTGCCCTCCCCCGGACAGTGTAATTTTTGTTTGGGCAAGAATCATGCAAAAATGTTGCCTTGAATTTTTAAAATATGCCTTGCAAGCATAGACTACACTCTCTTCTCTTAGCTGTAAAACATTTTGAATGGGCAGCCTGCTTTCTGAGGAGTTATTTAAGCGTGGAGAGCTCGGTGCAGTAGGTCATCAATGTATTGCACATATTACGGCCATGCCTTGGCATTTGTTTTTCGTTTGTAATCCAACACCCAGCTGCTTCAGCCTCCAACTACAAGCAGCTATTTAGCGGTTCAGCTAGTGTTGAGGAATGCATTGTGGTGCTGTTTACTTCATTACGTGGAAGGCTTGTATGTGGTACAGGGAGGTTCAATTAAAAAACACAAAAGCCGAAAACCCAGGCCAGGAAATGAAAGCTTAATATAGATGGGGGAGAGGGACCCGACAGAGAAAATCAGGTTTCTGTTCTGTAGTCATTGCAAGCATTCTTGATGATGAGAGCAGAGATTACTTACACTGTGATAGGGAACTAGACAAAAAAAAAAAAAAA
>VXAA01003459.1:1963267-2073414 GCA_013399115.1 Anseranas semipalmata
AAAAAAAAGTATCCATCTCCTCCTCTGCTGCAGCTGTTCTGTTGCTTCTCCATCTCTGGATGGGTGAAAATCATGGAAAAACCCCACCCTGGGCAGTAAGTGGGGGTTTCCACTGGTGCCCTCTGCTACGTAACCTCAGGGTAGCCTGGCTTTTGGTGGTCCCGATCCAGGTTAACGTTTCGGTTGTGGATGTGGCAGTGCAGGTGCTTTCACCGAGTGTTTCCGCGCCCAGTGACCCGAACTTTCCTGCAGTGATGAGGGGCCGGCTGCCCCCGCGCCTTGGTTTATATCCAGTGCGTTAGTGAGAGCGCGTGGAGCGGAGGCGGATGGCATTCCCTGCGCTGAGCTGGGTGACGAGGATGCTGCGGGCTGGCTGCGGGAAGGGTGGCAGCAAGCGGGGCTTTCAGCCACCGGGTGAGGAGTTTGTGCCTCTTCCTGCTGAGCCCCTCTCAGTCTCCAGGGATGGGGGGTGGGGGGGCTCTTCAGAGGGTTTAAGGCACTGGCACGGTGCTGCTGCGGGGCACGGGGAGAGGGCAGGTCTCTTCCTGCTCCATGGCAGGTGGAGGTGCCATGGTGGTGTCTTCTGGGTTGCAAAATAGCTTTTCACGGAATCATGGAGTGGGTGGAGTTGGAGGCACCTCTGGGCCCACCTGGTCCCACCCCTGCTCCAGCAGGGCCACCCAGAGCAGGGTGCCCAGGCCCGTGCCCAGGTGGCTTCTGAAGCTCTCCAAGGAGGAGACCCCACAGCCCCTCTGGGCAGCCTGGGCCAGGGCTCTGGCACCCGCACAGCACACAAGTGCTGCCTGGTGTTCGGGGGAACCTCCTGTGCTCCAGTGTTCACAGCTAATATCTAAAATGAGGAATGATTAATGGGGGCTTCTTCCATCTCCACACTGCAAGGGACAGAGGAGGGATTTGAGGACACTGAAAAATTCAGGGAGCCCAGCCCGTGTCCCTGACCATTGAGTTTCGGCCATGGATGAATTTGGTGAGATTCAGGTTAGTGTGCTTAGCTGGACTCCAGCTTGAGCTGACCACGGTGTATACACCACAGCAGGGTGCACGTACTGCGTGTTGCTAAAAAGAAAAAAGGGAAAAATGGGCTTTCTTTTTTAAACTGGAAGAGCAGCATACGATTGTAGCCTCCTGAAAGAGGCACTGCACCGCAGTGGTACCTGCAAATCCTCCAGCAAACAGGGCATGATGGTTGGCAACAAGGGCTTTGAGGGTCCGAAGTGCTAGCACCTGCCTGGCTCACTTTGTGGTTTTGCTGGGACACGACAAGAGTGATATAAACTGTGGGGCTGTTGAACTCTGATTTCTTTTTTGAAAAAATGTACGGCCTGAAATGAACGAAGGTGGGATTAGGATATAAATCTCAAGGCAGCTTGGCTGTGTGACCTGAGCACGCTTCACAGCAGGGCTTTTTTTAATATTGGGCTACAGATCAGTCATTCCAGTTTTAAACTTTTTTTTTTTTTCCATTTTTCCCATTTGTCATTGGGCTTTCTAAAGATGATATTGTCCTTGTTAGCTTCTCACTGCTTGTGTGTGGACAGTAAATGCTTCCAGGTAGGCAGTGAGGAGGTCTGAAGTGCTAGATGGACACAGCTACCCAACTGGGCAGTTTTATAATGTGTTTGGTTTTATTTGAACAAAATGTCCCTTGGCATACACTGCTACTTCTGACTTGGCTTTTTTTTTTTTTTTTTTTTTTTTTTTTTTTTTGGTTCAACAATCTGTTTTAAAGCCCGTGTATCACTGATGTGTTTTGGGGGATGCTGCTATATCCAGCAAGCAAACTGTGCTGGGCTCTAGGAAGGGCTTAATGAGTAAAGGCTGGAGCCCTGACCTTTTCCACGTCTGTTGTTCTTGATGTGATCCTGCCACAGAGCCTGGTGTCTGACTGTCCCGCGTTTGCGGCTGGAGTCAGGGTTTTATCAGACTAACTCAGCATTGCTTATCAAATCCCTGGACAGGAGTTCAGTTTCAGTGCCAAAAGGAGAAACTCCTTTTTGCAGAGGAATGAATTTGAGAGAAATTAGAGAGACTCTAGTCCATTCCTGCTCCTGTTCCCGGGGCATCGAGCTGATGGAGGCTGGGCAGCAAGTGTGATACCTCTCCCTAGGCAAGAAAACACACCGGGCTCCCAAAAATGAGCACACAGGCGGCATCCTTTAGAAATGTACCATGCTCCTGTGTTGAAAAGAAAGAAAGAAAAAAAACTAAGCCTATTTATAACAAAGCAAATAGGAAGAAGGAGTATTTTATTGAGAAGGGACCAAGACATCCCTTAATTCCAGTAAGCTCTTTGTCCTTTACAGCGGCAGTGGAGAAGGATCCTCCTGCCTCAAAGCTGATGCTTCCAGAAGGGCTTCTCCCTGTACTGCAGCAGTCTTTACATTCGGAGAGGTGTCGGATCCTTCAAACGTATTCAGCTGCGAAATGGTTATTATCCAGCTATTTTTATAGCGGAGGGCATGTAAAAGTGGCTGTGTGGATTTCATTTCACTGTTTCCTCTGTCAGCGCAGGTTAGGTATCTTGTCATATTCCTCAGCGGCTTTCATTAAAGTGGTTTCCAAGCAATAGCACTTCAGTGTTTTTGTTTTGTTTCTTCCTCTCCCCACTTTTCTGGCAGCACGTTTCAGGCTGGGTTTCAGGCAGTCAAAGAAAGCCGGACACGTTTTCGGTGCTTTCTCATCTAGCGTGCAAATCCTTCCCTGCAAACTGGAACCAGCTCCTATCTGTGCCCCATTTTTACAGACTCCCAAACCTTCCCAGTACCAGAATTAAAAACTAGTGGATGCCTTCATATATCTATCTTATAGGATAGGCTAAAAATAGAACGCTGCCCTTTTTAACAGAAGCATGCATTATTAAAGGAAGAATGAATAGGTGACAGAAATGGAATAAAATGCCCCTTCTTCTTGCTGAAGATGAGCTTTAAAAACCTGAAGCCAAAATATTCAACATTTTAGAAAATGGGTGCTCCTCCTCTGGAACTGTGGTGTAAACTTTGAGTTTCTCAGCTGGTGACAAGGCTGTTGTTTACCTTCGCAAATCTAGTTCCCAGGTGATAGGTGTTTTTCTCCAGGAGGAGCAGCAGCAAGGATAGAGCTGGAGCCAGCATTTTCCTAACCACTACGTGCCCTTGCATTTCTGCCAGGTACTCGTGGGTGGTTTATATATAGTGATAACGGGGCCGATTACGTTTGTCTTGCCTGGGATGTAGCAGTATAAAATGCTCCTAAATTGGGCTGGTAGCATCTGACACTGCACAGTCATTCACACGGTGCTGCGCCGTGTAAAACGATACCGAGCTGCTGCGGTAGCATCTTATATTCTCTGCAGGTGAAAATGAAGTGAACAAGATGCTCTGTGCCTTTTCTTGTCTGAATGGCCGGTTGGGACAAATTATTGAAGGGTGTTTGTAAGCAGTAGGCCCTTCTCTTTGGCTCGGTTTTCTGCATGTTGCTGGTTGAATAACAGTGTGTATAATAAGCAATTAATGCCTATACATCTAATTTTAAAGGACACTGTAAATAACAGGTTTTACTTCTTTCCCTCCCCCAACTGTTGCATTGAATTTCCTTCCCTTTAATTATACTAACAAATGTGGAAAAATTTATAAATATTTATAGTGGACTTAGTGGCTTTATTCCATGAGCGAGTGAACATCCCAGGGTTGATTTTAATCTTCCATTCAATTACGAATCAAAAGTATCTATTATACAACTTCAAGAATGAAACTCCAAACTTCTGCCAAAGGCAGAATGAAACATAATCGGACGTCAGGAATGCTGCTAGCGTGAACCATGGTGTGGCTGACAAATGCATGTTTGTTATCCTTGATCTGAGCAGCTAAAAAGTGAATTCTGTGACTGTAGTTCTTGTCAGAGCTCTTAGCTGGTGTGGCACAGTGCATTTTAGATGCTGCCAATAACTAATTTTTGGAAAACAAGTGCCAAGCATTGTGCTTTGACATTGACCTTGATTCAGTGTCTCTTTCAAAATTTTAAGTTAATAAAGGATATTTAGGCAGGCACATGAAATGACTGGGGTACACAAGTATTTTTTCACCATCTTTTAGTGTAAAACCTCCAGTTTCAATACCGCATTTATATCCCAGATTTCTTCCCAGCACTCTTGAGTTTCTTTCCACATCCTTTCCATGTGTGCTGGTCAGAGGGGAAGCAATCCTCCTGCCAGAGCAGGCTGTTACTGGGATTGCTGTATATCCATTTGTCTTGAAGAATATTAGCAGCAAAACCCTTTGTATTTCCTCAAAAAGTTTTCTGCCTTTTTTTCCTCACTTGAGAAGTGCCCTGCTGTTTCAGAGTGCCTTCTGCTGCTGCGATAAGAATGTGTAGTGCCAAGTGAAGCTGTGGAAGGGTTGAGCATTGATCCCATGGTGGGAAGTAAGAGCTAAAAGCTTGATACAGGAGGGTTTGTTTAAAACTAGTTTAAAACGAGTTAGCTTGCATCAGCATACGCCTCTCTTTGCTTTATGACTGTATTCATCTCTGAATACAAAATTAATCTCTGCTAAGCTGCTGGGACTGCCTCTGTGTCCTCTGGTTGCGTATCTACACCAAACTGCTCCAAACAAGAACCTGGCTGAGCTTTCTACAAATGAGAAATGAGAGAAAATCTGGTCAGATGTGGCACACTCAGCCTACATGGCAGATATAACCATTGAGTAATGGTCTGTCTGATTAAAATTTTCTTGAAAAGAAAATAGAAGACTTTCAAACCTTCTTTCGGTTCTTTATTAGCTATTCCTCTTTGTGTCATTGCTGTAAGCCAGCCAGGTAGACTTTTAATGGTACAGATTGTATTTTATAAAGAGTCCAGCATAATAGAGTCCTAACTGGAGCCCATAATAGAGACAGTGATCATTATTGGCAATAAAAACTGGCAAAATCACTGGAAGTGTATTGTGATTTTATAACTTTAGATGTCTTTCTTACATTGTGCTTAAGTAAACGGGTCTCAAATGAGGAATAGAAGGCTTAAATTAGACTAATGTTCCCACCAAGTTTCATGATGTTTGTTTTGACTTTGAAGAGCTGAAATAAAACCACTTCAGTTTATCACTCTTCCCCCTCCCTTTTTATTAGTAAATAAATTGACTGAAACAACAGCTTCAAAATATTTTAAATGTATTCAAATGAAATGTTGGTACTGTTGGCTTTTTAGTATGCTCTTTCAACTGCAACTAGGGGTTGAGGCTTGAGTGGAAGACATATCAAACATAGATTTCCAGCCTTATTGTTATTTTTTATTTTATTTTATTTTATTTTATTTTATTTTATTTTATTTTATTTTATTTTATTTTATATTTTTAAAGTAAGTTGCAGTGGTGGGTAAATGCTACATACTCCCCCATGTCTAGGCTCCTGGCATTTGCCTCTTTGGCCTTGCTGCGGCACTTTGCATCCCTGCTACAGCCACCCCTATGTCATCGTGTCTGCCAGCACCCCCCTTTCAACGTGTTTCCTCCCTCTCCAGTATCACACCATCTTTCTTTAATCTCCTTTTCCTCATCTTTAAAGGTTCTTCGTGGCTCCGCCCCAGTTGCTGAGGTAATGGGGTGCTTTGCTGCGTTGCTGGCCTTCAGCATCCATTTGTCTGGCTCTCCTGTGGGCCTCCTTGGTTGCTTTTTCATCTGCTCCTTAAACGGGTCTGCGAAGCTGCTTCTTTTTCCTCCAAATTATTCTTTAAGACTCCCCAGATCCCACAGACAACTGGTATGCACGCATGCTAGGAGAAAGGCCCTCTGGATTTGCTGAAATAGATAATTTAGAGAACCCTGGAGAAAGGGTTCCATAGGAGGCTGAGGGCATTGACTTGCCAAGCCCCATGAATTTTAGATAGTGCATGTGTAAAATTACATTATCCGTGTGTCTTGTTTTGGATTTCTGTTCTTGTCTGTAGTGCTGTTCCTTTCCATTGTTTCATCTCAAATTAAATTGCAAATTATGGGATGGCAGTACAGAGCAGGAGGGAGGGCAGGAACCTTTCCTTACATACTTAGATGATTCCTAGCACAGGGCAAGCTGGATCCTGTTCATACCTTTGGATACTACTTCAACACAGCCCTTTTCATTGAGTGCCACGTGATTCCCCAACAGCACCATCCATTGGCACCTTCCTGGAGCTTTCATGTGCCCCTCATATAGACAACAGTGACCTTGAGGTACTGAACAATGACCCATTTTATTTTCTTGTGGCTCCTTCCTAAGGCTGGAGTAGATTACTTAGGACAGTTGGTAGTCCAGCTCCATGAGTCAAACAAAATCAGTTGAACAACGTTCCTCCATATTGAAACCCCCAAATCACATCGTGCAGGGTCTTGATGGCCATGCAGGCCAAACCCAATACTCTCTGCTGTGGGCATTTGCCGTGTAGCTTTTGTTGTGTGCAATAAAAGTCATATTTATGCCTGGATAGCACACATCATCTCCTTCCTGAATAGCACACATCGTCTAATGGTTGTTTTGTTGGTGCTTGTCCTTCCCAGCCCAGGAGGCACCCAAGTGTGTGCAGAGTGTGAGAGTGCTTGGGGCTAACCGGGAGCCAAGTGCAAGGAGGAGGGGGAGAAAGCAAGGTCCTAATTTTTCTAAAGGGAAGCATGGCTGAACACCTGCTGTTCCCCAACAGAATAATATGAATTTGCATCAAAAAGAGGTCCCAATCAGTTGTGCTGGCTGCTTTTGAGGAGAGCAGTTGTGTCTGGAGGCATTCTGTTGGGGGAGATGTCTTCCAGTGAAAGCATTTTCCACACAACGGCAATGGGGCCCACCCTGCGGCTGGCATTTAGAGAGGGGTGGAAATGCTATTTAAATTTCAAATGGCCTCAAGTTTTCACAGTTGCCATGTCAATAGATCAAGTTCCTTGAAATACATTTTAAGCGGAGTTTACACAGAGCCGCAGGAGCCCGCATTGACTCCCAGGCCTGCCTTTATTGTGCCTCCAGCAGCGGTAAGTCAATATGGCACATTGAAAGCAGCTCTGCTCCGCTGCCGAGTGAAAGTTAGTAAATTCCCCCATCTCCTTCCAGCTCTTTTCCTGGGCAGCAGCATGTTTAACTAGAGCCATTTAGCTCATGCTAAACTGAAATGGTCTTTTTTTTTTTTTTTTTGACTCCTTTTTGGGAGGCGGTGATTAGATCGGGCTATTGAGCTCATCGCTCCTTCCAAAACTCCCATCTAGGCAAGGCTGAAAAATCAGCGTGGTGCAAGGGAAGGCAACAGGAAAACACGCGGGACCAGGGCGGCAGTGATAAGGCCGACAGTTACTTAGTACAGAACAATAGAAAATAAAACTCAGAAAACAAAAGGGGCCAGAAGAGTGGTTGGATTTCATTGCAGGAGCTGATAAAGGTTGCAAATCATAAATGCGAGGGTTCCAGAAACAACATCCTCTGGGAGTGACCTGATCTGACCCTCCCCACAACTGTCACCCTTTTCTAATTGTAGATCTTGTTCATTTGT
Organism: Anseranas semipalmata; assembly: GCA_013399115.1. Lineage (NCBI taxonomy): Eukaryota > Metazoa > Chordata > Aves > Anseriformes > Anseranatidae > Anseranas > Anseranas semipalmata. The sequence continues at coordinate 1,970,766 of VXAA01003459.1, forward strand.
CTTTGCTCCCAACCCAAAATACCTTCAAACTGCATACGTCTAGGGCTTGCAGCAGATGTGGTTTGTAGGCAGAGGCTGCAGGAGATGGGATTGTCTCTGAAGAGCACCAGGGTAGGAGCTCCAAGTGTGGCTGGAGGTGGCTGCTCTGCACTTTGTCATTGACTTCCCTAGCCCATCTGTCAGAGTATGAGTGCATCTGACATAAACGTCATGGGTTAAAACTGCCTGATGTTTTTCCCCTTTCTTTTTCCTGGGGAAACAGTGCATGGAGTGCTGTGCTTCTGTGAGCTATTGTTTATGGCTGACGCTGGAATCAGATTTTGTCTCTTGTCTTCTAGCGTGCATATGCATTTGGTGTGTGGGTGCGCGCACAGCACTGGAAACTGTTTTCTTTGATTTCTACAAGACGTTTGAAATGCTTCTGGAGATGTTGTGTCTCTAAATGTGTACTTCCTTCTCCATCATCAGTGCATGCCTGAAAAATAGTCTTTTCTCCTTGGTGCAACTACCTAATGTACTGACCCAGTTAGAGGTGCTCACAATAACCCCTTCTTGATGCGCTTTCCCGATGGATACATGAAACCGAACATCTCCATCGATGGTGAGCAAATGCCTCCAGGTACTTCTGATTTGAGGTTGACCTGGTTCACTGTTTTGGGATGTGGCGTGTTGCTGGCTGTCTGCAGTCCTGCTCTTCATGGTGTTTTAACGTGTGAGGAAGCTGGTGCAGTACACAAGCTGGTATCTAGATTTTGAATTCTAAATGCTCTGTTATGAGTTGTTTTGTTTCTGTTTGGGTTGTGCCTACCACTTTTATACACTGGTGCTATCCTGCCAGGATAAATCATTCTTGAGGTGACCACGCATTTCCTGAGAAATACAGTTAACTTAAGCAAATGAATGACCTGGCAAATCGCTGCATGATGTTGGGCACTGATGATGGAGTCTTTGGTTCAACAACCTAATAGATGTTCCTCCCCCTTTCCCAGAGCTCTGGGAAAGCTCTGTGATTGTGGTGCCCCAAAAAAGGTACTAAAGATGGTTAGATTTACATTCTACTAGAAACAGAGGGTGGCATGGGAGAAACATATGCCTTGATTCCTAAATGGGGAAAAAGGAAATATTTAGGAAAGAAAAACAGTTCTGTGACTAATTATTTTTAATTGTTTTCTTTATAAAAAAGATCAAGATTGTTAGAGTGTTTCTTCCCCTCCAAAACATCTACAAGTGATCAGGCTACCAAACAGACTAATTAGATGTCAAATAGACTTCAGTTCTTAAATTGGTTTAGTTACACAATGCAAAACATCGCATTGGGAAGCAGATGGCGTGTCATATTTAATATGTCTTGTAACTTGCCTGAAACCACTTCAAAGTTTTCTTAAAGAAAATGTTGCTACTACTGACCAAGCAAGATGCTGCTGAGTATCTCTCGTCTTAATGACAAGATGTTGGGCCAGGGTCTTGCAAATAGTAGGTGACTTCAGGGGCTTTGAGGTATCTTTTAAAAGGGGTTTCTATTCAGAGGATAAAGAGCTGGCACTCTCTTAGGAAACTGGGGCCTTTTAAGGTCGGGCAAATTAGACATCAGAAAAAATCAAGGCTGTAATATAAATAGTTTTGAAAAATCTTTTGCTGTCCCTGGACTATATAGAGAGCTGAGTTCAACTGGGAAGACTTTGGGGCTATGCCTGTACTGCACTGGAATCTGAAAGATATTTTGAATAGGAATATAGAGAAACAAAAATGCGGCAGCAGCGTGGGGAACCGTTAGCCTTGTTTGCAGAAACATGAAAATGGCTCAATATCTTGTAACTCGAGTCATTACAGCATTAATAAAAACAGCATTAAATGCTGCCAGCCTGTTCCCATTGCAACCTTAATTACCGAAAGAGTAGTAAATGAGTGTTTGGGTGACAAACAAGTTTAGGGTTGTGGTGGAGATTAATACGGGAGTGGAGGGAGAGCTGTGCTTGAGTAATCAAAACTAGGAGATAACCTCAATGGTATTTTGAATCCATGCCCAAAGCTATGCTTCAGTGGCTTTGGAGGGTCTATTTGTTGCATAAGTGGAAAAGTCTATGACATGTTGACAGTGGCAATGAAAACAAAGTCAGTAACAGGTGAGGAGATGAGATTTTTTTGATAGGCTCTAGGATATATAAAAGGTCAGTGTAAGTATTCTCAGATGATTTAATGCTTGAAGAAACACGGCTCCCCATTGTGGGTTTCATTAAATGTTATGAGAGGAAGATCAGTTTGGATTGGGGTGAAAAACAGAAAATAAAGCAGTCTAGACGAAATAAGATCAAGGGTTTAATTTCTCTCTAATATTCATTATTGGTACACAGTATTAGTTTCGTTATTCAAAATTCATATTTCTAAAGAAAAGTGGTAAGTGCAAAGGATTATTTCCAAATTAATATTTTAACCTGCTGTGCAAACTTTAGACATATGTTATTCTTTGATCAAAACCTAATCCGAAGTAGTGGAATTTCCTCCCTCCCTTCCATCCTCCCCTTCCTCAGCTCATATACGGCAGGAGAAGCAGGGTAAGCTTTGCCACGGGGCATCCTCTTGTCAAAGATGCTTAATTGCCTTCAAGTCTACTAATCTAATATATGAACAAATACCAAAGCAATTAATTGTGTTGATATAAAACCCATTTCCCCTCTTTTCCTCCCATTTCCACCTCCCCAAATCTCTTGCCACAGTCATCCTGTTGGTGACAGATTATCTGTAGTAAAATTGGCCAGTATGTGGACCTTTTTGGTGCCTGAAGGAGGTGGTTTGCAGGGCGAGCACTGTTTTAGGAGGGAAGGAGGAGACAGAGGAGTTTGGTCGTGTTGGTGGCAGAGGACAGGATGAGGTGCAGTCTGAACCTGCTGTTGGGCATGGGACCTTTGGTCATCATCATGGGGAAAGAGGAAAACCAGGCTGGATTACACCTTCCCGGGGCAGGGAAAAGGGGAACTAGCCCTTTCGAGTTGTTTTCTCACCCTTTAGTCCCCCTGCTGGTAACAGAGTTTATAATTAGCCTCATTAATACGGTACACAGGGCCTCAGTCAATCTCTAGGCAATCGCTCCCAAGGATATCCTGCTAAAGGAGTATATGATAAGTGCGTTTGGCACCAGGACGTGCTGAAGATTTTTGTCCGTGGCGCTAATTGCTGGTGTCAGCCTTCTGCTGCTGCCAGCGGCACGCGGGGCTGGAAGTTTTCCTGAACGGCGAAGAGTTCCCTTGAAATGCAAACAGTCTTGCCTATATTTTAGATCCTTTTATATAATGGTTGTTTTGTTGGTGCTGCTGGGGGGGATTTGAGGAGGTGGTGTGGGAGCCCCTGCAAACCCAGGGGAGAGAAGGGGCAGGCTTGAAAGGTGTTTCTCACCTTGGGTGCTTTAGCAAAACCTGTTTCTAAAAGCAAAGCAAAACCGAAAGTATAAAACAAAAAAAGCATGGAGCAGGATCACTTTCTGTTACGTATTTTTTCTTGCTTTCCCAGAACATGAGTGCACTACAGCATGATGCTGCACAGAGGTACAAGACTCACAGAATAGCAACCAGGTGGAGGAGATGGGAAAGTGAATGCAAAAAGACATTGATTAATTTGAGGCTTTCAAAAAAAAAAATGGCCATCCAGGGTGTTTGCGTGGTAGGCGGCTTTCTGTCGCATGCATATCGTGTCATCTCATTTCATTCGCCTCTTGGCACGATTTTTCTTTTGACGCCAAGTGGGTTTCATCCTGCGTGGGTTTGTGGACCTTTCCTCACTTTTACTGCAGATTTACAGATCTTGTGGAACACTTTTAATTATGCTGGCGATAGGCTTGCTTTTATTAGCTTGCTTTCTAGACCCTTCACACGTAATCCCTGGATCCTTAGGGGTGCGTGCATCGGTACCTTGAAACTCCTAATCCCTTGAGCTGTGGTGGTGCCTTAGCTGAGGGACTGGGTCCCATTCAGCTCTTTTTTAAAGGCAGAGGAAGGCTGGAAACCTTATTTTGTTGCAAAGGAGTTATGGAAACTTTCAGCACAACCACACTTCTTATCTTTCGTGGGAGTAAGGATGCTGGAGCATTTATGAGAAATCTGGGGGGGAAGGGAGTTCTTGGGTGCCTTGACTGACTGATGGTGTTGGGTGTTTGCTCACTGTTGGCTTCTCTGCCCATCTTCTCTGTAGCTGTGTATTAAGAAAAACTATTGGGAGGGCAGGGTATTTTTTTTTTTGCAGATAGTTCAAGTCTCTGCAGTAACTGTGCTGTTTAGAGAAAGGGAGAAAAGGAGAAAGTAAGCAAGAAGGTGGAAGCCAATGTAGCTAAGCACCCGCCGCAGTATGGACCTTGAGGACAATGTTGAATCCTGCCTTGCTCATTGTTTTAATTACAAATATTTTAGCTTTCATTTGCATGGGGGCGGGACTCTAGCAGGACCCCCTTGACCGTACGTTGGAATGAACAAGAGCAGCCCAAGAAATGTGACCTACCGCCGCCTTTTGTTCTCAAAGCTATTTTCGGGGACTGTAGGGTTTGTTTGCACTGCGTCTGAAAAACCCGTGCTGCAGTCTCAACTGGTGGGCTCCAGGAGGATGGGAAGGCCCTGTAACCATTTCCCCCATTTTATTTTCCATAAAGTGCAAGCATTTTAAACAGAAAACCTGACAAGTCGTTTCCTATCATGCATTGTAATTATCTATTATAATAGGGAATAAAGGATTAATTAGTTTTCAAGCTGCAGATATGATTTAATTAGTTTTCAAGCTGTATCTGAAACACCTGTCTTGGCAAAATCAAAGTGCTTTCAGTTAGGGGAATAAAAGAAAAAGGGGAGAAGGGGGGGAAAAGAGAGAGAGAGTCCCAGCCTGGCAGTGCTCACCCACCGCGGGTCGCTCCCCTGCTTCGCATCCTCACCAAGGCACGACGCGCTTCTTCTTTTTAGCCGTCCGATTTCTGGTGCGTGTGCCGACCCCAGGGGGGTCATGGCAGAGAGGACGGGACCCAAACCCACCATCTTTGGTGAAAACCGCAGCTCCAGCCACTTTGTTTTGCAACTCGCCTCTAGTCATTGATTTGGGGATGGTTCAGTGCTGAGTGGTCATTTTAGGCCAAATCACATTTTTGCTGTAGGTGAGCAGCTCCATCGTGGGCAGCAGCATCTTTCCATTAGGATTAAGTGTGACTCAGGAGGAAAATGGGTATAAAAGGGGAGGATTTGGGTAGGTTTTACCATGGCACCTGGCACTTGCAGGAAAGTGACTGCCCCAGCTGCAGCTTTGCCTGGGGCCAGCTCTGCCTTGAGTGCAGCTGCATCCTCTCTACTATCTTCATCTTCCAAAATAATAATAATAAAATTATCCTACATGAAAATAAGCTGCTTCCTCCCCTTCTCCCCAAAAAACATATTTCTGGAAGAAGCTTCCAAAGGAGAGTTTCGCATCTTGGAGATGGGTAGAAATGGACCATTCCTATTTTTTGGGCAGTATCTAAAGATTTTTCGCATGCATCTTTAATTTTTCTTCCATCTCCCTTTTACCCCAACACTTTTATTTTGAATTCTGCCTCACAAAGCAGCTCTACCCACCCGGTCAGCCGTGCCGCAGCACGTTCTCTTGCTGTAGTAGTAGTAAAGGTCGCGCTTCCCCGCGGTGGTATTTTTGGCCAGGTTATTTTTAACTGGGCGCAGCCCGGCCACGCTTCTCCTCTCCCTGCAATCGCGCCCGCACGCGACGCAGCCCATGCGAGCAGAACTGCAGCCCTCTTGCAGTTCAGTTTATTTTGCTGCTGTTGTTATTATTATTATTATTATTATTTTATTTATTTTTTTGGAACCGCTGGGGCTCTGCGGTCGAGTCGTGCCTGGTCGCTCGCCAGCGGCTATAAATAGCGTTGTGTACAAGCAAGAAGCGCCTGAATGAGGTTGAGCGGCAGGAAAGGAAAAGCCCCTTTTGGCTTCCAGCTGGCTGCCGGCCAAGCAGCGCATTGCTTCAGCAGCCGGGCGCTCGGAGGTAGCGTGGGAAGGAGAGAGCAGGGAGCGAGATGGTCTTTCTCCGGTTAGAGGTGCGTGCCTATTTTCGGCCGGCTTTTAAGAATGACGGCGCTCGGGGCTGGGGGGTTGTCGCCCGCTTGCTGCCCAGCTTTAAGTCCTGCAGGTTTTGGGAGGGGAGCAGCAGTGAGGCCGGTCGGGAGCAGCCAGGCGCTGCCTGGGGCGGTGGGGAGGGTTTCTGGCATTACGGCAGCACTGAGAGGATGCTGGTGTGAGTGGAACTGTGCTAACAGGCTGCAAGGAAATACTCAAAATCAACCCTAAATATACACATATATTTCCCTTGATGCACAGATACCTAATTTTTTTTAAATTAAGTCTTTTATCTATATATATATTTGCAAGAAAAAAGCACGTTTAAGTGCCACATATAGAAACACGGATTAAATGGCACTGTTACTATTAAGTGAGTTTGTACCAGAACACTCAGAGCCACTTTTTCAATGAAGACCGAACTGGACTGGGCAAACCCTGCCCTTCCCCTGCGCCGTTCTTCCCACCTCACTGATGGGCTTTCTGGGAAAAGCTGCTATCAGTGCAGGCTGGGTTTGTGGGGGGGAAGCAGAATAAGGGAGAGGTTGCTGACTTTGGCTTTCCTTGTGAAAATGAGAAACAGAAAAGCCCACCAAACTTTCCTTCTGAGTACAGACCGAATTCGCAATTTTTTAATCTAAAATTTGAGCATTTCAGTGAGTTTTAGGCTACCACAAACAGGGGGAAGAAGTAGAAATATTTAGGCAAATTATTAATTCTTCTGTCTCCCTGTTATCATTTGTCTGCAAACTCAGTGAGGAATATTTCTGCTGAAAAGAAAAAATTACATCCTTCAAGAAGTACAGTCAATGATTTACTTAGCCGGGCAAGATTTCTTAAAACTTCAAAACTGATGAATTAGCACTTCAAAAAAATAGGCAAGACATTAGGGATCAACTGATATGCCAATGAAGGCAGCATTAGTTTTTAATAGTGCTGGTAATGAGTTAGTGATTGCTTATATGGCAGCCCAATCTATTGCAACTATGCTTATGGTCATCTTTGCTGTACTATGACTGAGCAGTTGCTGTAACCATCCCTGCCCAAAATATTCTGAGATTCTGCAGGGTCTGCTTCAGAGAAGCCACACACTGTGGTGCTTGCTCTCTTAAATGCTTTGGGGACTTTTTCTCCTTGGATGCTTCATGCTAATTACATTGACAATCCTGCAATATAGATAGTGCAGCAGTAATTTAGTAAATAAATAAATCTCCCTCTTTTTGGTTTCATACCTGTTCACATGCTATCGCTGCATTATAGAGCTGGATAGTTTTTTCTATAATTGAATAGTCTCAAAATGCAGAAATGGCATGCTATTTATCTGAGCTGTTTAGTGGAAAATTAATTGGCCTGTTTTTATGACTGGTCTTTTGTGTCACGGTCTTATTTTTAACGGGCTGATTTATGTAGCTAGAGTAAAAGGACCAAAAAAAAGTCTCCCTCATGTGAATTACTGAGGCTTCTTTTATGGAGTTCTAGGTTTGGATTTTGTAGCTTCTACTTTTGTAGCAGGAGGCAGAAAGTTTCGAGCAGCGCAGCTGTGTGGCACAGCCACGTCTGCGTGTGTGCTTCTGGTGGGGGAGAATGCAAACTATCCGCATCTTCTCTTGTGCTGTCGTGACATGGGGGCTGCTTTCATCTCCCATTGTGAAACACGAGATGCTGCAAGAGGAAGGGATGCTCGTGAGACCGAGGGGGCTTTTCCAGCCCCTCTCATTCCTCGGGCCGCCGGTTCAGACAGGGACCCTCCAGAGGCAGGGGCTGGGGTCAGGTCTGTGTGCTGGGAATGCCATTAGGGGCACGGGAGCGACCGAGGTCAACAGAGCTGCAGGAACGCTCCGGGATGACACCGAGAAGCGTGAGGAGTTGGGGGCTTTTCCCTTGTTCAAAGTAGGTGATTTGTTCTCCTCGGTGGGGTTTGCTATCCAAGGTCAGAGACCAAATGCCAGGCGGAGCAGGGAGCCTGCAAATGATAGTTTGGGGTGTCTGCAAAGAAGTGGAGGTGAGAGCACTACCTGCAGTCCCTGGGTGGTTTTGAAGACTTGGGAGCTGTGATTTCTGCCTCGGTTGCTGGCACCGTGCTTTGCTATGGGAGGTTTCCATCCGTGCTGCTCCGGCAGTGCCGAGGCGCGGCGGGGGAGCCTCTCTGCGGCGAGACCTTGCTATCCAGGGAAATGCTCTTATCTCTGCGATAAAATTCTGGTTCTGTTGGTTTTGGCAAATAGCCTGTTCCCCTTACAGTCACGACGACTGCACAAGTTAAATCGTTCAGCGCAGGGCAGACGTTTTAAGGGGCCTGAGCAAAGGGCGGTTGGATTACTGCTACTTCAGACCCTGTGAGCTCCCTCGTTTGTGGCATCTGCACGTTCGTGGCAGGACGGATTGTTGATAGGGAAGTGTTGTCCTCTAATAACTGAGAGATAAGGATAAGGATGCGTTAGTGGTGGAAGGTGCTGCATGAGAAACCAGCACCAAAAGCACTCCAGGGTCTGCTGGCTCCATGCAGGGCTCGGGGCACTCCTGGGCTGTGTGATTCATGGAAAATGTGAGGGTTGGTAGGAGTGTGCTAGCTCTGAGGCTGAAATATGGCTTATTATTGCTACAATACGTCTACATTTTACACTGATTTTTTTTTTTTTTTTAGACTGTATTGAGAGCCCCTAGTCTGTAAGCACAGAATATGCTGCACTGGGAGGCTGAAAATAATATATCAATATTTGCAAGATATTCAAGCTATCACAGGGAGCTTTTGTATGCATCCAGCATGTGCTACTTGAAATTGTCTCCTGGTTATGTGCACAAGAAATTGCCATTGTGCTAAAACCACGTGTATATAAGGTACTCATTTCCCTAGGTGATCAGGTTGCATCACTTTGGGCTGCGTTGAAGGACTGCCAGGTCATGACAAGTGTGTTCAGTAGGCGAAGAACAAGATGCGTCATCCCTGATCAGCAAGTCTCTGTCTTCTTCGTTACTACTGTTATGTACATCTTGTGTGTATTTATACATACGTGCATCGAAATCCTGGAAAGGGTGCTAGGGGAAGTTCTCCATGCAGTTTTGCAGGGCTATTTCAGGAGCAAAACACCCTGAGTGATCTGGATGCCTATAGTCACTGGAGAGAGTGGGTTGCAAGCATTCCTACATCATGTTTTCTTTCTCTATTTGAAACTCATACTGGAGTATGAGATATACAGAGTTGTCTTTTTGAGAGATACAAAGCAAGTATTTGGGTGCACAGTATAATTAGCAGTGTAATTACCCTTCTAATTAATGAAAGCCTTAGTTTTGACATCCGAAGTAGTGGTTGGGAAGAACACATGTTGATGTGCTGGGTTGTGGTGTCCCTGATGCCTGCGCTGAGCTCTGCTGGTTCAGGGCGCCGGGGCTGAGCTGCCGCAGGTCCCCGATGAGATGTGCAGGGCAGGGACGCCAGCTATTAGGAGAATGCTGCAGGCACACTGCCATGGAGGTAGAGGTGAAATCACAACGGCCTAATGCAGATTGGCACTAAACCTTGCCAGATTAAATGTTCAACCTTTCCTCTGTCAGGGGTTGCATTAACCAGTGGTGTAATTAAGAAAAAAACTAGTAATTTTGCTCTGAGAGAGAGTTGAGAGGGGTCTTGTACCTTGAGTTGCAAGAGCCAATAACACAGATGTCTGTCGAATTCAAGTGTTTGTACTTACTTTTACAAAAAAATGAGGCAGTAGGGAGAATTAATTCTAGTGCCAAGCAGAATTCCAGTTCCTGCTGCAAAACACTGTGACTTAAAGAAGTGGAGAAGATGGAGTATGGTTAAAAGGAAAGGTAAAAACACTTTCCATTAGTGGAGTGACAATAAAAATCAGTTGCTCACTGCTGATCAGAGCTTTAGCTGTATTAAATAGGCACAGGTTCAGACTGTGCCTTCTTGTTACTTGTTTTTATACACTATAACAAAAAACCACACGACTTAAATTAGCATGGTGCACATTAAAGCAGCAGGAGGTTTCCCTCCCAGCTGCTCAGCATCACGTCCCCTCCCAAGGCTGTGCTGTCTCCCCCAAAACCTTGCTGTTGGCCTGTGCATGGTTAACAATCATTTATTAAACTAAAACTCTGCCTGCAATGAGCTGCATCATTGCAATGAGAAAAGAGCTTCGTATCAGTCTGTTTTGGTGATTCTTGCAAGCACGGGGCTGGCCTTTGGTGCGAGCGGGTCCTGGGGCCCTCCTGGGCATCACAAACTCACACTGGCAGGCTTGCAGGCTGGATGCGGAGAGAAGAGAGAAGAGAAAAAGCACAATTTCTGCTTTTCCCCACCAAAGGAGAAGATCCCTGGGAGGGTAGCTCTTGTGCTGGGGTCTTGCTTTTCTCATAGCCCCATCTTTATAGCAGTTTGGAGCCCTGCTAATTAAATACTTGATCTTAAATTAGTTAACTTTTAATTTGTACTCTATTTTTCTCTTTTCTCTGCTGAAGGGGCAGATGTCATTCTCTAACCCTTCTACGCTTGTCTAAAAACAAGTGTAACGCAACTCTTCCCTATTCAGAGAGGGTAAAGGCAGGAGGGTAAAGGTGGGAGAAGGAGGCTAAAAATCAAGCACCTTCTTATTCTTTCCTATTTCTCATTAGGTTTAACATGGAGGGAAGTGGAAGCCTTTGTTGCTAACGTGGTAAAATGATTTTAAGCATCTGAGCCATTTAAACTAGATTTTATTTTCTGCTCCAGAGATGGCAGAAGCTCCGCAGAAGCAATGGTCCTGATGTGGTGGCCTCGACCTTCCCTGGATTTCATATTCCTCCTATTGAAGCTATTTCTATATTTGTTTTTTCAAGCTCTGTTGTTCTGTAGCTATCCCATGTCTTCGCAGGAAGCTGTGCAAAACCAAGCACTGAGGCTATGGTGACTCTGCAGTGCTGGAAGGAAAATGCTCGGGTTTTGTGTTGGGCCTGCCTGGTGGGAAAGCAGAGCTCTCCAGGTCCTGTGAGCCCCCCAGTAGCCATGTGGGTGCTGCTAATCATGCCCAGGCTGCCTGAAGAGGCTGAGCTGGTCCTTCTATCTCTCCGAGATGGCCCCAGTGCTCTGTGGTGGTTTAACCCCAGTAGGTAGCTGAGCTCCACCACTCCGCTCTCTCACTCCCCTTCCTAAAAGGACAGGGGGAGAAAATATGATGGAAAAAAAGCTCATGGGTTGTGATAAGGACAGGGAGATCACTCAACAATTACCATCATGGGCTGTATTCAATGTAGGGGGTTTAATATAATTTATCACCTATTACTAACAGGCTAGAGCAGTGAGAAACTATAAGCAAACTACAAACACCTTCCCCCACCCACCCTCTTCTACCTCCTCCCCCCGAGCAGCGCAGGGGAAGGGGAATGGGGGCTGCGGTCAGTCCCTAACGCTGCGTCTCCGCCGCTCCTTCACGGTCACTCTCTGCCCCTGCTCCACGTGGGGTCCCTCCCACGGGATGCCGTCCTTCCCGAATTGATCCTGCATGGGCTTCCCACAGGCTGCAGCTCTTCAAGAACTGCTCCAACATGGGTCCGTACCACGGGGTCCGTCCCTCAGGACCAAACTGCTCCAACACGGCTCCTCCATGGGCTGCAGCTCCGGCCTGGGCCTGCTCCTGCGGGGGCTCCCATGGGCCGCAGCCTCCTTCAGGCCTCATCCACCTGCTCCATGGGGGCTCCTCCATGGCTGCAGCGTGGAGATCTGCTCCGTGTGGTACCCATGGGCTGCAGGGGGACGGCCTGCTCCACCATGGGCCTCTCCATGGGCCGCCGGGGAACTTCTGCTGCGGCACCTGGAGCCCCTCCTGCCCTCCTTCTGCACTGACCTGGGTGCCTGCAGGGCTGCTTCTCTCACATTTCTCACTCCTCTCTCCCAGCTGCTGTTGTGCAGCATTTTCCCTTCCTTAACTCTGCTCTCCCAGAGGCACAACCAGCGTCGCTCCCTGGCTTGGGTCTGGCCAGCAGCAGGTCCCTTTTGGAGCCGGCTGGAGCTGGCTCCTCTCTGACACGGGGCAGCTGCTGGACTTCTCACAGAGGCCACCCCGCAGTCCCCCACTACCAAACCCATGCCACGTAAGCCCAGTACACACTGTCACAGGTCTCCAGGTATCACGACCCCCCCAGTTTTGTAGTCCAGCTCCTTGCAGGACACGCAGGGCTGCAGCATCCAGCAGAGCCCTTTTAAGAAGAGCCCCAGTGGTGCTGTGCCACTTGGGGGACCGAATACGCTCCTTCAAGTGATGCTGCATCACGGTTCGCTTGCAGCGAGCAGGAGGTGTCAGCAGTTCTGTTTATGAGCCTCTGTCCTCTCTCCTGTAAGTCATTCCTGACAAAAGGAAGTTTAAACACTTGCATTGATTCCTGACCGGGAGTGCAAAACATCTGCACATGGCAGCAACGCCGAGATTTTTCAAAGCAGCCTAGAGGATTTAAAATGCTTTTAACATCTCCGGCACAGCGCTCCCAGGCCTTGGACCGTTGCTTTTAAGCATCTGTAAGTCACAAATAGATTTATGAGATAAAATGCTGGAGGCTGTTAGTCGTCTCAGCGCATACTTTTGTTATTATTTCTTTTGAGGAGAGCACGTGTACTAAATTTACCCTTTTTAATGTTTGGAGATTGATACTTACAGATTTGGCCTTTCTAAAAGCATGTTGGGTTTTGTAAACAACATGATGGCTTAGAAGTGAGATTTCTGGAGACTTTTTCATAAGTCTCCTCCCTGTTACTGAATAAACTACCCAAAATATAGCCCTTAAAGTTTAACACATGGTACATGTAAGAAACTAAGATGCTTTTTAGTTTTCAAGGAAGAGCTGCCTTTTTTTTTTTTTTCTTAAAAACAACAATTTTTTAACAGAAGTGGATAACTCTTCCTGCTTTTTAATGGAATGAAAATATTCCATACTTGAAAGCTTCCTTTGAAATTTTTTTGAAGTGGCTAATTACATCTTTGCTGAAAAAAATCTGAATATTGTATAATAAGTCCCAGTATTTAGGGAAAATTTGGGAAAAGAAAAAAAAATTCTGTTTGAAACTATTTTATGTGTCAGACGTTTTGGAGTTACTCGCCTTTTGTATCTTGTTCATCTGCAGAGGATGTACGCAGATAGCACAGGCGATGGCTCCGCTCCGCCTGGCTGGTACCTGGCTCCGCATGATACCCCCGTGCCATGCTGCTGCAAGCGGCCGGCCACAGCTGTGAAAAAGCTTGCAGGAGATTCCCACAGATCAGCTCTGGTGTGTGTTACCAGCTTGTCAGGACTCGCTTGACAAATTGAAAATTAGCCAAATGCTTTTCCAAGCCAAAAGTAGCCCGAGATGATGTTCATGCATCACACCAAAGAGCTCTTTTCTGTTCTTTAAGGTGTCTGACTCCAGATATGCCTCAGATTATTAATAGTGCCCTAATAAACCTGGACAGCGATCCTATAAATTTCTACAAGTTAGGGGGTCAAGCAGTGAAGTCAATATTAATTAATAGTCAAATGCAGCGTTTTATTTCATGTAATCAGCCTCCTGACAGCATGAGCAGCCTTGGAGGTTCGTTACGCTCGAAGAGTGGGAGCGGTGCCAGAGCATCCCATGCTCCGTTGTTATAAAACACCAAATAATCTCGAGCTGCTCCATGTAATAGCTGCAGATTTAATATATCTCCTCTGTGATATATGCCTCTGGGCCCTTTCATAAGGGGAGATGTTCTGGTGGACCTTGTGGTGGCTTCTCCTTGCCCTTCCACCAGCTCTCAGCACACCAGCAGCTCACCTGCTCCCCTCTACAGTCCAGCACAATGGAGCAAATCGACTTCTGGCATCACTTGAAGCTAATATGGTAGCTGCAAAATGCTGCTGTAGAGGCTATGCATCCTCATCATGGGCGTGTTGATGGAGCGATAGGATTGTGCTGGAGGAAATGGGAGGAACGAGGGGAGAAGCAGCCTTGTGTTCCTCAGGCAAGGAGGGGAGAGAGGGGGGCTGCAAAAGGATGGACTGGAGGAGATGGTGCACTGGCAGGCGTAAGCTGGGGAGGGGATTTCTGCCTTTTTGTTCCCTTTATTTCCTACCTCATTTCCTTATGGAAGACATCAAAATCTTCTGAGGAGAAAGCATTAGGGGCAGGAGGAAAGAGAAGGGTAAGGAGTGGCTAGGATCAGATAGGACAAAGCAACTAGAAAAAGTTGGCTTTATCATGAGGGCAGGAAAGGGGTGCAAAGACCTGGGCGTCAGGAGGAGCTGGGGTAGTTGGTGGCTTCCATGACTTTGTGGTGGCAACTCTGAGACAGAAAGTTGCAGGGAGAAAGGAAGGACGTGTGGAGGAAGCCAGGGGCTCCAAAAGGGAGGGAAGAGGATGCCCCTTATGGAAACATGCCAGTTCAGGTATAAACTTCATGACTTCAAAGTTGTTTGGCATCCAATATGGAGGATATGTAAAGGATTTAAGTTCTTTTTAAGGAGGAAAGGTGGTGTTTGTGTACTAGGACTGCCAGATTACTGTGCTCAAAAGCAAATCCATTTATTTGAAGGAGCAATTTACAGATTTCTCTACCTTTCAGTAGCTTCTCTGCAGCTCCTGGAAGTTCCTCATAAACTCTTCTCCTGTAAAAATACCTGTAATATGCCCCAAATGCAAGCCTTCACCCCCCAAAAAGGGGGAGATGAAGGAAGAAAGAGGATCAAAAAAAGGCAGAATATTTTCCAGGCAGATGTGCAGATGCCTCTTGGCTGAGGATATTTGACAGCTCCAAGATTAACACTTCATCCAGGTATTTGTATTTTCTCTCTAATCCGTTATTAAAGTGAATTAGGATACCTTTTGGCTGCCATCTCTTTTCCAAGTGGCAGGCTTCTCATAAGTTATTTATGTAGGAGATGTCACCTTATTAATTATGTTCCTGTATAACCTTACTGATGCAAAGCGTTCCCCAGTGAGGAGGATTCACGTGTGATGGAGCCGGGCTGGATCCACAGCCCTCATCTCTGAACCTGCGCTGTACTTCATTCATGTTCAAAAAAATAAAAATTTGCAGAGATTTGTGGCCAGTTAACCCGGGCAATACGTCATTTTTGTTGAAGAAAAAAAGAGATTTGTGGCCAGCCAAATGTATACTATTGGATTTTAAAAAGATCGCATGTATACACATGCACACATAAATACAATATGTGAATATAAAATAAACACACATTCATTGCCAGTGCTACTTATGGTGCATTAGTGTTTTAATTCAGCTGAAATATGTTGTGCCTGTCATGCTGTTGCAGTCAGAGTTGCAGTCTTGGGATCGCAGCATCCTCAGTGAAGGATCCTTCCCCGCAGGGCAGCATGGTGCTACGTTCTCCAAGGAGGCAGTGCAGGGCACAGCCGAGTGTGTTGCGTTTTCCAAAGCAAAATTTCCCTCTTTTCATCTTTTTTCCCCACCATTGAAGACAATTGTTTTGTTCAAAGAAAATGAGATTTTGATTGAAATCTTCCTGTCTCCCAGTTTTGGCCCCAGTTCAGCAGAGCACATCTTGCGATTCTAGTTTACACCCATCGTATGTTTATATATATTGTCCAAATGTCACATTTAAGGCCTTTACCTGAAAGATATGGGTTAGCACACGTGTCTGAATGCTCTTCTGGATCTGGGTCTTTAATACCATTAACCAGATGTTCAGCAGCCTGTTTTTGGGGGGCGTATGCAGATGGAGCGTAGGAGGGGAAGCTCTCCCTATCATTCTCTGCTTTTCTAACACTTACAGACATAGCTGTTCATCTTCCACATTTGCGTATCCAGATGCAGATGACAATAAATGTTCTGAAAACTAACCATTCTTCAACAAAATTGTTGAAATAATTTCTGCAGAGCTTGGGGTTTCCTTCCATGAGCACTTCTTATCCCAAGAGGTTTCCTAACAGGACGTTAGCTGGTAGCGCTACATGTCCCCATGTTCTGGTCTCTGCTCCTTGGTGGATGAATTTTTTGAAGGCAGCATGTCTTTCTCCACTTACCCTGAGAAAAAAACTGCTGGGTTGAACAAGTTGTGCTTCTGCTATCTTTTGGTCAAGTATTTTCTCCCATCTGGGCTTTTTGGGTTTTGGGGTGTGAACCCCAGCCCATGTGGCTGGTTAGCAAACTTCTGGCTGATGGGGTATGGCCAACACTGGGGTGATCCCACCAACCTTTACACATTGCCTTTTTCTGTAGGTTGGTTTTTTTTTTTTTTTTAATAATGTTGTGACTCCATCTCTGGCTGGGCTGTAATGGATTTTGTGTGTTTGAGGAGATAAATGGAGGAGTTCCATTCGAAGGTGCCTGCTGATGGGCTCTCCCTGCCCCAGCAGTGCTTTCTGGTTCAGAGCTGGGTGATTTTTAGCTGCAGCATCCAGGTTTCGAGTGCGTTTTGTCGAGCACGTTGAAAATCTTTCCGGTTGGCAAAGCGCAGTTGCCTGCAGTACCGAATTCCCCAGCACTGCGGTGGATTTTCTTTTAAAGCCAGCTATCTCAAAATAGCTTGGTTGGGTCCCTTCTTGCCGCATTGGTGCGAAAGCAGGAGAAATACCCTGAAACTGATTCATTTGTTTGGGAAACTGGTTTTGGAGTTTTTTTTTTTTTAGAGTGATTGATGGTTTTCTTTTAGTCCATGGGGCCAAAAATTGCTCTTGGCTTCAGGAAGATGTGTTCCTGCAGCGTGGATTTAGATTCAGCTGCAATCTGGTATGTCTTTTCCTAATGAGAAAGCTGTCTGCCTCCTCTCCCCCGTAGCATTTCTTGCTCTGTTTCTTGTCGTTTTTGTTCTCTTTAAGTGTGCGCCCTCCACAAAACCCAGTAGCTTGAGCATCTCTGAGTCTCAGTTAAGCACGTGCTTATGCACTGCCTTGGAGACGGGAGGACTTAGGTCCTTCTGAGCTGCCACATTTCACTGATGTTCCTGAGACGTCCCTTGTAGCAGACACAGAAACCTTTTTGCTCCATCAACATTAAAGCAACAAAGGAGGAGAAGTGCTCTGGCCCTACTGCGTTGCACAAATTCGGATGATTAAATAGCTGCTTTATGAACTAATTCCTCTGTTGTGGGGTAGGGCTGAATGGATGGATATGGATTGATGCCCGCTGTTGGGTTTGGGCATTTGTGCCTGAGTCATTTTTATGTGGAAAAAAAAAGAAAAAAGCAGCTGCAGGAGCTGGTTGAACTGGTGGCGTGTTGGGGTTGGGTGGGAGCAAGGGTGGCCAGGGATCCAGGGTGCCTGCCTCAGCTGCACTTCGTCCTCCAGGATGGGAAAGATGCTGTAGATCTCCATCCCCAAAAAGCATCTAAACATTTCAGTATCTTGGCAGATCTGAGCCTTAGAGCTGTTTTTTCAAAGGGTGTTGGTGAGTGTTGGTTTTTGGTGATACCTGCCCAGGCACGTCCGTGTTTGAGTTTGGTCCTCCATCTTCGTGCTTGCTTTTTTACTGAGTGCTGAGAGGCTTGGGGTGAGATGCTGCAACACGTCTCCACAGGGGGCCTCCTGTTTTGGCGGGGGAGCCTGGGGGAGCCCTGCAGTCGCATGGGCAGAGGCAGGATTCAATGCGAACACATCCCGTGTCCAAAATCTGCCCAAATGCAACCAGGGCTCACTGGATTCCCCTAGTTTGTGTTTCTTGTGGCAGAGCGATGGAGATGGTCTTGGCCTACTTTGAAGCGAGAGGAAAGGAACGTGTGAGGGGAAGCAGGAGCTGAAGTTGCTAAGGAAACACGAGCGGGGATGCTTGCAGGGCTCTCACCTGATCCCTGCCACAGCCGCTCCTCGGCGCAGGTCCCCTTTCATACAAGTGTCATGTAGCCTCCCGGGTGAATTCACGGTCACAAAAACCTGCTTCAGTTGTTCCCTCCGGGAACGTTTCTCCCCCGAGGCCGGAGGGGCAGCAGCAGCACCCAGCAGGACCCCAAGGAGATGTGATCAGCGCCTGGGCTGCTGCGGGGACATGATGCCCGTAGGCAGCATCCCGGTCCCCTCTGGGGCCAGTTCCCGAGGGCTGCGTGGGGAAGGAGGCAAGTAGGGGTTTTCTCCTTCTAGGATAGTTTTGGGGGAATTGCCAGCTTTCCTTCGATAGGAAGAAGTGCAGCAGGCTGGGTGGTTTCTGTGGATGTCCTCATAGCATGGGACATGGGAACACTGCTGGACGCATCCTGGTCGTCCCCATTTCCATTGCTCTTACAAGTGTAGTTCCCATTTGTCCCTCCGGACTACGAGTCCCAGAGTACTTTGCTATTTGAATAATCTGTGCCAGGCAGCCTGTCTGCTGCTTAGCACAGGCCGTAACAGGAAAGATGACTTTTATCGAATTTATCATTATGCAGGTATTTTCTTTCCTCCAATGTTTTATTTATTGCGGTGATTATTGATAGCCGCACTTAGCAATTCTGGTGAGGCAAAACAACCTTCTACAGTGACTGCTTGGTTTTTTTTGGTGCGTGTGAAATAAAAATCAATCCTTGCAAAAATTTGAATATCTGGATTCCTCTCGGCTTGTTTTATTTTTTTCCCCTCTGTAAAATTTAATAATGGCTTGTAAACGCATTCATCAGCTGCTCCTGTGTTCTTTAATTGAGCACAGATGAATCTTGAATGAACGGGGTTTGTACAGCGGTGTTTTTCACATTTAAGCAGCGATCCATTCAGCGTAAGTGCTGAGCACTTTTGGGGGTGGATGTGGGACTGTTTGTGGTGTGATTATTTTCTTAAGTTTAGAATTAAACCATCAAGAAGTACCGCAACTGAAACTTTCCCATGCTGGCTGGCTCCTCGGGAAGCAGCCTGCTCTGTGTAGGAATTGGAAGCAGCTGGCTTTGCTTTATAATTAATCAAGGGAGTGATTATCTTGTGATAATCTTGCCCCCTTCATCTCCTGTTGCATAAGTAAACAGAACTTCAGCTTGTATAAATTGAGTTTTGGCCTTCCAGCTTTTGCTACCAGGGGCGAATATTCAGGCGTGCTGAGCCAGCCCTCGAACAGCTCTGCCCGCCTGTGCCCATCTCGGTGTCCCCACCACGCTGGGACAGTGCAAGGCTCTGCCAGGAGCAGCGGTGCAGTCGAGCAGGGTCCATGTTTCACATCCCAAAAGGCACATGGGATAGGTATGCTTGGGATCTGCAAGAGCCTGGTGTTGCCAAAGCACTCCGGGACCTTTTTTTTCTTTAATGAAACATTTCTCACCACAGGCCTAGAACTTCAAACAGAATTAAAGAATGAGATGCACCTGCTCAGCGTGGGCCTGAGCCCTGGCCCAGGCTGCCCAGAGGGGCTGTGGGGTCTCCTCCTTGGAGAGCTTCAGAAGCCGCCTGGGCACCTTGCTCTGGGTGGCCCTGCTGGAGCAGGGGTGGGACCGGGTGGACCCAGAAGTGCCTCCGACCTCACCCACTCCGTGATTCCGTGACCTGCACTTGGATGCTGCGGCAGCAGCATCTCGTTCACCTTGGCCATGGGCTGAGTTCATTGCGGTAGCTCTGGGTGAGATGAGCCTGGATTAGCCGAACTCGTGTCCTTAAGAGCCTTGATTACGGCTGAACCCCAAACAGACTTCAGAGGCGGCTGGCACGCAGGCGGCCAGCAGGTTTCTGGCTCTGCCTGGAGCAAACCTCAGGTCCCTCATGCCCCGGTGCTGGCGGGGAGATGCGTGCTGCCAGGGGTGGCATCGCCACCTCCGCGAGTCCCAGTGCCCCTGTCCCCGCACTACTGCCCGCCCTGGGGCTTTGCCTTTCCAGGCCCATTTAAAGGAAGGAGAAGGCACATCTGAATAGCAGATGCTGTGCTCATCTCTGCTTTTATTCCTTGTATTTCCCCACAATAGCA
Source organism: Anseranas semipalmata (assembly GCA_013399115.1). NCBI lineage: Eukaryota > Metazoa > Chordata > Aves > Anseriformes > Anseranatidae > Anseranas > Anseranas semipalmata. The sequence continues at coordinate 1,990,654 of VXAA01003459.1, forward strand.
CACCAGTGGGTATGTGAAACCAGGAGGTTGAAGGCACCAGCTCCGTGCTGGTCGGCAGCACCAGCACAGCCCATTTGCTGGCTGGGAGGTGGGGGATGCTCAGTGCTTGCTCCTGTTCAAAATTCACTTGGTTTCTAAATTAAGACCGGGATTCTGCAGTAATACTTGGCATAGGTGAGTTGGAAAAAGGTTTTAAGGGTAAGCAGGTTATTTATACTCTGCCTTGCGTGCCCAGCCTGCGTTTGTGCTGCTAAGTCATTCGTGTTTATTTTACGGAGGAAGACTTCTGCCATAAATACTCCTCTAACCATCTGTCCACAGTGGCTGTAGGGCATGATGGCCAGCTTGGATGGAGGGGCATGGCTGGAGAAGGAGCTGACATGGGATGCAACCCCTTCCCAAGGACCATATCCTGCACTGTTCCCTCCCCTACAGCAGCCAGGAGACAGCATTGGGTTGAGTGGTGCATGGAGGAGCAACCCTGACCAGGGTTAGAGGTTAGGGCATCTGAGTGTATGGGTGTCCCCAGGCTCCCTCCTCTGGCCTGTGGTAACATAATTTTAAACAGGACAATTTAATACACGTTTTCCTCCTAGGGACATAGGGATGAACTGACCATTGGGAACCAGAACAAATAAAAGAGGTTTGGAGGTGCCTCTTGGTTAAGGGATGGAGGAAGAGGGTTTGCAGGAGCTGAAACCTGTGAGGTGTTATAGGAAATCCCCATCTTTCTATGAAATGTCTGCAGTGATGTTTATCCTCACATTTGTCTCACGGAAAGAGTTAAATGTCAGCTTACATGTGTTCATCAATACAGCCTTGAGGAGGTTTCTGCTATTCAAGAAGTAAACACAGTGCTTGTTCAGCTTAAAATATTGCAGGCAGAGCCCTTCCTCTGGCCATCGCCCTGGCAGGGGGGAGCAGCTTACAGGAAGGTGTGATTTTCTGGGGAGGTTTTAGTGAGGAAAGTCATAGATTTTGTTTGTTTTCTAAACTTCGCTTGAGAATTTTGAGCAACCATCCTCAGTTGGGTCCCCAAGGCACTGGTGCTGTGCTGAAGACCACAGGAACTCAAAACCGATCTCCAAAACGTTGCTGTAGTGGTCATGGGGTGTTAGAGGAGCCAAAGTCCCCATTAACCTTCCTGTGCATCAGAAAACGGATGCAGACTTGCACTGTGCAGCAGCTATTTTCAGCATGGGTTGGAGGAGGCCGTTGGTTTTGTGGTTGCCTGCAAAAGCAGCAAAATCTGCGGGAGCTGAGATGAGCTGCACTTGCGTGGCTGCAGAATGGAGCCTCTCCACGCTCATCAGTGCGATGGTTTGCTGCCGCAAGCCTCCATCGTGGAGGGTGAGAAGAGGAGTCTCCTGAAGGCTTTTTACCCCTGCAGGTAATTTCAGTTTAGTGTTTCTATTAGTCTTCTTAAATCTATAGGGGTGGGGGTTATTGCTGCCACGATAGATGGAAATTTCGCCCCTCATTTGTCTCACTATGGCACTGGGAAGTTGTATGCGAGGATGGGTATGCCGTGCGCTTGCTGCTCCCAGTCCCAGACAGATCATTTGAAATAGCGCAATAGCGCCTTACTTTGCATTGTAAAAATAACCCTTCCCTCCTTTTTTTCCCCTCTTTTTCCTTTTTTTTTTTTTTTTTTTTGCATTACTGGCCAGTCATTTGCCCACCACCCCAACCCCAATTGAGACCTGATGCAGAGGGGCAGATGAGGCAGCGAATGCATTCAGCCCAATGATTTCCACATGAGAAGGGCTCTGTGCTGGTGAAAGACGTGAACTCACTGCAGAAACCTCCCAAGAACAAAGCTTTGGAGAAAGGATCAACCTTATTAGCACATTTAAGGAGAAAGGGGGTTTGTCACTGTATCAGTTTATGCTTCAGCACATTAGTGCCGTAAATCTCTTTGTGGAAGGATTGATTAAAAAAACTATATTTGCTCCGCTCCCTAAAAACCCAGAACGAAAAAAAATGAAATTCCCAGCACACTAGTTTGCTGTAAATCTTTTAAACAAAGTTTATGGGGTTTGATGGTTTGAAGCCTCCTGCAGTTAAAATGATTTTTTTCAAGCAATCTTTTGGTTTCCCAAGTATTCTTCTGGCCTTTTCACTTGAAAAGGAAAGGCAAACTTTCATGAATTGAGCGGGGGCACTCTTTGAATGAAGCGAGGGTCAGTGCTTCTCTAGGCTTTTCTTTCCATTGTTTGAAGAATACACTGAGGATGGTAGGAGCAGATGTGCTGCTTCTATCCAGGCTTATTCTTCCCCTATTATGGATATGAGCTGCCTTTACATTAATTTCTCCAATGCTTGCTGCAGTTTAATCTAAGGTATCTAATGTGTTGAGGCTGTTTGTAGGCAAGGAGTGAGGCTCTTCTGATGGGAGTCGGTGCTGTACATTGACGCCATCTCATTTTTAAACAGCAAAAAATAGGATGAAAAGTATTTATAGAAGGAGAAATCAGCAGAAATCTTTTGTTTCGGTGGCTTATGTTGCCAGATATATACCCTGTACTTGTGACCTGTCCTAGAGGTGTATCTGTGTGTTGTCCTGGCACAGCTGGAATAGCCAAACTTAGCCAGCTGTGTTAGCAATGAGGGGTGAACGAATGCAGCGGCCAGTCATTGACTGGTGAATGTGGAATCCTGTTTGTAATAGTACCTGCCACTGGCATTTAGTTCCACCAATAAATAAATAAATAAATCAAATGTGAAAGGTGAAGGAGATTGCATTTAAAATAAGTGTATGAGAATGATTTATGTGTATTTCGCAGTATACAGAAAGATTAGCCCTACCAGCACTTTGCGCACTAGACTACTAATGGCTTTTGTTTGGCCAGTGACTCTCAATCTAAGTATGCTATAAATGAAATTGAGAATGGGTGTTTGTGGTCAGGAATGTTTTAATGTTAATGAAAAACAAGTATGTTTTTTATTAGGGCAGAGGTAAAGCAGGGTCTGGCTTTGGAGCATCCATTGCAGGCAGCCAGCAACCTGACAGATTTTTTGCTTGTGGGAGAAATCCTGCAAACCGGGGCTTGCTTCTGACAGTCTAAATTGCCACGACAATCTGCCTCGTGTTAGTTACAGACATGGCATCCTTGCCTGGGCTCTGTCCCGTTAGGAAATGCTGTTATGTCACTGCGTGGTAGTGTCTGGGCTCCTGCTGTTACGATGTCCTTCCAGGTGGGTTTTGTCTCATGGACACGCGTCATTGCAGCCACCATTTCAAGGACAGTATCTCTTTCACGAGGATCGTTCTCTTTCACCCTCTGCATCTCTCATCCTCTTGAAACGGAGCAGTTGTTCAGGCAAGGATGTAAATACATCTTCATCCTTACCCACCGCTAATGATGGAGGCAGTTTGTTCTGGTTGAAAAAAAAAAAAAAAGATTAATCATCTACTCCTTTCCCTTTCTGCTCCTTTCCCTTACCTTGCTCACACACGCAGCGGTTTGGGTTTGCCGAGGGCAGAGCTGGATTTGGGTCCATGCAGCACGAGGCGGCCGCGGGAAGCCCCCACGCTTGCGGCTGCAGAGCCGTGGGTCATCGTGCGCCTGTCCCGTGGTAGTGGGTAGGGAATGAGCCTTACCCCATGAAATGCCCCCGTGGAAATCAGCGAAGCTGGGTTTAGATCTCCTTCGGTTCACGAGTGATGCACCAGGAAATGTGTCCACTCCACCAGAGCCACCTATGACACAGCCCTCCCTCGTAATTCGGCCTGGTTGGCACCTGATTCATCATCGGACCATGTCCACGCTCCAAGAGGAGCCGTGGGGCTGGATTAACCATGGAATTGTACAAGGCCAGCTGGGTGAGAGGCTTTGTGATGAAGTGAAGCAAGTTTCTTCCTGAGCCAGGTGCCTTACTACCCAAAATGTTTCATTTTGGAGGGCAGGATGCGTATTTCTCACTTTCTTTCTGATAAGTACATTTTTAAAACAGGGCTAAACTGCAGCCCGTCAAACTTACTCCATCCCCTGGTCAACCTGAGTTAGAGAGATGCTGTCTTAAGCAGGATTTATGATGTGTGTGTGCTTGGAAGACACTACGTGATCCTCAGCCACAGGCTGACCATTCAGGGAAGCGGTCAGATGCCAAAAGGAGTCACCCAGCAGAATCTTGCTGTGATGGGCTTTAGATTTTGCAGACGTTAAGGTTGTTGAGGAAGTCTGTGATGCACTAATTGACCCTTCTCCATAGCGTGGACGGGGGGACTTTATCTTTGGATTCCTGCAGCCAGCCTGCTTCCTACAGGGTACTCTTCAGGCTTAACATCCCTTCCAAGATAACGGTCTACTTAAGCCTCTAAGATTGCTTAGCATTCAGCAGAGCTGCAAACAGCACGGTTGGCTGAGGAGCAAAATGATACTTGGTGTATCGGTTCCAAATCCTGCGGGGATACCCATGATGTGGCAGAGGCAGTTGCTACCGAGGCGAAGCTCTGCTGAAGGAACGGGACCAAGCAATCTGACTGCAGTGAAATCTAATATCCACGCTGGCGTTTGAGTTGAAAACCGTCTGCTTGAGCTCTCCTGCTATTCCAGCAAGATAAGTCTGTGTGCTTCCAAGAGGAACCGTGTGGAAGTTGTGTCATGCAGCTATAAATGGAGAGAGGAAACGAGGATCAGGAGGTAGAAATCTTGCATCTTAGGGTAATGGGGGGGAAATAAGAGAGTGTTGCATCAGGAGAAGATACCTGGGAGGCACATCTGGCCACTGTATGTGACTTCTCTGACAAAATATGTCAAACCCTAATCTCCTACTGAGGATGAAGTGAGTTTGGGATTTTTGCAGTGCCCCAGAAATCATATTGCAGCTTCACTGGGCTTTACTGTGCATTGAAATGCGTGAGTCGCTTGCTTTCTAGCACTGCTGTGACGTGCTCTGTTCTCGCCGTGCCTTAGGCGGATAGTTTGCAAGGCGGGATTTCCCCAAAGCACTCGGTATTGACTCAGCCCTGCTTCCAGAAGCAAGGGGAGATATCTGCTGAGGGCCTCGGAAAACCCCTCCTGGAACTGCTGAGGTCTGTGGGGACTTGCACATGCGCTTTGATCAGGCTGCCTGCTGCTCTTTGAAACCACGATTTTGTGTGTAGCAGATAGACGGGATTCCTGGAGGCTTTGTACTTCAGTTCTGCAGCAGCTCTTCGTCCCTTCCCTTTATAGTGATGATGCTAGAAGTGAAAGACCCTGACCCAACGCAACTTCTTGTTCGGTGTACGCCAGAAAGATGCAGCTAGCATCTCTGGAGCTGGGAGTGGGGTTTTCCATATGGATAAGCTCTGGGAAGCAGCTTTCTGGTTTTCTCAGCACCAAAACGCTGGGTACAGTGGGTGCTTGTGTGCTTGAAGCTGGTGACCTGAAATGTTCTGTGTAGTTTGTTGTGATGCGTGGAAATGCAGCAGGGTGAGTCACAGAGAGAGCCTTAACCCAGGGAAACAGCACTGTTAGAAGTGTTGGGAAGACTGGGGGAAAAAAAAGCCCAAGGGCTGTGTGCTTTGTTCTTAATTAGCTCCTGCCTTAATTTAGCTTGTCCTAGCTATAGAAAGTAGCCTCGAGTGATGTGCTCGATGCCTCTCTGCGGGAGCACCACCGCTGCACGGGGACCTGGATGCGTGAGCTGCGCAACCGGGGGTTGCTGCGGTGCCGCCGCGGTTTCAGCTTGAGCTTCACGCGGCCCCCAGATTTTACCTGCGATTGCTTCCCCTCTCCCCATCCCACCTCGGTTTTGCTCCCGGAAGGGGAACCCTGAGCACATTGTGTGTGTGACTTAAAGCGTTGTTGCCAGAAACTCTTTGGATGCTGCGTTGGGAAGAGCTCTTTGGACTGCTGTTGTAACGCTCTCGCTCAACATCCCCTGTGTTTGTCCACCCGGTTTAAAGTGTTACTAGCTCCTGAATACAGAAACTATTTGCAGGAACTCATTAGCTTTCCTGCTTCTGAGCGCTGTAGCTTTTAAACAGCATCTGCTAACAATTTGGTCAGATGTGCTATTGAAAATAAAATGCAATATGAATTTAACGTGGAATAGCTACTCCTAAATGGCTGCACAACGTGGATATTCCTAATCTGGAGTGGAGATTAATTTTTAATCTGCTTTTGTTACATTGCATTATATCCACAAGGCTAAATTGAAACAAGACAATGGTATTCCAGGATAAGCATGTTTGCTAGCGGGTATGTGGGAGAACCGTGCTTGAACAGCTCTGCCGCAATAGCCCCGTGCATGCATGAGCCACCGAGCGATTGCAACCAGCAGTCGTGGGCTGCGATTTGAAGAGGGAGCCCGTGATGTGAAAAATCCCATGCGGCTGATGTGTCAGTCATGCCTGAGGACCAGGAGGGAGGGATAATAGCACCTTTGCTTCCCAGTCGAGGGCAAGCAGCTTGCAAAACTCTGGTGAACTCTGGCCATGCTGGAGCAGAAATGCTGCTTGCAGCCATGGGGCTCCTCTGGCCACCATGTCCCCTGCTTTGAAGCAGTGCAGGATGACACATTTTGCTTTTAGAAATAAATGTGTTTTTTTCTTCTTTTTTTTTTTTAAAAAAAAATTCCCCCTTTTCCATTTTTTTCCTTCTCATGGGGGGTTGTGATGGTCTGCTTCAGCTGTTCTACATCCAGGCTCGGATTTACCCAAGCTAAGAGCTACAATATTTTTCTCTTAGCTGTGTAGGGAGTCTCAAAGCCTGGGTGCTAAACAGCACCCATCCCAGCACCCGCTGCGGAGGTCGCGGGGCTGCCCCTGGCCCTGGACGCAGCGGGAATGAGGTGAAACTTCCCCCGGCTTTTGGGAATTTTGTATAAATTGCTTTTGCAAGTTGGAAGAAGCCCTAAAAGCTTGTTTCCTGGGTTTGTTGCTCAAAAGCACAACCCCCTCCATCACTGCAAAAGAGTGCAGTTACCCTGGCTTTACTGCAATGGAAGGGGAAGATTTCAGGTGTCCATCCATCTCGACGTGAGCGGTGGGGAATGAGCAGAATAGGAGGAGGTGGAAATAGAAACACAGTGCAGTCCTGCAGGATCCTAGATTAGTGAGAGTCATTACAGCCCTGTGACGTCTCCTTGCCGTAAGGGAACAGCTAATTTCATCTTAGCAAAACCTGCTGGGTGGTTTCACTGAAAACTGCCTGGCTGGGCATGGTGGCACAGCGGTGGTGGGACGATGGCGGTGTCACAGTGGTGGTGGCCCACCAGGCGTATTCCTTATTTCAGTACTGTGCTGTTTCACATCTGATAGAAATCCTTGCTTTTCCCAATATCATCTGCACTAAAATGACTGGTGGTCAGTGTGACTTTCCCCTGAATTCAGGGAAATCTCAGCAAAAGACTGGAGCCCAGCTGGAAACAGCAGCAAATGGCATCTCTCCCTGATGGGGAACGAGCCTCTTCCTTCCCTGTTAAAAAAATTAATAGTCCTGAAATAATTCCTTTGTACTCATAGCTGGAGTCTCCTTAAGCATTTGCCAAAAGTATTGTTGAGGATGCAGAGCTCACTCTGTTGTAGATCAAGAAAAGTGCTCATTGCTGGGAACATTGCTGCAATAGCGCATTGGTCAGGATGGGAAAGAGCTCTGGGCATGGTGGCTTCATCCATCCCTGGAGGTATTTAAAAGACCTGTGGACATGACGCTGAGGGACGTGGGTTAGTGATGGGACTTGGTAGGTCAGGTTGATGGTTGGACTTGGTGATCTTGAAGGTCTTTTCCAACCTAGATGATTCTGTGATTCTGATCATATGATCTCATATCAAACCTTGCGGAGGGTTTACCTCCTTGGTTTAATATATACTCTGCCTCAGCCAGGTCACTGAAGCATCTCCCCTCTGCTGTCAGCTGTCCTCACCTAAGGTGGGAAGGAGAAACTCAGTGTAAGAGCAGGGCAAACCCCATCTGCACTGAGGAGAGGGTTGGGACCGTGCTGGGGTTGGGGCTGTGTTTCTGTAAAGCTGCAGCTGCTGGAATCAAGAGGATTTGAAGTGAAAATGGAGACATTCAGGTGAGGGCAGCGTGCTGGTCTGAGGGTGATGGGAACCGGCTTTGGAATGTTAGGGAGGGTGGTCCGAGATTTCAGGCAGCCAGAAGGCAAATGAAAAGTGAAGGTAAAAGTTCCTCAGAGGTGTTTGCTTAAACTAGTAAAATACAATAAAATCTCATGGAAGCAGCTTTGCGCTAGTGCGCACCCGAAAGGTTTGACAATTCAAAGGAAAAAAAAAGAAAATGCTAAAAAAAGAAACTAAAATTGTTTGAAAGGCAAGAGAGTTAGAAGAAGGGCCATTGGCATGTGTGGTATGTTCTGAAATTGCTTAGCAGAGAATATTGAATCGGGGGGGAGAAGGAATGGAGGAGAGACTAATTATATATAATCTTAAAATGAATTAGGTGATATAAATGTAATGAAAGCAAATCCTGTTCCTGGAGAGACTTTTCAGTTTGCATTTTGATATCCTAGGGCAATGGCATGTTGCTCTCTGACAGACAACCATTTGATTTGGAAATATGTGAATAATTGGGAAGTGGAACCTCTTTGAATTTGTTACTTTCCCCTCTAGCGTCTGAAGGACTAATTATAGGAAGAGCTGAGAATGCCCTATGCGGGCATGCATGCAGCCAATTTTATACTTTGCCGGTTGCATGAGTCACTGCACTGCATCCTGTGCTCTTTGATATGTGTCCTTGCTTGGAATATTATATATTTATTTTAGAGATGGAGAGAGAGCCGCGTTACACTCCATGTTGCTAAGCCCCTGCAAAATATCTTACAAATACATGAAGTCCTTCTCTGCTACCAGAGGCGATGCTCGCAGCGCGCACGAACACTGCTGCGTGGGGAGGTGCAGGGCAGTGACAGCACGGGATGGATGTAAAGCCACAAGCCTGCGGGTGAGAGCTGCAGTTCCCAAGCTGCATTACAGTGTCTTACGTTAAGCTTTCATCTGTTGGGTGGCATGGAAAGTTTGGGATCTTCTGACATTGACAAGTCAAATATTCCTACTGGCTCACACCTGATCTGGAATCTTGGGCTTGGAGCGCTGCCTCCTCCTCTGGTTCTCCCCACCAGTGACACCAGGATAGGGACATTTGCTGCTGTTTGTAAAGCAGCGCTGGGATGGAGAGCTGCGAGGTGAACCAGGAGGCTTTGCTGGACGGGGATGCAGGAGGCTGCGCGAGACGCGGGCATCCTTTGTCTCGCCTTGTTCCGGCGATAGCCTCTTTGGGAGAGACTAACGCGGTGAGGACCAGATGTATGTTAAGCCCTTGGGGCCATATTGAAATGCAAATGGAAATGAAATAGTGTGTTACATCCAAGAGCAGTCGTGGTGGTGCAGACAAGAACGCTGTGTTGGCAGAGTGTACATGAAAACGGGGATAGCTGGGTATCAGCCCTGACAATGCTTTGCGCAGTTGGGAAACCTGCATATAATGCAATGTTGTATTTGGGGTTCTGAGGTCATTGTTACACAGATTATTTAAGCCTGGATGCATTTTTAGCTGGACTTTGTCTAAAGAATAAACATAGCCAGGGCTGTTTTCCAGTCATCAGCTAAACAGCCAGATCGAGGGCTTGAGTCAGCGATCCTTGCAAAGCGTTCCTGGCTGTCTTCAAAAACATTTCCTAACACTTTTTGCTTTTGGAATTGTAATTGTACAACATAAATGGATGCATACGTTATTTTTACTTCCTGAATGATTCTGCTGTCTGGAACTTGTGTGTGTGTGTGTGTTTTGTTTCTTCTTCTCACATGTGTGCATGGGGCTCTGCTTCCCACCTGCATCCATGCATGCCCGAGACTGTAGCCTAAAGATAGGACTTGTCCTCCTCTGAGAATAAAGAAGCTTACTTATCTCCTTCCGAAAAAACAGTGGCACGGAGACAGGAGTTAAATTTTCACTAGACGTGTGGCTTGTATCAGCACAACTAACATGCAGTCCCCATCCCACTAGAAAAGGTGGCTGTAAATGGGACTTCCAGCTCCTGCTGCAAGGTCGGTAGATCTGCCCTGGCTTTTGGTGCAATTCCTGCGACTGCTTCCAGTAGAAGGGCCAGTGTCAATTCAGATTTCAGGGTGAGACAGCAGATCCCCATCAGTTATCCCGTGGTAGAAATGTACCTTTTATGGTAAGGAAGACAATATGTTAAGTCCTTGATATGCTAACATCAAACATGGTTGTAAGATGCCAGCTTGGACTGAGCACTGTGGGGACTTCTCTTTGCTTAGATTTTCAAACTGTGTAGGGGCTTGTGGGTGCTTAATTTGAGACACTTTAAAGTTTTTTCATCGCCTTCAAGAATCATTTTAAGATAGCTGAGGCTGGCTACTCTGCATGAGCATCTGTACTGCCTTGGAAACTCTTTGGCCCGTGTCTTCTTCCAGGATGCAGCTAGATGGGCACAGGTGGCCAGTCTGCCTCAGTGTAAAGGTCATTTATGATGTGGTGTTAGTGAATAACTACTACTGCGTGCTTTCCTCTTTAAATGGCAGGGGCATCCTTGCTACATAAAACATTAAAAAGTTGTTAAGATAGAAAATACTGGTGAACAGATGAAAATCCCATGCAAAAACTCTGCCCGCTGGGGACCAAGCCTTAGTCAGAAGGGGAACGGGATGGGCTCTGCAGGAGCCTGAGGGCACCTGGTGTCCTTGTCCCAGCAACTGTTGGCACCAAACAGCACTGCTGGGCTCAGGGCACTTGTTCCAAGGGACTGGGTCCCTCAAATCCCAGCACAAAAAGAAGTGCAGACTGTTTGGATAGGCCAAGTAGAAATCAAGAGCAACGTCACTGTCAATAAGGTATTGCGTTTAGTTTACCAGTAGCTGCTTGGGTCTTGTAAAATTCGAAGTATTTTTAAATGGTGTTTTTCAGAGTATGGCCAACTGTACACTGGCCAGAGTGGACCAGGACAAAAGCCTATCCAGCCTGGTGGCCTGTCCCCATCTATTGCCAAAAGACACCTGGGGAAGAATGTCAGGACAAGCACGTACATGTGATTCTCGTAAAACATTACAGAGCTCTAGCTGTTTTTAGCTCTGAGACATTAAGAAGCCCAGTTTTGGCTTCTGTGTGTTCTGTAACCCTCACTCTTCCATGAGTTTGTCTGGTGTCCCCCTGAGCTCATGTAAACCTGCAGCTCCCAGAGCATCCTCTAGGAAGGGCTTCCCCACATCACCTGCCCTTCGTGTGAGGAATCACCTTCTCCAGATCCGCTTTGAACCTAAATCCCACCAGCTTTGATTGCAGCTTCATCAGTTGCTACACCCTTACAAAGCAGGGGCTGTCTCTGAGATGGAGGAGATCAATCAGAAATATTATTCTCCAGTCTTAGTTCAGCATTAAGAAGAGCGCATGTCTTTGCGCTCACAAGAAGCCCTAGGATAGCTATAATAATAGATTATGTTTTGCTGGGGTTATTATATTAAAGAACATAAATCCCGTACTAGAGTATTTGTATTGAAAAGTTTGAAATGTGGTGGATACCCATGGGAAATGTCCACATGTAGCAGTGGGCTGAAACTCTCCCATAGCCCTGTCTTTGCTCTGACCTTAAAAAGAAAGACATGAAGAGGTGGAGAGCTCTCCATCCTCATTGCTGCCACAGTGCCTGGAGCTGCCTTGCCTGGGGCAGGTGTATTCACCTGCTTGTCCGTGTGAAGCAGATGGATAGTCCTGCACCCTCCCAAAAGTTATCTAAAGCTTTGTTTGCTCTTCTCGGATAGCTGCAACGCATTTCCAAAGTTCATGAAAATTGGCTGAAAAGCTGTATGTTCAAACCCAGTGGGTAGCTGACTGGTTTTATTGCTCAACCGGCTGCTGTCACGGGGAAACTTTTCACATTGCCTTGGAATTTTTTATTTTATTTTATTTAGAGAAAAATGGAATTTATTGGTGGTATGTCTTCCATTTCTGCTCCCGCTGATTAACGGGAGTGTACAGCAATGTCTCATACAGTACCTTTTTATTAGAGAGGTGGGAGTAGTTTGCACGCCTGTGTCCCCGGGTGTATGTGAGCGTGGGGAGGCAGTGAGAAGATGTGTTCAGGATTGCAGTTTACTCATCTCTGTGTAGCTGCCAGACCTCTGTGAGCCTGTTCCTGCAGGCACCTTTCTCATCATACAACACATGCACGCGGAGATAAACAAATGATCATTGCATCTTGCTGATGAAGCTCTAGAGGAGGAAGGAAAGGGTTTGGCTGCAGCCTAAAATGAACGTATTGCAGGTTACGGAGGGAGTATTTGATTTTTGCAGGGTGGTTTAAACAAGGATGAACTGATCCTTGGTTGCCCTCTTTCTGAAATCTGGAGGAGTGAGAGGGAAAGAAATGTAAAATATCTTCAAGCTGAAACAGTTTGCTCTGTCAAGGTTAAGGTATGACCTACTCTCTGATATCAGGAAAGGTCTATCCACCGAGTATTCAGGTCAGCAGAGGGAGGATATCTGTATAAAATGATAGCTTAGAAATGCAGCCAGGTCTTATGTGGTGCTTAACACATGGATGCCTGTTGATCGTCCTATTTGTGTATTGGGAAACCAAGGCATGGCAAGTCAGGGGGGTGACTTGGGGCAGCTGGTGGCTTTGTGGTGGAACCAGGACAATGACTTTGGCAGCAGAGCAGTTCCAGTAACACTCAACATGATGTGAATCACCAGGGATGAAACCTTCTCTTGTCACTGCAACAGTTGTGTAATCGAGGCTGCCAACCATATACTGTTGTTTTCCTTTCAGAGACCCAGCTGTCTCCATCGCCTGGGTTGTCATTGCATTTCCAGTGATAAATCCCTCCAGATACTTGTGGTGTTCCTGAAAGTGCCCAGGCAAGACCACCTTCATCTCCTTGTTCTCATATGTCAGCATTTGAATATGTGGGAGCAGCCTCAGAGGTGGGGCTCGTGGAGCTTCCCGCACCTATCTGTGGTTTGGAAGTCATCTAGGAGTACACTGCTGAATCTTAGACTGTTATTTAATGTCATTTTATGTAATATTGAAGCTTAGTCACCATGGGAATGGGCATCTAAATAGAAAATTGAACAGGAGGGGGATGTATGCAGTTTCTGGGGTGGAGCTGTTGAGCTCATGTCATCCAGAAAGCTTGGACAGGGATGGAAGGTGAATGCTTCTACTTCTATGCCGTGTGTGCACCGCGGTCCAAAGTGTTTTAGTCTTCCTTATGGCTTGAAAACATTGTAAAACGCCAGGAAGGAGAATACCTGTCCAAGGGCACACAGTTATGTTATTGCTTTCCACCTCTGGATCAGGAAGAGTTTCAGCTCTCTGGGACAACTCTGCTCAGAGACATATTTATTTCAAAGTGCAATCCAGCTGCTGGTGAGTGCATGTAATCAAGATAAAAGCTAATAAGGTGATTTAATTTTTTTTCTCTTTACATAATAACTCTTCAGCATCTCTTGTATAACTTGTCTTTAGAGAATCGCTGTAGTTTATCCAGCCGTTTCTTTTGTGCCTTTCATTATTGTAACAGAAACAATCACTGGAAATTGCATGATGCTATTGGATTGTGCTACATTCCTTCCTCAGGTCATTTGATGGTTGCTTTTGTCAATAGACCCAAAGCAGTAAGGTATATTTCTGTAAACACGAGACAAGTCCTAGATGTGCTGTTGTCACTTGGGAGATACTCCATTGTAAAAGAGGCTTTTGAAATTGCTCATGTGGGATTTGCCATTAGGAGCATAAAGACTGGAGAAATGGACTTCTGATTCAGCTGACAACTTGCTTCTCATCCTATGAAGAATTTTAGGAATGTCTTTACTTCCTTTCGGAGGGCTTAAGGCTAGTGTGTGATTGCAAAGGCTAGAGTGTTGCTTTTCTTCCTGCCTCCCTTTTCTTTCTCTCTAGGTTCAGCCTCCTTCCCATTCTTTGGCTGAAGCCTGTTAACTCTTGAAATACCAGTATACGCTGGGAAAAGGGCTTTCAAAAGTCAGTGTATTTGTGTTTTTGTGTTTGTTTGTTTGTTTGTTTGGGCTTTTTTTTTTCAAAACTTGAATGACGTGAAGATCTAGGAAGTGATGTAAAAAATGTTGCTTGCTTCAAGGAGTTATCAAGTATTTTCATACATACTGCTGTGGGCTGAACTGAGGAAACTCTGGCTGGGATGTGGTAATGCATGCTTGTCCTTCTCTGGTATAACACCAGTTACAAATTGTGCTAGTGCTTGTTTGTGCACTGTAGTTTGTCATATTCTTACCTTTTAAGCTTAAATGTACCAGGGCATCAGAGCATTGGTGATCGATCACGCACTGGTGTTTGCAGGTTGGACTGGTGGCTAAAATTTACACATTTTATTCTTTAGAACATACAGAAATATGGGAATTTTGTCATCTTGTATTTCATATAATATGAGAATGGTCTTTGCCCAAAAGGGCTTGATTACCCATCAAAACATTGACCATGCAAATCCAAGCAGGCTGTAGGGAACTGTGGGCTTTGCTGCGACTCAGGGCTCTACATAAAGAGCATCCCCTGCCTGATCCCGCAGCAGTTCTTCTGGCAGAAGCCCCTTGTGCCTCTGAAGCAGAAGCTGGGTTGTGTCTTGGGAATAAAGTGGAGGCTCCAGATCAGCCAACAAATGTTCATCATCAGGCTAGAATTGAGGTTGGACCTCATACATTGGAAAGGGGGAGATCTGGTAAGATTTTTACTCCGCCATTCCCTCCTCTTCACCTGGCTGGCAAGGAGAAGCTAAATACGTGTAAAGCCTTGGAGGAGCAGGAGGGTGGCCTTAGAAAGCTGATTTCTAGATAGAGAGAATCTTCTTTTACTGACAAAGAGTTATGAGACTAATTCTTTCATAACTTAACCACTCACTCAGGTAATCTGCTGATAAAATGAGTCATCTCTATGGTACATTCAGATTTTGGTCAACACTGGAGTTTAAAACAGTGATTTTGAACCCTGTCCTGGCATCTTAGAAAGATTGTGCTGTTTTATTTTCTTTCTTCCATCCTGCTGAGAAAACTGCCCAACTCTGAGTTTTGATTATTCAAGTGGAAGAGGGTGACAAGAAGACAAACAAACATCATTTAGTTCTTGGGGGCATGCTTTCCTGATGCCTGACCTTTTGGACTTCCAACATCTTCTTGTCCATTTACATGCATTACAGTTTTTCCAATTACCAGTGAATTAAATTTGGAATTGTGGTATTTGGAAATGTCAAGCAGAATCAATAGAAAAGCACTTGGGGCCCAATCTTAGTAGACTCAGCACATTTTAGAGCATATTTGAAATGTCCCTGCTGATAAATCTCAGAGGACCACGTGTAGATTATGAATTGAGGTGCTGCTGTTTGGGTACCAAAACTCTCCGTGGCTTACCAGGCGTGCAGTTTCACCATTATTTTAGGTGTGCATGGTGCGTTAGACACATCAGTCTCTGCCTGGAGAAGACCTTAGAAATAAGGAGCTTTGAAAGGGCGTTTCTGCAGGTGACAGCGGCATGGGAGGATGAAGATGGTGGGATGGAGTAGGCACATGTGAAATGGCTGGGAAAGGTATCACCATGTGGTTATCGCTGTTCCTCAAGTCTCTGCACTTCACGAGGAGATGCTCCCATATCCTCATCCCTTTGCCTCAAAGGGAAATGCTTTTGTAGGCTTGCTTTAGAAGCTTTTTGAAACTTCAGTGTGTGGGGAGAAAATATTTATGAACATACATGATTTCACTTCCTCCTCCCATGCCCTTTTGAGACCTCATGCTGGCTCCCGAGGAGAATGGGGAGAACAAACGATTTTGTTTTAAATGTCACTTCAGACTTTGCTGCATATTTTACTTAGTGATTTGTGGCATCTGGTCAAAATCTGCCCTCTATTTGATTTTTAGGAGTGTAGTTGGAAATATCTTTATCCTGTCATTAAATTCTAATATTTTCTCACTGAGGTAGCAAATTTTGGGGGCTGAGACAATGAGACAACCTTCTCGACAGGTTTTTGCACGATGTGTAGCCCACGAGGGTCCTTTTTCATGCCAGAGAGTAGTTGTTGCTATCCAAAGCCAAATAAATGGTCTGCTTAATGCTTTTACAAACATACATCTCGAATTTAAGAAAGAAAATACCCCCAAAACTATACACTTGTCTGAAAACTTGTGGTCTGGGGGGAAAAAGTGACATCTCCTCTATGGAAATCCTATCGCAAGCAAGGCATTTCCTTAAGCGTGGTGGTGCAAAGGGGTCAGTGGAGGAACCGTTGGCGTTCTCCTGGTAGGCTTGTGCCAAGGGTCCTGGACACGCGCGTGTCCCTCGGGGTGGTGGCACGCCGGGGACGAGCAGCTCAGCGCCTGGTCGTGTGCAGGCTGGGACTCGGTGGTGAGGCCGGTTTTCGGTCCGTAACTTTGCGTTGTTTGAGGCTGCCTTCATTTTGTTTTTATCCTCTTGTGGGTAGCAGAGGAGGGTGTGCGTGCCTATATTAAAAAAGAAAAAGAAAAAAAAGAAAAAAGAAATTGGGCCTTTTTGTGTGTTATTACTAATCCAGTTTGAGCGCTGCTGTCCAAATTGCCTCGTTTGTGACCCAGAGTGCATTTAAACATGAACTGCAGAAGCACCGTGGCATTAAATGCTTCTGATTGATCTCCCTGATGGCTTTATTAAAGAACTAAAACCTTTTTTGGGGAGACAGATACAGTTAGCAATGCAAAGGGAGAAATCTAATTACATTTTGGCTTTGTCCTTAACCGAAATGGTACAAAATAGGATTTTTCTAATGGCTAACTAAAATGATCTCTTCTTTAGATAAAATATAGGAATGACAGGCTGAGTTCAAGTAAAAAAAAATGCACTGCTTCCAAAAATTGATTAACTGCTGGCAATGTTGCTGTCCTGCTATACGCCAGTCCAGCCGCTGACCTGGCCAAACCTCCTTGGATCCCTCTGCCTGGCCAGAGAAATGATTTACGAAACCTTTTCCTGAGCGATCCTCCCCTTTGGGCCAAGAGATTAATCTCACCGGCTGCGCGTGTGCGTGCACGCTCCGTATTTCACTGAATGGAGTAACCCTGGCATCTCGCTCAGCTCCGTCTTCCCTGTGTGGGAACCTGCCTGCTTTTCTGGACTTGTAAAGAGCTGAGACTCTGCCTGTCCTTCGTAGGGTCCTTTTTCTACCCATCTTATTCGACTTAAAATACCAGGGAAATTATTCAGAAGAATTAAATCTTTATTGCATCCTTTCACTGAGTTGGTGATAATGACTTAAAACATGCTTCCTATATTTTACAAAACAGGTTTAACTAGCAGTTTGGGGAAAAAATTGTAATAAAGATCTAATTCTTTTAAATAATTTCCTTGTTATCTTTTAACTGACTTAAGCCCAAGTTAAAAAAGAGATATATGGGGAGGGGATTGCTACACAGATGTCCGTGGAAGCTGTGAAGCATGAGTCATCGTGTGAATATAGAAGCCCTGAGTTGTCATCCCTGGTGAGCAGGGAGGATGTATTTCTTAATATTAAAGTTCCTTTTTTAATTTTAAAAGAAAATGACTTAAAGCCTCCTGTCCTTTTGAGACTGGTTGTCAATGGCATCATTGCAGGTTACCATGGCGATAGATGCTGAGATAATAGATTAACAGCAATTGATTGACTAGAAACTTCAAGCTCTTTTATCGTGGGATATGCCAAATCTATTGACAGAAAACAGAATTCAAAGTAATATCCTCCCTTGGCGTTATGTTCTCAGTGCTGCATCGGGTTTTACCCGATCTGGCTTAAGAACCAAAACATTTTGAAATAGTTGATTTTGCACCAGGATCTTTAATTAACCAAGGCGCTGCCCTTTCCTGCCCTGAAGGATCTCCCGCACGCAGCCTCCTGGAAGGGCTGAGCCTGGGGCTTCTGCCTGGGTGTCCGTGGGCATGGGGATGGAGCTGCCAGCCCCAGGGTCCCCAAGGGCCCAGCGAAGTTTTGGCTGGAGCGGTTCATTTCTGGTACGTGGGGGTCTGCCGTTTCAAGGCTTTCGTGAAAAAGCTGGGGATGTAAGCAGCGAGTCTTTAAATCCTCATGCACGGTTACGTACTTAACCACAGATGTCATCTCTGGTTTGATGCTTTGCCTAAAAACGTATTTAGACCTATTATTTAAGTACGGCAGGAATGAAATCACTGTGCTTGGGGAATAAGCGCTGGAGCAACACGTACTACTTGTGGATTCATTATAGGCTCTGCAGAGATGCAACTGGGTGGTCTCTCTCGAGCAACGTTTTCCAAACTTTCCCAGTTGCAAGCCTTCCTCTGGCTTGATTTTGTGATCCGAAATGCTAGCAACAACAATTTGAGTTTCTTCGAATTGCTGTCCCATGTGAAAGTTTCGGGCTGGTGTCTGGGGTGGGGAGAGCTGGGGGCAGCAGCCCTATTTCACTGCCTTTCCCTCCCACACCTGATGCCTCCCAGTGTGCTCTACACATGCTCGGATCACAGTTTCCCCCGCTGAATGATGTCCCTGTGCCAAAATGCAACCTGGGGGCTGGCGGCGGCTGGTCGAGCATCCCCACGGGCGCTGAGTGAAGGCGAGGGGATGCGTGCAGCCGCGCTGCCATGGCTCGCCCCGGCGGGTGCCGCGCGGCCAGGTGAGCATCCAGCGGCCTCGCATTCCCCAGCCGGTCTGAACCGTGCCGTGGTTTGAGGGATGGTTCTTGGAAACAAAACCAAACCTCAAACAAAGGGCCCGAGTTTCATAATCACACATGCAAGAATGCATCCGCAGTTGCTTAATTGCTACATGCAATTACCCTCCAAATTAGAGGGCAATTACCCCAATTCAGTGTACAATCTCTGTCATTTTATATTATGAAATTACATGTACAAATAGCTATACAGGGACATAACTAAGTGTTTGCAAATAACTTCAGTTGCATACACAGTTTCATGTATAAAGCCCGGTGGTTTTGACAGTTAGGCAAACAGACTGTCTGGGAAATCACTCTGTGTTTATGCAGACTATTTTGACACATCCCATCTTCTCGGATATACTTTCATTTTAGTTTTTAAAAAGGGGGCAGGCAGAGATAAGGAGCTGAGATTTATAGCAGCCTTCAGCCTTGGGGAAGATATTCCCTGTGTATCTAATTATGAGTTAGGAGCCCAGCAACTGCTAACACCTAGACCTGGCGCTGCTGCACTGGATCCTGGCTGTAATTTAGCGGCTGTCGGATAATGACACAGCCCCGGTGATGTGTCGGCAGCTCCAAATTAGGAGAGCAGAGTTTGAGTCTCAGATCAACAGCAAGGTCCCAAGGCTGAAGTCCTGCGGTTCAAGAGGACCCTTGTTAATGAGCTCGCCCTGTGCCTTGCAGCTCCCAGGTGCAGGAGTGGTCCTCCCATGTTGCACAGTGCTTTGGCTCCTCTTCCTGTCATTACCTGCCTTGGATGGGTGCTGGGGGTCTTGCTGAGCAAAACCCCGGTGATGCTCCACTCATTTGGAGCAGAAAATCAACCTGAGGGAATCAGCCTAATGAGAGCTTCACAGGGCTGAGCTCAAGATGTTGGTCTCCACCCCAGGACTGGGTGGCCTCCCTCTGTCCTCTAGTTTGGGCTTGGTGGAGGTGTGCTCAAGGGTGTTTGTGCGCAGCTTCTGTTTGAGGAAGGCATGGGGAGAAGCTGTGCTGCAGCATCCCTGAAGCTCCAGCTTGGTGCAGCGGGATGCCAGAAACAAAGCTGCTCGTGCAAAGCCCTAATTCTGCCTTATTCTTCAATTTCAAGCAGGACTTGAGATTTTATTCCTTAAACGAGTATTTGTAGGTAGTGGTATTAAAACCAGTTGGTGCTGCTGTGCATGGAGGGAAGCCCATGTTCCAAGCCAACCCTTGTTGCATTAATGCATCAGGTGTGGGAGAAGAAAAGGGCTTCCCTTGCCGGTTTCGGGGCAATACCCTCCAATTCTTCTTGCAGCTTGCAGTAAGCAGCGGGGCACAGCTCAGCTGCATCTCTCCCACCCGCAGCAGCTTCCAGCCTGGCACCTCTTGCAGACCTCATGGGGCTCTGGGGGAACGTGCACGTACGTATCCGTGACCCAAGGGGGGAAGAGGAGGCAGCAAAACCTGCATGGCTTACCGAAGATGCAGGAGCAGAGGTTTCCTCCTTTTACTCCCCCTCAAAGGGACAAAACCCGCTTTTAATCCTCCCCTCCCTCCATTGCAAGGGGGTTTTAACGCAGCGAATGCAGATAAGGCGTCTGGCTGCAAACTTTGGTCTCTGCGTGAGCCGTTCCAGAGCAAGGTGTGAGGGCTTCCTGAGGAGCTGAAGCAGCGGGCGCGTTAACAGCCGGTCTGGAGCTGTGCCCCTTCCTGCTGAGACTGTCCTGGCCACAAACAGAAGGGTTTCCTGCAGCTCGGGGCACCCAGCAGGCTGGGGATGCTCACCAAAGGGCTTTTTAAAAAGATCTGAAAGCAGGTAGCAAATACACGGGTTTTTAAAGCGTCTCCTGAAGGCAAGCATCCTTAGGAGCGGTGTTAAGGAAAACATGCGTGTATTTAGTCATCCAAAACTTTATACAGGCTTTTGTTCAACTTTGATAGGGGGAAAAACTGCGAAAGGCCGTTTTCTTGGCGCAGTTGCTGTTTGCAGAGTTCGGTTTGCGTGTTTGCAAGCAGATCGTACTCTTAATCTGAAACTTGTTCCAGAAAAGACAACTGTCTTGGGGGAAGGGAGCCTGGGCTGAGCTCAGGATTTAGCAGGCTGAAGTTTCTCTTTTCAAAGCACGGTGGAAACCTCAAATCTCCCCGCAGCTTTGTGCATTGCATCGGCCCTCGTCGCAGGTGGAGAAAGCAGAGGCTGCCCGATATTGCTTGAGGTTACAGCCAGTGGTAGCTGAGCTGGGATTAGATTTTGGGGCTGCTTCCCAGGCAAATGGTTCATTAAATCTCCTCCTTTCTGGGAGATTTGGTGGGGGGAAGGAGAGGAAATTTCCATCTAGTGCAGAAGCGGGATTTGGTTTGGGCTGATGGAAATGATATTACAAAATGTGTTTCAAGGAACGGACCAGAAGGTAATAGCGGGCATTAGCTGTCAGCTGGAAGCCATATTAAGTATTACAATGAAGCTAAGATATTTACTCATTTCTTTATAAATAAAAAGATATCACCCCCTCTGCACACGAAGCAACGCTCCCTTGCTTTCCTGCTGATTTAACTCTTATTTAGCAAAAATGCTTAATCTGCCCTAACAAAGCGCAGTGTAAGTATCAGCAGAACAAATATCAAGGCTTTAACAAGGAGTGTCAATATTGACACTGTTCCGTGTTGAGGAATATTGGTAGGTTGTTTTTATTATAGTAAGCAACTTGTCAGAGGAAAACTCAGATGGAGCTTTGCAAGTGCCGATAAAACCTGCAGGTGCTATTGAAATTGAGCTCTTGTTCGTGTGTGCTTTGAATATAATTTCCAGTTTCTGAAGTCAGCTTTATGACTTGCTGTTACCCCTCCTCCCTCCCAGTCTCTCCCACGATGCAGATGAAACATTTTTCCTGAAAAAGAGTTATTGAAGAATTGAACACCTCTTCAAAATGCAAAGAGATCTTTCTAGTCTGATGAGTTTGCTCCGTACCATGAGCATTACCCATCGCCGAGGCCAGGCGTGTTGGTACCAGGATCAGGCTGGGCACATCACCGCCAGCCCATGCAGAAAGCGTGGTCACACTGCTTGTAGCACACTTCTGCTCTGTACCGGGTCATCTTTTCTCAGGTGACAAGTGATAGGATGCGTGGAAATGGTCTCAAATCACACCAGGGAGGTTTAGATTGGACTTCAGGAAGAATTTCTTCCTAGAGAGGCTGGTCAGGCATTAAAACGGGATGCCCAGAGAAGTGGTGGAGTCCCCATCCCTGGAGGTATTTAAGAGGTGTGTGGATGTGGCACTAAGGGACATGGATTAGTGATGGGACTCAGTAGGTCAGGACAATGGTTGGACTTGATCATCTTGAAGATCTTTTCCAAGCTGAAGGATCCTGTGATTCTGTGATCTGCACTCACTACCTGATGCCTGTTGCCAGCAGAAGGCTGATGCAGCAGATGGGGCTTGATCGCAATCTCTAGCTCAAGTGCCTTCTCCTAAATGCTCTGCACACTTCTGTGCACGGCAAAATCGGAAGCCAGTGCTGGTAACAGTTTGGAGATGTGGTGGCTTCAGGAGTTGCAGGCTGTGGAAAGGTAGTTCAGGCTCCCTCCTTGTTCACCTGGGACAAGTCCTTCGATCTTCAGCTCTTTGGGTGGGAGTCATACTTGCTTCTCCAGCTCTGGGTTGTGAATGTACTTACGTCGGTGGTGGATGGGTGCTCAGATCGGGTAACGACGATGCTACAGAGAGTGTTCAGGGCCAGGAGCTGGTGCCTCAGCCTGGGCTGGGTGTTTTCCCGGCCGGCTGTAAGCCGCTCGCTGCTCAGCATCTCCTGAAAGCTGAACTGAATCCCCTTTAGAGACTTTTCAGAAGTGGCTGGTTTGCCATGTTGAGCAGGAATCACAGATGTGGTTGCGTTTAGATCATCCAGACATGGCCCTGACTGCCTCAAACTCCACATTAAAAGTTGCACGGCCTTCGGAGAAGGCAAAGTCGTGAAAGCACTGCAAAATTTTCCTGCCAGAAATGTAGTTCTGTGTTTTGCAAAGGTCTGGCTATTCTGGGAGCTCAGCACTTTCATTTCGCCATCCTGCAGGACCCATTCATGTGTTTTACCCAATTGTCAACACATTTTATTGGGATACCTACAGTTTTTGTGATTACGGTCCATCAGTATAAGGGCCAGGTCTGACCCTGCCTTGGGCTGGGCGGTCCCAAAGAGAGATGGCTGCAGGACATCTCAGCATTCACAAAGTCACGTGCTATGTGGTGCTATTTCTGGGTATCTACTTACATCTCGTGTGTTTGGTTCCCTTCTTCCTCTCATTTTAAACAGATCATCAAAATGCCACAATGCAGAATATTTCCAACTGAAGAGAGGATTTCTGAGGTTTAAGACAAAATATGTCACACGCAGATATCAGTGTTCCATTGCTTAACTCCTTTTTTAACTGATGTGTCTATAATTGTGTTAGTGCTGTGCAGTCTGATGGCCATGGGGGAATTACGTTACTTTGGGGGCTGCAAGAACTCCTTGGTCCTCTGGTAGAAGGCTGTAATACAGTGAAAAGACAGGCTATGGTTCGTGGTGGCCAAAGGTCCATTCAGGGTGACCACAGTTGTTTGGGGAATGGAGTTGCTTTTGCTGAAGGTCTTGCTTGGTTGGAGAAGCAGCATGAGCCATGTCAACTGCAGATAAAAACGGCATTTAGCGTACGGAGACTTATCAAAATAAGCCTGAAATGGGATCTAAGGGAGGACTAGGCTCTGGTCTGGCCCTCCTCTGCAGGATGAGTATTATCTATTCCCAGTTATGCCCTACCTGCATAATAAACCATTTAATTTTAGATAGTGTTTCCTGAAATAGTGGTGGAGAGGGAGTGTGTAACTACATTGTGTGACAGCCCAGCAAGTGGCAAGCAGCACCCTGGAAGGCTGTCCTTCCTAGACAGGGTTTCTGTGGTTAATAAATACCAGGTGTGGGTTGCCTTGTACCTCCCCATGCTAGGGTCCTGTGGTTGAAGCACTGGCCAGAGGGGATCCGGGGGGGTCTCAGCTGGGCTCTTGACTTCACCACAAGCTCCTGGTGCGAGCCAAGGCAAACCTGATCTCTTCTCTCTACTTCATAGCAGCAAAGGAGAACACACCGTGCTGAAACTCATGTCTGTGACATGCTTGGTTCCCGGGGAGGAGAACGATACTAATGCGTGCATCACCCAAAGCAAAGCCACGTGGAGATGCGTCTCCCGAGACCTAGTAATGATTTTGCTTGAACGTACTTGGGGTTTGAATTTTCCTTCAGGACCAGGCCATGGGGAGGCAGAGACAAGGGAATGCATTTACTATAACGCCAACTGGGAGCTGGAGAAGACCAACCAGAGTGGCGTGGAGCGCTGCGAGGGGGAGAAGGACAAGCGGCTCCACTGCTATGCCTCCTGGAGAAACAACTCGGGCTCAATCGAGCTGGTGAAGAAAGGCTGCTGGTTAGACGACTTCAACTGTTATGACAGGTAATAGCCTAACTGGTTTCTCTGAATGCAGGTTTAATTGTTCCTCTAAGTGCAAAGGCTTGTGATTTTTGCATCGAGGAAAAGAAAGCAAGTCCAAGTCAATTGGCCCATTCATCCCCAGTAATTACCTCTGTTGCTAATGCAGCTCTCAAAATTGTCACTTTAGTTTCTAAATAGAAGCTGTAAAATGCACTTTTAGTTTTTTTGTTGTGTTTTTTTTTTTTTTTTTTTCCCTTAGCAAAGCTTTGATAATTCTGGCATGCTTTGAAAAACGTGTCCTGTACCATCAAATGAAGAGCAATATGTTCTTCCAAGAGCATTTGGCGATACAAAGGAAAACTTGGAATCATTTGGAGCTCTCTAGAAAAAACACAGATATCTGGGGGTGTTTAGAGGTTGAGATATTCTGGCATTTGTGATGTTGCAAAAAGTTTTGCTGTTCTTCGGCTGAGTTAAGAGATGGGCTGGGAGAAAGAGTGGGACAGCAAAAGCAAAGCACATGCTTGCGTGTTGCTGCCTGTAGTGAGCTGAAAAGGAGAGAGGCTTTGTAGTACGAAGGCTCCAGCCTCATTAAATAGCTGGGAGAATAAGCTAGTCTTTTCTCATTCCCCTTGATGCAATTCTACAGAGGGGAAAATAACTACAGCTAAAGAAAAGAGCCCTCTGAAGTTTCACAGTTCAAAAGGACAATGCTCAGTAGTTCTGAACTCAGGCAGCGCTTCTGTTAAAAGCAAGAACAAAACAACAAACACCAGCCAAACAAAACCGAACCCTATCAATAAGGGGCAATAGAATACAAAATTCAAGGATTTACCTTGGTATCACACCAGTATAACTGCTGTCACCTTTGTGCAATCACAGCATCATTCCCAGCTGCACATCCTTATAGCTTCTGATTCCAAAAGTTTTAGGACATCAGGTCCTAAGCTGTGGGCTTAAGCTGGGACCAGCTTTGTCCGATGGCTGGAAGTTTTCCTTAGTTATTGTACGGTGTCCCTGGTCTTGTGCCTGTTGTCTTGGCTTGTCCCAGTTGTGAGTAGTTCCTCACGTTCCTTCTCTTATCAGCACTAGGGTTACCTTCCTACCACACCTATTCCCTTGCCAGTTGCATGGTTGGGCTCTATATGTCGTTAAATTTTTATTCTTTCCTGATAAATCAGTCCTTCTTGGCCCATTAGTCATCTTCATGCCAATCCTTCTGAGAACAGAAGGTCACTCTAGTTCCCTACTTCCAAGCAGAAGTGTTTACTGTAAACAGATTTCTCCTTTCAGTGCCTGCTCTCGTACGCAGTGACACTTGTATTGTCACTGAGTGTCTCTGTGCAGGGATGTAGTGCTTCTTAATCTTTGTCGTAACGTGTTGCTCTGTTACAACGGCAAAAAGTTTCCCGGGCTCCTCACAAGCCTTTTCTCAGCCCTGGGGTTGAGCATCCATTATCCTGCAGCCTGATTCTTCAGTTCAGGGCAGAGCTAAAAGACGTTCTGAGAATTAGCAAACAGTGCAAGTGTTGAAAGCAGCATTTGAAATAAAGGTTAGCTTTAATTAAATAAGGGCTGTTTAAATCAAGTCTTTTTTTTCCCTTGAGTGCCCTCTTCAGTCCTTCACGCAGGTAGTGTTGCATCCCAAGATGGCAAAAATGGCTTAAAAGATGATTTTTGCAATCAGCAGTGCTGCATTGGTGCCCTTTCTGTCTTTGTCTGCAGCACCTTTGTGCGGGATGCTGAGCTCCAGGGTGCTGCAGCCTTGGGCGATGCACCTGGAGCTATCTGCAGTGTCCCCTGCATGCAGGGCAGGGTCCTGCTGTGTCCCCCTGCAGCCCCTCTGGGCTCAGTGCGTCAGCAGCGCTCGGTGTCATGTGCCCGGTGCTCCATCTTCATCGCGGGATGGTGACAAATGCAGGAGTGCAACAGTTGGGATGCTGAGGGTGATGGATCCTTCCTCTGCTCTTTATCTTAAGGAAACAAGAACGTGGCACGTGTACATTTAAGGCTATAGGGAAAACGGACTGTTTAAAAATCAACCCCGCGCTATTTGTTTAGTTACACAGCCCCTCTGGAGAGGTCGTGCTCACATTCCCTTGAAGAGCACATGAGCTGCTCCAAAACGTGCCCTCGCTGCCACAGAAGAATGTGTCATTCTCTCCCACTGTATCATTTTTAATATTTGCTAAGTATAACATGTCATATGTACCTGGATGGCTGCCCTGAGCGCACACCAACTGAAAGACAGGGATAATGAATTGCAGATGTGGAGCAGGCTGTTTTCACTCATTAGCTTGATTTCTTAACCAACAGATTTAGCAAAGGATGTGTTTGCTATTGAAGACTCCAATACTGATGCTTTTAAATCCAAATGGCTTGTTATCTGATTTCAAGGAAAAGCATCTGGAAGCATTGCTTAACTTGTTGAAATATCTTTGTCCATTTGAATAACTCAAATGGCTGCTTTCTGCTTTGAAGTTGAAAAAGAAAAAGCCCTCCCAAACCAACCAAGTGCTTCCCAGCTGAGGCCTGGCATGAGGCATTTCAGCTAAAGCCGCTTTTTTTCCCCCAAAAGGAATAAAGTCCTGACAACTACCCTGCGTGATGATTTAAGAGAGCCCTTTCCATTCTTCTCATGGCATTATGTCAGTGATACCACAGAAAGGGAGGCTTGGCATGGGTTCATAAATGAGTAATAATGTCAAACACATATGATTGTTTTGCTACTTCCTCTGAGTGGTTGAAGGAAGGAAGTTATGCATATAATTTAGCTGGTCTTCAGGAAATAGTTTGATACAGCTCTCTGCAGAGAGCAGCTCTGCAAGCGGAATAACTAAAAGCAGAGGGCAGCGTAGCGAAAAGTGGCAGGGAGGGGAAGTGGGTATTTAAGAAACAGAACGAGATGACTGCCAGAGCACTGCAGAAATCACTGCGCCTCTCTCCTGCATCGATCTGTGGGAGAGGGAGGATGTGTGGAAGTGGAGTTGCTCTGGCACGTGGAAGTCCCCTAATGCCTTGCAAAACGTGGAGGGAAACCTCCGTGCCGAGAAGGCTACCTGGTAAAGGGGAAATTAGAAACATGAGCGCTGCAACCTGAATTCCTTAAAGGCTTTTGTACAGGTATAAGATTTTTTAAAGGAGAAGGAGAGACACTGCGGGTGTCTGGTCCCCTTGCAGTGCGTAGAGTTAGGGATGCTAACGCCTGTGAGAGCACAGGTCTCTTCATACATGCTTTATGGCACAAGCTTTAATTGCACACTCAAATACCCCTCTCCCCTGGCAGCATATGTACAGGCTGCAAGAGAGGCACAACTCAGGGAACGAGGCATCTCTCCGCTGTTTTTCTGCTTCTCGTTCACTTAGCAGAGTCTGCTGTTATTTATTACTCACCATCTAATGCCTTCAGTACATATGGAAGCATTTGTTTCCTTTATGGCCTTTTCAAGGGTCCTTGCTATCCACTGGGGTATTTGAGTGCCGAGTTTCCTGTAAGCAGAGCCTGCCAGGCTGTGCGGCAGGACAAGGCACATGGAGAAGACGATTTCGGGGGAGGTCTGCATTTGCTCCCGAAGACAAGAGTTGGCTGATGTTGTTTTTCTCTTCCCTTCGCTGCTGTGCGTGTCCCTCCCTGACGCAGGCAGGAGTGTGTAGCCACGGAAGAAAACCCTCAAGTCTTTTTCTGCTGCTGCGAGGGCAACTATTGCAATGAGAAATTCACCCATTTGCCTGAAGTTACCGGGCCAGAAGGTGAGTGATTGGTGTGGATGAGGAATTAGAGGGTCTCTTTGTCTTGACCCACTTTGTGATGACTTTGGGTAGCTGGATGTTGAGCACAAAAATATATCGGACAGGACACAAATTGTCATTTGGTTACAAAGTCCCCAAATCCTTCTGCTAGGGTTCTTTAAGAACAGTTTTTTAATGTCGTTTCACTCTGGGTAAAGTGTGTTGTACCAACACCTCGTACATCACTAGTGAGGATTCGGTTTTCTTGGTGGTGGATGTTCACAGTGGGCTCTTACAAAAAGCAAGGCTGCAGGGAAGAGTACGGTGTAATTTACAAAAGGTGGATCAAGACTCAATCTCTTAAAGGCATTTTGACACCTACTTCATTAATTTTCATTTCACAAGCCTCCAGAAACCTTGGGCATCCAGTGTTTTTGCGTTTTATTGGCTGAAACACAGCATTTTGTTGCTCTGAGGATTAAAAGGGAATGGATGTGAGTTTTTGGATATACTTCAAAGAAAAAAAAAGTCATAGTAGGTTCTTCTTCAGAGGCTAGTAGAAAAATGATGGTTCTTCTTGCTGTAGGCTCACAAAAGTACCATTCAATAAAAATTATTAAAGCAGGTGTATCTTTTCTGTAGGATGGTTTCTTTTGCTATCAACTACCTGCATTTACTGAGATGTTCCCGTAGACCATTATCAGATTTTCCTGGGCTTTCCTGTTAGGTTTTTAATTGTTTACATGGTTTTTATTATCTCCTGTTATTAATGTACCCGTAGCAACCTAGTAGCAAATATTCTTTCTCTCACAGTTTTTTGTTTAATTTGGCAAGTCTTGCTATTTTTTCCTTCCCTGTCTCCAACATAGCAACATGGCTCCATTTAGTATTCCCATTGTTTGTGTCTCAACTGCACTGATGTAATTTGGAACAAGAACTACTGTGGGAATAGTGCATTTGATTATGGCTCCTGCAGCATTTTACTGAAAACTGACATCTTGTCAATCACTGCACAAGGCAAAGCAATGCTGTGAGGGATTTTGTGCTCACTTAATATCTTCGGAAGGGTTAAAACGAGGAAATTTTCTACCTTTACATATCCCAGAAAAAAACGCCCATCTTAAATAAAGGTCAGAGGGAAGCTCAGTCTGCAAAGTGTGGTTTGGACCACTAGCAATAGCAATATGGAAAAGAGTAAATGGTGGAGCCTTATGAATCCTGCTGTATGTAATGGCCTTGTTGACTTTGGAGTAGAAGAAGGGACAGTGTTTGGTTATGTCTGCACGAGTAGCTGACGATGTGGCTGCACATCTAAAGGGTCCTTCCCCATGTTCTCCTTGCTCTTCCCTCACAGTCATATATGAGCCGCCGCCACCAACGCCCTCTCTGCTCAACATCCTGGTCTACTCTCTGCTCCCCATTGCTGTCCTGTCAATGGCCATCCTCTTGGCCTTCTGGATGTATCGGCACCGCAAGCCTCCCTACGGGCACGTCGACATCAATGAGGTGAGGGAGAAATCTCTGGCGTCTCCAAGTCGGTCCCTTTTGCTTGGACTTCATGGAAGGCACAGAGGCTGCTCAGTATATCATAGAATCATAGAGGGGTTCAGGTTGGAGGGGACCTCAAAGCCCACCCAGCTCCAGCCCCCTGCCATGGGCAGGGACACCTCCCACCAGACCAGGCTGCCCAAAGCCCCATCCAGCCTGGCCTTGGGCACCTCCAGGGATGAGGCATCCACAGCTTCTCTGGGCAGCCTGCTCCAGTGCCTCACCTCCCTTATAATGAAAAATTTCTTCATTTTTCTTCAAGTTTCACACTTTTCAGGTGGCCTAGCTTTTCTTCTCCATCTTTACGAAGTCAGAACTACAGTCAGCCCCATGACGGTGTTAGCATCCCCCATGAGGCTGATGGGTTTAGACCTAGTTATCACCATTTCCAAAATTCCTAAGGGATGGAGTTACACAACTTTGCCTGGTGGCTACCCTTCCTCCCAAACCGTCAAACCCATTGCCTAATTTCAGCCGGTTTTGCAGAGGAATAGAGATCGTAGAGTTTAGAAAGTTCCTATCGGTTTTATGGGGTGAGAAGAGATGTTTTTTCCCTGTTGAAGCTCAGTTTTTATGAGCCATCAGAGAATGCATGCAGGAGGTCATCCTCACAGCCCAAAGCCATCGAGAACTGGTCTTTGCTGGCTCTGCTGTGCCCTGAGCCTTCTGATTTCTTCTGAAGGGGCCAGCAGCTACCTCTGCCTTCTTCCTCTGCCCTGTATGGACCATGCTGTGAGCCTTTCACATCTGAAAGTAGATAGGACAGAGCTCCATCGCCACACGTAGGGGTTGCATTGTTCTCCCATTCAAACATCAGTTTAAACAGATACTATCTTTATTACACTGACAGACCTGTTTACTGCCCATTGCTAGAGCAATGGGAAGCGCTCCTAACGAAGTGCAAAGCAGTTGGAGGTTTTAGGTATATTTTGCTGTTGGGTCACAAAGATCAAAAAGTTCCTACTTTTGGCAGGAGGTAGCCTTGAGGTCATCAATGTTTTACAGCCCAAAATAGCTGTTGCTTTGAAAACACCAGAGAATTCAGGTTTTACCAGAGGATGACAGGCAGTAGTTTGACACACAAAGTGACACTTGAAGGCATAGGTTGTTATATATGTTCTTTACAAATACCTTAGGTTGTTATATATGTTCTTTACAAATACCCTGCAAAGCAAACTAGGGAATTTTGTGCTGCTCTTGCTGTGAACAGCACATCTCAATAATTTATATTAAATAACATGCCACTTCCTCACACCTCTTTCTGCACATACAGTCTCTCCATTCCTCCCCCTTTGTTTTACAGTCCCACTTCAACTTGCAACAGTGTTTTTCTCTTGTGCAGGACCCCGGCCCGCCACCTCCTTCTCCCCTGGTTGGCCTAAAGCCTCTGCAGCTCTTGGAGATCAAGGCGAGGGGACGCTTTGGCTGCGTGTGGAAGGCTCAGCTGATGAACGACTACGTAGCAGTGAAAATCTTCCCAATTCAGGTGAGAAGGGCATCACCTTCGGTGCTCACTTGCAGGGCTGCCTTGCCAGAGCTGAGATGCTCCGGGTGCCCGTGGAGGTGTTTTCAAGACCATTACAAAGATGTATTTGGACTCTTCTGCTGGGGGAAAGAGTTCAAGGACCCTCCCTCCCCTATACTTTTCTCTGTCTTATCTCATTACCAAACGCTTCCTGCAGCAGTTGTTGTTGCAAGAAGGACAAACAAACACATTTTGAAATCTACAGGATCACTGCAAATGTCCGTGTTGGTAAAAGTCAGTCTGCAATGCCCAAAGTACACAAAGGACCAAATCCCTGGCTTTGTGTGTCCTGCCCG
The DNA here is from genome assembly GCA_013399115.1 of Anseranas semipalmata. Taxonomy (NCBI): domain Eukaryota; kingdom Metazoa; phylum Chordata; class Aves; order Anseriformes; family Anseranatidae; genus Anseranas; species Anseranas semipalmata. The sequence goes on from VXAA01003459.1 coordinate 2,021,806, forward strand.
GGCAGATCGTAAACCCAGACCCCAACCCAGCAAACAGTTTTCAGGTTGCAGAGGCGCAGCCCTGGCGCTGTGCAAGCTCATGGCACTGCAGCGTCTGTCAGCTCACGTTTTCCACTCCGGGAAACCTTTGAACGCTCCTGACTTGACTCTCTAGGAACTGCAAATGGAAAGAGTAGAGCAATCAAAAGTCAAATGAAAGAAGACTGACTGAAATGTCTTTGTGCTCCTCTGCTACCTCCTCATTCGTTAATTTTTTCTCCCTGTATTTGTTGTCATAGCGTTGCTAAAGGAGATTTGTACATCTTCTGTCCATGCCAGCTGTGACCTACTAGTAAATATTCAATAGAGGCTAGATTAGATTTTGCAGTCGTAACAATTACAGCTACAATGCAGATCTGGGAGCTGCATGCACAGGCTTTATTCCTGCCTGCTTTCTTAGGAAATCTCGAGAAATCTTATTTCTCAGTGAGGTTGGGTTTGGATTCCACCCCCCCTGCCCAAACATGCGCTTTAGGAATAGCTGAGGATAATTTTGGGGAAGGGAGACTGAGAACAGCAACTTCCATTCATCCTCCAGCATCTACCCTGTAGGAAAACAGCCTCATTTTGAAGGGATGCATCACATCCTAACGCTGGAGGATGATATTAAGAGGAACGTGAGCAGCTCTGACTGAGCTGAAGGAGCTGTTTGCTTTAAAGGGAAGCGTGATCTTTGATGGTGCATTTTTCCCTGCTTTAGGATAAGCAATCTTGGCAGAGCGAGAGGGAGATTTTCAATACTCCTGGCATGAAGCACGAAAACCTTTTGCAATTTATCGCAGCAGAGAAAAGAGGGACAAACCTAGAGACAGAGCTCTGGCTGATCACAGCTTTCCACGACAAGGTAATGTGTCATTGCACATGCATTTGGGGAAGGCAGAGGGATGGCGGGTGATGAAGCAGCAGCATTTGGTGTCTAATATTCTCCCAGAAGCTCCCTCATGGTCCATCTAGTCTGCCACTGGTGGTAATGGAGGGGTGCTCCTGCTCCCCTTCTCCAGAGGCCCTTCCTTTAGCTTTCAAGGCTTTCCTGCACAAACATAGAATTAAGAAAGGTGAGAGCTGGGAAGAGAGAGGTGGCTCAAAGGTTCATGTATGGGGTGGTCGCTGTCTTGTAGCACATGTAGTTGAGTGGGTGGGAGCCGGGGCTTGGGACCACTACAGTCCCAACCTGGCCCTTGCAAGTAGGCTCTGTGTTTGCTTTTGAAGCTCAGGGCATACCTCCTCTTTCACGGATTGCCTTAGTTATCAAACATGACTAACACTTAAAATAAAACAAACACACACAAATCGGGGATTGAGCCAGCAGCGTTATCCTTCTATTTAATCCAAGGTCTACCGAGTCAATCATTTCCACCACCAGCTGATACGATGCAACATCTTCTTACATGCAAGGTTTTCCCCTTTCCTAAGCTATACGGCTCGCTCTGTTCTGAGACAATTTTATTCCATCCTTCCCTCCCTTCCCTCCCCTGGCAGATGAGTAGACCTGGGACTTGTTTTGGACATCAGATACTTTCTGTGCCATTGAGGGCTGAGAACTCACGAACACTTGTGGTTTTTATTTCTTCTTCATTTTCACTTTTGCAAGTGATATTTTTTTCCCTGTTAAATGAAGGTTCAAATTTCTCAAGCACCCATGAAAACCATTTTCTAAACTGATGAGTTTGCACATCTGTCTGTAGCAGGGGCTGTGGTTAAGAAAGTGCGATGTCCTGTTTTGTAGGGCTCTCTTACGGATTACCTGAAGGGCAACATCATCAGCTGGAATGAGCTCTGCCACGTTGCAGAAACCATGGCCCGTGGCTTGTCCTACCTACATGAAGATGTTCCTTGGTGCAAGGGTGAAGGACACAAACCTGCTATAGCACACAGGTATGGCCTCTTTTGTTAACACTTTCCAAGTTCCGTGTTCAGATGTTCGCGACCTCTTTGAAACAATGCTGTCAAATAGAGGAGGAGATTGTGCTTTTGGAAAGTAAATGCTTTTTAGCCCAACAAAGCCTATGCTAAAACGAGATTTTTTTCACCCGCATCTGAAATGGCAAAGAGCAAATAATCAGCATCTTGCCTGTGAAACAGTAAGTGTGGTTGGTAGTGATTTATGGCAAATGTCTGAAGGGTAGGTGCTTCCCTCTGCCCTCAACTCTTCTCTTGATGTGTATGGGGAAGGGGAACCTGGTTGCTGCAGAACCTCTCTTGGAAGGGACTGTGCTTGAGAAATCACATTCTAATCCATGTATTTGTATGGCCATCTGAAGATTTGGACCATATTCTTCCCCACAAGTGTTAGGCTAATAACTCCACTGTATGTCTTCCCACAGAGCTTTTGAATGTTGGGTTCTGATGAGAAAATGTAGAAATGTAGAAGATAGCTTCTATTTATTTTTCATGGTAGTTTTGTGGTGCCCAAATCCTGCCAGGGAGCTTATGAGAGACAGCAAAAGAAGGGCTCTGTGCCTTCCAGACCTCCTGGCCCATACGTGGGGACAGCAGGAATCCCAAACGAAGTGGGTGAAACCATCCTCGCTGCAACGATGCTTGTCTTAGCCCTTGCCCATCTCTGCAATCCCACGTCCCTTGCCCTGGCCTAAAGCATCACAGAATCATAAAATGGTTTGGGTTGGAAGGGACCTTAAAGATCATCTGGTTCCAACCCCATCAGTACTGAGTTGTTCGCTGGCAGCATGGCAGGAGGGGGAGCTTTGCAGAAGGGATTTGTGCGGGTTGCGTGGCTGCGTGCAGTAATCCGCGGCCGTGCTCTCCCACTGCTCTTCATCAAGGAGAGACTTAAAGCCCGCGTCCAGCTGCAGCAGTTTGCATCCGATCTAATGGGGCCGTCTTCCTTTATGGCAAGAAGATCTCTGTTTTTGCAAGGGTGTCCCTGCCTCTGTGCACCCTCCCGAACCTTAAAGTTGGTGGGAGCTGTGGGCTGGTGAAAGAGCTTGCAGCTGCCTTTGTGTTGCTCCTGGGGCTGACCTCGTGTCCCTGACATTTGTCCCTGTGAAATAAAGGCTGCGGTGTATGCATAAAAATTCCTGAGGGTGGGGAGCAGAGAAAAGCCACAGAAAGGCTTTAAAGCAACAGATCGTGCTCATTAGTGTCCCCATCCATTTAGTAAATGATAAAAGATGGAGAACGTGCCACTCGGGTGAACTGAGTACATTCCTACAGCAAAAGGATTTCAAGACACAGTGGATTTCCCTTGGATTACCCCACTCTTTTTCTTTTGTATTTAAAAAAAAACAATGCTGAATACTTTTTAAAGCCAGGGTATCATCGAACGGGTTAACACAATGCATTCAAAGATGCTGGAAGGCCAGGTGGGACTCCCTGGGTCGCTGCTCTGCAGACTTTGAGCAAAATCCTAGGACAGTGGCCCCGGCACAGCAAGGAGGATGGAGGTTATGGGATCGCTCGTCGGTGCTAAAGTGCCCCCACGTGGAAGCTGAAAATAAAATCTCTGGTGTCTAAATCGGGTTAACACACCGACCACTTGTTGTCCTCGTTCCCTGATTTCAATCATGACACCGAAAAGGGTATTTTCTACTTTTCAGGCCGCTTTCTTTATTAGTGACTATTTTAGGATCCCTTCTAATGTATAATGGTGTTAGTGGGAATTCTTGTGGCCGTGGGTTGGATCAGGCCTTTCTCCCAGTCCTGGATATGTTTGCATTGAGTTCACTCTTGCCAGCTCAGGGTGGTTGTAGAAGGAAGGAAAGCATCAAAAAATGGGGAAATTTATAGAGACGGGGGAAAAAAAGGAAGCACAAAGGGAACTCCCTGCATTCCATGTCAAGATGTAGCAGGTAACTGTCGCATGCCCAAAGAGCAGTGTGGGGGGACAGGAGAAGCAAGCACCCATAAAATGATCCTGGTTTACATTTCACTTCACCTGGGAATGGGGTGGTTCAAGCAGAGTGTCGCATAATTTCCGTGCGGTCCTAGCTGAGCCACTGCTTTGCAAAAATCTCGTGCACGATCTGTACCATCCTGGAGGGTGTAATCCCCTAATGCTGATGAGCAAAGTTGTTTATCTGTGTCATTAGGTGATGGCTGCTTTCTAAGCCTGTGGGAAAACTGCTATAGCGTGGAAGCAGTCAGTCTCTAAGATGGCAGGTATTAGGGTAGTGGTGTTTTTATATGTAACAGAGATGTGCAGATGTTCTGCAGGTTCTACAAGACTGTCCTGTGTCCCTAGAAACCCCGTGTCCCCAGCAGGCAGTTTTCTGCTGGGGTTCCCTTCCTGTATTCCTCTCTCCAGCTTCACAGCTGTAAGGGGAATAACCCACTTCGCCTGCACTAATCCCTGAGACAGAAATGCCCATTGTGCTGTGTTTAGCTTGCTGTATTGCTGCACTCTGGACAAACCTTCTTCTGATGTTTGAAGCTAAGAATCAGGGTTGGGTGACACGGGATGAGTTTTGCACATGGTGCTTTGTGCTGGTTCTCTGGCATCCGAGGCCACAGCCAGCAGCTCTTTTCTCTGGTCCAGCAGTTTCTGTCTTCCCAAGGAATTTTGACAGGTCGCTCTAGCGCGGAACAATTGTATCTGCCCTCATTAATTATTTTGTGCAGGCCTGCAATGTCCTGCAATCAGCAGGGTCACTGAGTGAATTGATGATAGGGAAATTATAATGCTGAGCATACAGGACAATTGCCATCTGCTGTCTAAGGTCTGTAATTTAATTATATTGCCAAACATTCCTTTTCAGATGAAAATGCGGGAAGCCCAGGGAACAAGGCTGGGCTGGTTAGTCATCTCGGTGTGATCCTATCCCCCCTCCCTGGCTCCTGCAGACTCACCTGAGCTGCCCCGAAACAGCAGTGCTGCAGCACAGGGCTTACACAAATGTCCCCTTAAAGTCATCTTCAAGCACAGTGGCATCATCTCCACTGTGAAGGCTTATAGCCATTGGTCAGCTGCACGGTCTGATCCTGGCAGATCATCTCGGTGGGGGTTCACTCGCTCCCCTGCTTGCTTTCCAACCTGGGGGAGGTCGGTCCAGCAATTAAAGCATAAGTGTAATAGATGACTATGGCAAAAGTCTATTGAAGCACGTAGTCAGGGTGAACAGAGTCCCACCTGCTAATTTCCAGGAGGATATAATTCTGTAGGTAGGAGCGAACATCGTTACTAGGATGAAGAGACCAACTGAACCCCTTAACCTGCCTTGCATTTGTTGGTAGGAGTGCAAAATATGAGAAGTGCTCAGAGCTTGGGGTCCATGTCCGGTGCTCAGAACAAGAACCATGCTGGGAACTCAACAGCAATGGTCCCCTGTAATGCCTGCTCTAAGTAAAAGCTGCAACCGGGCTTTGTAGAAATGGCTGATTCCCGAGGAAGGCTTAGTTGTGGTTTTCTCTGTGCTTTAGTGACACGTGGGAATGGCTCAAAGCTGCATCAGGGGAGGTTCAGATTAGACATTAGGAAAAGCTTTACTGAGAGGGTAGACACTGCAAACAGGCTTCCTACAGAGGTGGTTGATGCCCTGGGCCTGTCTGTGTTTGAGACATTTGGATAATGCTCTTACTGGTAGGTTTTAACTTTGGCTTAGCCCCAAAGTAGTCTGACAGTTGGACTTGATGATCTTTGTAGGTCTGTTCCAACTGGAACTAGCCTATTCTATTCTATTCTATTCTATTCTATTCTATTCTATTCTATTCCATTCTAAATGGGATGAATATGTAGCCCTTTCTTATGCGTGTACTTCCTGTGATACCTCTTGGAGGGGACAGGAGGGAAGCGGAGTTATCCAGTGGTGTGAAGGCCTACATAGGGTGCAGGTGGGAAACTCACTAGCCATCCATCTTGGCATCTGTATTTTATTTTGAGGGTAATTTACTCAGGACTTCTGCTGGCTCCTTGCCTCTCCTGAAGCTATGCTTTCTCTCCCTCCTTTGCCCTGTCGCTGTCCCTGTGCCCTGCTTCCTCTCTGGGCTGGGAGAGGAGGTGGCACTGCCACGTGCCCTGGCAGCATATCGAGGTCTTATCGCACTCCCCCCGCACTCGGAGCTTGAGGATGCTCAGGCTAATGTGCCCAAAACGCTCAGTGCTGTAAAGCACCCTCCTGCTGAATGTGAGCTCCTGCAGAGAGCAGGACTGGAGACCTTCACACCATGCGGTGTATGTGAGCACAGCGCTCAGCAAAACTGTTGGCCAGCAGCCCCACGACGGCACTGCTGTGGCAGTGCGGCACCGATGGCACCCTCGGTCACCCCTGCCTGCGAGCAGGTGATGGCAGTTAACAAAAGCACCCAAAGAAGTGAATGGACGGGGGTCAGGGTGGCAGCAGTGGGCCTCAGCACCTTCCCCAGGCCGGGTCTGGTCCCAGTCCAGCAGCACAGGGCTGCCTCGTTGCATCTTACGGACACTGGCAGCAGGGAGCAGCCAAATTTGCCAGCTGGGGAAGGAAGAAAAGAGTTGATCCACCCAGGGCTGCTAAACATGGAGATTACAAAGTGGTGTGTTGCACTGTGATTCAGACCTGTGCCATAATAAACCCTCCTAAACTTGCTTCTTGGCTCTCTCTAGGGACTTCAAGAGTAAAAACGTCTTGCTGAAGAACGACTTGACGGCAGTGCTGGCCGATTTTGGTCTAGCTGTACGGTTTGAACCTGGAAAACCTCCAGGGGACACTCATGGACAGGTAATCTTTAAAAATAACATTGTTAAACGTCAGGCTTGCCACAGCTTCTCATGTGTGGAGGTGGTTTGTACAGATGCAGACTGGAGGCTGGGAGATTACGGGAATGTTTTCTCCTTCCTTGTGTAATACTTATGGGGGAAAGCACCTTTTTTTTCCCCTTAGTATGACCCTGGAGAGCAGGACCTAGGGGAACGTGAACAGCACGCAACCCTTACCCCATATGCAGCTCACAGCCCCTGTTCCTGTGTGATGGAAAGCTTGTGCCACCTGCCTTTGCAGCTGACACGACATGCAAGATGCACGTGTGTGATGGGGACAGCACCTGCACTGAGTCCTGCCATTGGCAACACGCACCCCTACATGCTCGTGCAAACGTGACAACTCCCCTGTCCCCACCACTCGCCTTTTCCTTACAGTGCTGCTTCCGTGCATTTAATTCTCTTTGAGACAGGCACTTTCCATACAAGCAGAGGGGTGCAATCTTGCCTGGCCCTGCTGGCAAGCGACTTCTCCCTTCAAACATGGGACATGATGACTCTTAATTGCCTCAATATTAAATATTAATGCTCCTAAAATTGTTCAGTTATTTTTAAGAATTCAGCCAGGCTTGCTGCCAGGGTGACCTTTAGCGACGGTGAACTTTGCGCGCTGGCTTTGCACTGTGTGAACAATTTCCTGCTTTTTTATCGTTTTGGGATTTTCTGCCTGCGAGCTGCAGCGAGTGGCCCCTCAATATGTCCCTGTGCAGGGGTGCAGCAAGGGCAGCCGTTCTTCCAGGCACCTCCTGGGTTTTATGAATGCATGTCTCTAATGCCATCTCCCTTTTTAACTTTATCCCAGTTTAGCTCCTCACAGCTTTCCTCATTTTTGCCACCGTCCTTTGGAGTTTTCCAGCATTTTCCAAGGCTTTTCACATCTAGGCTTCCCCCTGTGCCCACTTCCTCAGGTAACAGCAAGATCAGATGAGAAATCCGTAAAGAAAAATATTAAAAGGCGTTTCAGTTCCCACATTAAAAAGGTGCTTTTCACCTTGCTCTCCTCTCCTGTCTCCTACATCACGGGCTACGATTCTGCCACACAGATTGCCATAAGTATCTGAGTAGTTCTGCATGGCTCTGCAGAGTTTGTGCTTTACCACTCCTGTGGATGCAGGAGACTGGTTTTATCCAGGGCTCTCAAACCAACACCTTTTCCTACCATTTCAGGATACATTGATTCATTGATTTTACTCTTCTTCTTCTTCTTTTTTTTTTTTTAATTTGTACACCTATATTTTTAGTGAAAGGGGATTGAACTTTCAATGACAGCAATAACCAAGTCTGGCTTGACCTCGGGGTGTTGTGCATGTCTCCAAAGGCAGCGTTTTATCATGCAGTGTGTGCTTCTAGAGCAAGATGCAGTGGGACGCAAAGGATTTCATCCGCATTCACTGCGCCTCGCTGCATCTGAATTAAACCTATAGCGTACCCTGAATGTATATCACACATAGCCATGCACTTCGGCTTTTTCCTTCAGGTAGCTTATCTAGGCTCAAGTGAACTTAATGAGAATCGGTGTCAGAAGAAACAGCCCCCTTTTGGTTGTTTTCCAAGTGAGGTGCAAATTTAGCAGAAGTAGCCTTAAGGCTAATGAAAGCAGCTGTCATTCATCTCTGACCAACGGAGGCTGACGGACCCAACTGGAATTTAATTTGAGCTGTTTCTTTCTCTGTAGGTGGGAACAAGGAGGTATATGGCTCCTGAAGTGTTAGAGGGAGCAATCAACTTCCAACGAGACGCCTTCCTGAGAATAGACATGTATGCAATGGGACTGGTATTGTGGGAATTAGTCTCCAGATGTAGAGCAGTCGATGGTAAGAATAAGATCTGCCCCAGGGAGGGCTCTGTTTCAGCATGGTTTGCTGGCCCAGAGAATAGGTCTGGCTTTGTTAAAAATAAATAATAAAAAAATCAATGGCATATTTTTATTAGGCTGCTAACCTGTTTTTCGCTTGCTTGTGTTTTAATGTAAGCTATCATTCTCTGTGGATACATTCTTTGTAGTGTTCAAGTGTTAATACCATCAAAGTTCCTGGTGTCCCCTTTCTCAGGGGTTTTTATCCTAAAATGATGCTGCAAAATGACTCATCTTTTCTGTCCAAGTAGCACATCTGCTTTTGGTGACATCCTTGCCATTTGCAGGACCGTGTCTCTGGTCAGGGAAGAAATCATTTGGTTGTACTAGCTCCAAGGCTGCCCGCTCCAACTTCTACTTGTGTAGATATGGGTGCTCTGGACTGGATATCAAGTTTGTAAATTAATAGTACCTCACCTGCACTTCAAACATGAACGTTAATATTGCAGTAGCACAGAGGAGCTTGATTATAATTAGGATGTTACCCTAGGTGTGTGGCTCTTCAGAATGTTCCTGTCTAACCAGATAAGATGTCAGAGGAGCAGGGAGGTGGGAGCACAGCATGATGAAGCAGTGGTACCCAGGATGACTCTGCAGGTCTCTGTTAGATGCAGGTGTAAGCCTTCCTGATTGAGGCCACCCCAAATATCCCTCTGGATTTTTGCCTGTTACTTTTGTGATCCCCTTCCAACTCTGCTCAGGAAGCGGCTGGCTAAGATACTCCAAGTGTCATATGTAGCACCTTTAAATCAGAGGGAAGGCTTCCTTTGGGATGAGGGAGAGTTACGCTGAACCTCATCTGCACTTCTAGCTCAGAAGTGATATTGTGCAAATTGCATCACCTTATTTAACAGATCTGTTCCATCGTTGTGGTCAACATTGTGTCTACTGACTTCAGCAGCAAATAGGCTTTGTTTTGGTGTTTGGAGCTGAAAGGTAGTGAATGTAATTTCAGAAACAGACTGTTGACTCAATTCCAGTTGTAGGATAGTTGGTGAGTGTGGTTGTAGCTAACAGTAGGTTTGGCCTGGAGATCACCAGTGCAGCTCTTTATAGTCTTGATTCCTCTTTGAAGAAGAGGAATGGAAGGTCATGAGCGTTATTGTGCCATCTGTTGGAACAAGCATTTCAGTTTGTTTTACTGACTGGCTTTGTGTCAACAAGAATAATGATAAGCTGTTTTAGTGATTGTTTTTTTTTTTTTGTCAGAGTACCTAAACATCATTTTCTTGGTGTCACAGTTCATGACCAGCTAAAGTGGTCGGTTCTTCTATTTTATTCTGGAAAGGCCCTCTTGAATTATTTCCACTATTGATAGAGGTCACTTTTTGCTACTGAGAAATCATAAGTAATGCCACTGAGCACCCTGAGAAAGCCCATTAGTTAAGCTGGGCTGCGCTTTTCTAAGAGGGCATCTACACATTGCCAAAGGCCAAATGACGTTTCAATGATCAGAAGTTATTGCTGCAGTCCAGAGTCTGTGCTGACAGTCATAACAGTTTTCTCATTCTCGCGGCCCAGAGCAGTTCACAGCCATAACAGGTATAACTAAAGCATTCAGAAATCATTTTGCACTTAGGAGCTAGTACTTGGGACAAGTGCATCTGGCTCTACCTTGTCAGGGCTGACTTAAATCTATGAACAAGCCAGATCACAAAGGAAGAGATTACAAGTGCTGTATATGCTTGACCTTGCTAGTCAGTGCCTAAAGTGAAATTATGCTCACGCTGAAACCTTTCTTTAGGTTATTTTGCTGCAGTGGGTTGAGGTTGCTCTGGAGCCACAGCTTGTGTAAGGGGAGGACGTGGCTCTGCGGAGGCTGTGGCTCCACAGGGGCCGTTTCTGTACTAACCCAATTCTCCACTTGCACCTTAGGTCCAGTGGATGAATACATGCTGCCTTTTGAAGAAGAAATAGGTCAGCACCCATCCCTTGAGGACCTGCAAGAAGTGGTGGTTCACAAGAAGATGCGCCCTGTGTTCAAGGATCATTGGCTGAAACACCCTGTACGTCCCTCCTGGTTAATGGGGGAAGTTTTTTCTGGCGTGATGGGAGTGAGGGATGTGGTTATGCATCACGTGTTAGCTTCAAAGGGAAAATTTGCAGGGAAATTATCTTCTAGCGATCTGGCAGGATTGAGGTGCTTTGAGGCACAAACTAAACTGCAGGTGACCTTCATGTCACCTCTCCCCGGTGCTGTCCTAGCACACTGCTTGGCCTTCCACAGGGAGAGTCAGAGCCAGGGAATGAGGGGTTGCACGGCACCTTCATGCTCCCCTTTCCGTTTGTCCCTTTTTGTATTTGGAGGGTAAACCAGCTGATTAAAATCATCCAGAGCAAATGAATGTGGAACGAGGTGTGGTGTGCTGTGCATTTGTTTAGTAGGACTCATATAATATGATTAAAGAATGGAAAAAAAAGTCCTTTTCATTAATGAAGAGAGAATGATCCATACCATCGGAGACATATTCCTCACAAGCTAGATAGCATGCAAGACTTGAGCAATTTTTTGAGGAAAAATTAATTAGACATGAAGGCAAACAGACAATGAAGTGAAATGCAGCGTGGGTTTCCCAGAGGTAGATCCTTTCAAATGAGCATTCTTAATAAAAGAGATGATTTTTCAGACTGGGAAAGTGAGCAGATCATGAAATCTCACAGGGCTTCAGTAAGAAGCTAAATGCCTCTATTTTGACCAAACTGCTACGGTTTGGGCTAGACTCAGGTGTACTAACCCATTGCCTAGAAGTCAGGGAGAGCTGCTGGGTGTAGATAGGGATGACTGTTCCAACTTCTGGATGAGTGGGATTCAAATATGAGCAGCGCTCTTCCAGCAGTGTCGAATTCAGTTATTTTGTGGATATCTGCAGAAGTGATTGCAAACAAAACAACTGGTTCATAGTAACTGATACAGTTCTGCCAGCTCTGGTGGTGTTATCAAGGGAATTGTAATACTTGATGTCTTGTCTTTTAAAGCTTTAACTGCTAAATCTCATCGTGTACTTTGTTATTAAAAAAAAGAAAAAAGTACTTTTGGGTCTATGGAAAAAGCTGGATGTGACCAAACCCTGCAGCCTTAGAAACCAGAAGCTTAAAAAATGAAAACACACCTACTGAAAGTAATTTTTAAAGCTAATCTCATGCTAATTTGCATACCATGGAGCAAAGATGCTTAGCTTTTCTTCCATTCTCCGCAGGGCTTGGCGCAGCTCTGTGTGACCATTGAAGAGTGCTGGGACCACGATGCGGAGGCTCGGCTCTCGGCGGGCTGTGTCGAGGAGCGCATTGCTCAGATCCGCAAATCCGTAAACGGCACTACCTCGGACTGCCTCGTCTCCATCGTGACGTCCGTCACCAACGTGGACTTGCCGCCCAAAGAGTCTAGTATCTAAGTCCTGGTTCACATTTGTCTTTCCAGACTCAGTGGATTTAAAAAAAAAAGAAAGAAAAAAGTTAAAAAAAAAACACACAAAAAACAAAAACGCAAAAATCCAACAAACACGTGAATGCAGCTGCTATTTTATCTTGACTTTTTATTATTATTGTTATTATTATTATTATTATTTTTTTGGATTGGATCAATTTTACCAGCACATTGCTCTACTGTATTAAAAAATGGACATTTCAGCAAGCATTCAGGTGCCGACTAATGAATGCAGAAAAGGTGCAGGTACCTCAGAACCTCAACAAACTCACTTCAGTTCGTTTTTTTTTTTTTATTTTGTTCAGTTTTCTGGGTTTCTCTTTATCAGTCTGTCTTCTGAGCGGAGCATCTGTGACATAAAGGAAAACCACCTACCATCTTAGAAAATGCAATGCTGCAAACTTTGGAGGAAACTTAAGACTGTTATATAAGATTACACCTTCCTCAAAGGGATTTTTTTCCCCATTTTGTTTTGTTTTGGGGTTCAGTTCCATTTTAGGGTTTGTTTTTTTTTTTGGAAGTGAGCTTCAAAAAAACAGCGGATGTGTCTTTTACGGATCTAACGGGTGTCATTGTAACATGGAAAAAAGTAACTGGGCAGAGAATGTTAATTCTTGATGGTAGAATTGAAGGGGGGAGCGTAGAATAGGGGTGGGGAGAGTGACGTTGGACTAGGCAGCATTTGGGGAAACATCATTTGCTATGGAGCTACTTCTCAGGTAACCATTAGAGGAGGGGAAGGACATTTCTGGGCAGAGTATTAATGGCTGCAGCGTATGGAGAAAGCTGAGTTAAAGAGCCAGTGGCTGTAAGCAAGGCACTAGTTCATTCTTCCTCCAGTATCTGGGGCTTGGGTGGTAAAAGAACAAAGCAGAACTATAATTACCTTTTATTTTTCAACTCCAGATAGTAACAGGAAGGATGCTTTTAAGCAGCGTAATTGGAAGAGGTGGGAAAGTGTGTCCTCAGAAGCACTTTGGTAAAAATACTGGAAGATAGGAAAAATTTTGCATCTCGCTTGAAGTGTGTGAGTAATTTCAGGAAATTTGGCCTTGGGGTTGATTATCTGCCAGCCCAAGCCACCAGTGCAGATGGTGGAAAGAGGAAAAGCGTGAAAACTGGCTCTGTAATTTTTTTTTCTTTTTAATTTGGGGTTGTAGGGAGGTGGAAATTACCTGAACCAGTGGCAGATGGCTCCTGTAGCATCCAAGAAGCCTATGAACTGTACAGTTACAGACTGCAGAGGCAGCTGAGCAGCAGCAGTGATTCTCACAGCATCTCGCAGGCTGGTTTTTTTAACGCTGCTTTCTCCTTACTCTGTGACTAAACTCTTTTGTCTTAAAGTGGTGCATATTCTAAAATACCGTTACTCTTATTATGCCATAAACTCGCTCTAGTCAGTGAATGTTCCTAATGCTGCTGATTCAACATTGAAATATTTTTTTAATTTGCAATACATGCAATGTTTAAAAAAGAAAAAAGAAAAAAAAAACACAAAACACACACACACACGTTACGTGGCTTCCGAGGTTTAAACTGAAAAAAAATTAAAAACTTCATGACCACAGACCACCTCAAACCAGAAATACCTCAGAATTTTCTACTTGTATGAGTTTTATTATATATTTTGTTAGTTGTGTTGTCTTGTAGTAAGTATATTTTAATGTAAGTTGGCTTTTATGACAAGGGAGTTTTAAAAAAAGAAAAAAAAGAAAAAAAGTTCCAAAATCTTTTAGGAAGTGCTACCATTTTTTTGTTTGTTTGTTTTATAAAGCACCATTGTAAATAACTGTATACAGTTGTAGAATAACTGCCTATATAAGGTACCTGGGCATTATTCACTCTTATTTGTGAAGGCTGTTTCCATTCTGTGTTATTTTTTATTTTATTTTATTTTATTTGGTCTGTTTTAGTGAAAGGACAGTACATCTTTTTTTTATTATTATTGTTATTATTTTGTTTTTTATTTTTTGGTCTTTGAATATTACATGAATTCTGTGTCTTGCTAGACTGACAAAGTTATGTCCATTGGATGGCCAGAACTTCTAAATTTTTCCTTGTGTTAAGCCAAAATGCAGTCCTGAACTAATCACCCTTTAAAAAAAAATGTGAAAAGTCTGTACCATATACATGAATTGGACTTTTTGTCACTGCCAAATTGTCAGTGTGGACCCTTGCACAAATGTAATTCATTAAGCAAACAAAATCACTAATTGGAGAACATCTGGAGAAAATATAAAGTAAATTGAAATATATCTCTTGAAAAATATAGCTTTAAAACCTAGAGGTCACAAATGAGGACACGGTCCTTTATCTCGAAGAGACATTAAGATAATTGCCTTAATTTGTCTATCTGAATAAAGTCTTAACCTATTCTTTCAAGTTACTGAATGTATATTGCATATTAGTATGTACACACATGTAATTGTATTTCCGTGTGTAGGTTTGGAAGTTTCTGTTTCTTAATGTGATTCTGTTCAGAACACCATGACAAAACCAGACAGAATGATACCATTTTGACCCAGCTGATGTCGCTGGTGGGGGCTGACATCTTTGGGCCTGATGCTGCAACATGCCTATGCTGAACGTTAAGTGTGTGGGTAGCTTTTCTGGTGTCATGACATTAGTCACTCACTTAATGTTAAGCATGGTCGTAAAGGTTTGCAGGATCAGCGTTTTTCACATTCTAATACATTTCTGCACTGAGATTTATATAAAAATGTGACTATGTTTTAGAAGTGAAGTGATGTAAGTGTTGGGGTGGAGTCTAGAGCAGAGTTAAGACTGAGCGAATGCTTGTTTTGAGGTGGGCTTGCTCCCATTTCTCCAGGAATGGGAGCTGGTTCACATTGCTGCAGAAAGAAAAAAGCTGTACTGTCTTTTAACTGTCAATATCTGTTTGCTGTTCTGGATTTTTTCCTTCAGCATTATGTATAATGGCTAAAACAGGCTTATTACAGCAGTTGCTTTTTTATCCTGATTTCTTTAAGAAGCTTTAAAGTATTTATTGAAAGTGCCATATGATTTTAATAGCCTATTAGATGGTCTCTTAAATCTTCTCTTTCGAGAAAGCATAAAAACAAAAATTCTCACGTGTAGCTTATCTTACCGCGGGGAACTGGGCGAACGTACAAACTATGACTGAATGTTGATTGTATTACCACCTTCCCTGGTGTAACGGTTCCTTATAGATCATCTTGTCAGCAGGATTCAGAAACTGATTTTAGAAAGAATTTCCAAAATGCATGTGTGCTCAGTTACAAATTTTAAATGTATGTTGGTATGTGTGTCTTGCTACCACAGCAGAGAAGGAAATCCTGAACTTTTGCCTATTTACAAATTCGTACCAGTCTAGCTAAAGTTGTTCTTTTAACTGGTATTTATTTATTTTATTAACAAAGACAAGCTCTGATGAACTTATTGGTCTTTAAACACTTAAGCCGTCAAGCAGGTAGTTTCCTCATCGCTAATCTAGCATTTGAACTCTCATTGACAACATGATTTTGGTTTTGTTCAGTATTGCAAAGGCTTTTTCCAGGTCAGCAATAGGGCACATCCATAGGTGTAGCTGTAATAAGCAATTGTGACTCTTTTCCTCTTAACACTCCCTTGAACATGCTGGGTACAACATGTCTTATGTTACTTCCCAAACGCTAAATTTCACTTCCCATTCAGATTTTGAGGAAGTAGCTCTTAAAAATTTTGTTGCAGAATTTTATTGTTGACCTTCTTCTCTTGTATAGCAGTTCTTAGGTAACTATTAACCATGACTATCTTGGATGGCTCTGTCAATGGTAAAAATTCTCCGTGACTTTAGGAGCCAGGATTCCCCTCTCTCCGGTCTAACTCCTTTTATGAATTTATTGCACTGGCTGGGTTGGTTTCCTAGGTGAATGGAGTTTGAGCTCACATTTGGAGATTGGAAATGCCACGGGAGCTAAAATTGCTTTCTTGAGGTGATAGAGCTGTGACTTGCTAATACAATTGTATTAGTACAGCAGGGCTGGAAATTGTAGTGTACGCTATAAGAGAAGGCTATATACCAGTCTATCCATCAGTTAAGTGATAACCTGGCCTACTCGTTATTCTGATTAAGGATTTTAGCTAGTCCTGATCATGAAGTTTTCTCTCTTGAAGACAAAAGAAAAGCACTTTTTATTCTGCCTCATTCTTTGGCTGAAATTCTGTTACAGAATAAACCACGCTCGGTAAAGTTACACCTATGGAAATGCCAAGGCCCTTGTGTTTATATTTGTTTCAAAGAACAGGTACATGAGTACCCCCCAGTAACTCTACTGAATTTTGCTTAGCTCTCGTGATTCACTGCTGTTTCCACTGAAGTTGTTCATTTCAGTGGGAGCAGCCTTGGGTCCACTGAGTGCAGCGTTGCTGGCGGGTGTTTCCAGGTTGGTTGGACAGGCTTTTGCCATTAGGAATACTGCCCCCCCTTAACCTCACAGCATAGAAACTGGAGAGCACAAGTTTCATTCCTCTTGTGCTGCTTTCTAGGCAGACTGTCAGAATTTACCTGTTTTGCAGGTGAAAGATCTGGGTTCACTTAGTATGGAAGAAACTCCAATTGCAGAGGAAGGTGCTGGTTGATAACGTTGTGACAGTGCTGTTGTTGCAGTCCTCTACAAGCCACACTCCCCTTGAGAAGTTGCTAAGCAGGAAGTGTCCCGCAAACTATTACCACTTTTACATACAGAATATTGTTTGGTAACACTGTAAATAAAATAGACTATATAATAGAGGAAAATAAGGACATTTTGACTTTTTTACTTTTGGAAATATATATATATATTTTAGTTACATATACAAACAAAAATTCTACATTGTGTGAGAATTCTTTTATACCACAAATTATTTTTGTAATGTCTAATATGTTTCTGCAGGGAAAAGGGAGAAAGGTCTGTGTACGCACAGCAAATAAATAAATATATATATATAATGTCTAAATTAAGTGTGCACTACATCAAAGTCTAGAGGGTAGAATAAGTTTAGCCTGAAACCAGTGTGAGGAGCAAGTCTGGATGTACTTGGACATGCTTTGAGGGCAGCACTGAGTATATGTTTAATAGGTTATCTTGCATGTCACATCCCTTCTGCTAAAAATGCTTATTGCTTTTCTATGACCATCTTCAGTTTAACCAGGAAGAGTTTTTTCATGCATTCATGCAAGTATCCATGTGTGAGCAGTGTGTCTTTTGACATATGCCATGATGCTGCAGTGAGTTGTGAAGTCAGGGTGTTAAAAATTTACCGAGACCAAATAGTTGGGCTGATCTAACTCGCTGCCATATCCATTTATAGCAGCTGCGTCTGCTGCATTGACAATATGATCTGTAAGGAGCTGTTGCCAGTAGAGTCTTGATAAAAGCATTTCCTAGAAGTTCCTTCTCTCTGAAGTGACACAAATAATCAGACTTCACCAGTACATGCAGACATGTGCTCTGTGTTCCCAATGTCAGATTTTACTGTCTGGGTCAGAGGCACTAAGGAAAAGGAGCACTGTCACGTCCAAAGTCCTACTTAGAAAAAAAGCATTCTTAATTTGTGTAACCAATCCAAGGTATTTTAAAAGTATTAAAGAAAAAAAAAAACTTAAATGTTTTCTTTTCACTTAAGCTAACTTTTCCCATTGGACGTAAAAATCACTCCTGTCTTTGGTTCTCTTAATCTCAACAGCACAGTGCCAGCAGGGTAAGAGTTACTGGATAAAATTTAAAACCAAACAATATCATGCTACTTTTGACAGTGTGACTTTCAAAATTAGTGCTTGAATGACTTAGAGCAGGCTCCTGCAATTGCTGAATCCTACTTCTCTGTTCTTGGTGAAGTCCTGGCCCTGTGGAATCATGGGGCAGACTTGCCATCTAATTCAGTGGGACCATGAGTGTGTGTGTTCCTGGAGCACTTTCTAAACGTACCTGGTCAATACCCTCACTCACTCACAGGGGGCTTCTTTTCTAGTACTCTAGTCTTAGGGTGAAGCTCTGTTCCCTGACTGAAGTAATAACTATCAAGTAAGCAGTAATCCTTTTTGTCGGGACACTTCCACAGAAAGAGATCATACTTGTGTTACGTCCATCCAGCTGTTCTGAAATGTAATGCTGTTCTGTTGTGCCTTTATTTTTCCATGTAAAAGCAACTGCTGTAAGCTTTTTTTTTTTTTTCTTTTACTAGTTTTTTCTGTCTGAAAAAACACTTTTCATTGCCCAGCTGTTATTTCTGGATGCAGTCTGTGATCCAGGTATTTCAAGAACCAATTACCTCAAACCTCATGTTAAACAGTGTTGCTATCTGGATTCTCCTTGATACTACAATATTGTAACATACACAAACAGGAACCTTGCTATATATGGGTGTTTATATATATATATCATATACATATACATATATACATGTATGTGTTATATATATATAAATGGAAAGTGATCCCCAAGGACTGAAGGAAAAAAGCAAAACTTTTGTTTTCCAATATTGAAACCAAAAGGGCTTCTCTGAAGCTCTATAATGGCATTGTGCTGGATATATATTGAGAAAGTGTTTTCTGAAAAGTGCTTCCTTTGTTAGCCTTTTTATTTCAGTATTTTAATGGGGCAGATGATGTGATTAAAACACTGTATCTGCATTTTTGGCCCATTTTGAAGCAGAGGCCTCTTAATCTTTCCACTTGTTAAAAAACAATAAAACTCAGTATATAACATTCCAGTAAGGTTAGTATTGCAAAACTTTAGCATATTCTGGGAAGACTTCATTAGCTTTCGCTTTTGTGAAAGGGAGGGCATTGGCCATACTTTACTCAACTTTTCCACCATTCTAAGGAACTGAAGTTTAACCAGTAACCATCCTAGTCAATTAAAATCCTAATTCAGTAGTCACTGGCATCTCTGGATTACCACCCCTGTTAAAAACAAAAAACACCAAATAGAAAAAATAAAAATAAAAATTAAACAACAACTACAACAACCATGAGAAGGAAATTGGAGGAGGAGGACTCACAGCTCCTGAATGTGGGCTAAGCACCAGAACAACTTTCTGGATAGCGGGAAACATGTTGGCAAGACCTGGTACCTGTTTGGCCCTTTCCTTTTTCCAACTACCTTCTCCTGAGAACCTTCTCATAAAAGCGGGCCTTCAACCACAAGGACTTCTCCTTAATGGTACTTTGCTGAGGAGAATTTTATTCAGGATATTTTTTTATGGAGAGAAACAAAAAGATCATTCTTTTCATTAACATTCTACTGTATAAATTCCCCTCAAAATAGTCTTAAAAAAAAAATGTATCCATGTAACTGATGCACAGTACAGTCTGCATTTTACTTAGCCAAAATAATGTTTCCAATTCAAATAGTAATTAATTTAAAGTACGAAAAGAGGTTGTTTCTCTTTCCCCATTTCCCCCCCACTGTCTAATGTTTCTATGGTTATTGGTGGTTTATGATTATCTTTGTAAATAATTTACAAAAGTATTAAAATCTCCCAGAAGCAGGCATTTTGCAATGCTGTTGGCCTTCCAATGGAATAACTATGATGCAAAAGTCAATCTGTTAGTGGATCAGAATTGAAGGAGGTGGTTACTGCAAACTAAGTAACATTCTTGACCTCTATTCTATGCCATAAGTCCGCACAATGCCATTGTCAATCTGCTCAAACTATCTGCTTATGAATTCTGCATGATCCTCATGATAGAGTTGAAAGCCTGATCTTTCACCTGTTAATATTTTCACATTTGTCCTTAAGTTTGACAAATTTTATACTGTAAAGTTGACTTAAGTACAGTTTGATGTCAATTCTTGTGGAAAGAGCTTTCTGCATGTAACATTAGACACATACAGTTAAACAACACAGCATAGTACAAAACTCACAAGAAAATGTTTTGGCACCAGCAGAAAGAAATCTCACCCTAACCATTTGTCATTTTAAACCATCTTATTGTAAGTTTTACCAGCTACTTCTAAATTTGTGCTTTATTTAAAGAAATAAAATAAAAATCCTAAGACTTGTCTAGCGTAGTGAAATATGTGTATATCAGTTTTAGGATAAATAGCTAAGTCTTATTACGCTGTGTTACTTAACTTGTATATATAGAGTATACATAAGAGTTTGCAGTAACCTGTTTCTCCAGGATTTCCAGTTTGAATGGATTTAACTCAAACTATGAGATTACGTAAATGATTTAGAAGATTGCAGAATAAACTGAGTGTAAATTACAGGAAGCTCTATCAGATGGTGAAATAATTTTTAAAGAGTCTTTTGGTCCTTGGCTCAAATTCAATAAGTACTGTTTGTATACCAAGATATGTGAAATGTAAATGTTGTAGGTTATATTTCACTCTTGTAGCTATAAAAATGTAGAACAGAGATAGCTTGTACTACTGAGTTAACAAAAGTTATACTAAAGTATCCTGTTAAAAAAAGTATACAGAGAGTTAAGCTCGTTGCTGTAACCCCTTTTGGATTGAACTGTGCTGATTTTTATATGTATATTATATATATATTCTGCAAATATATATATAATGTATGTATAAAATGGCCTAATGCAGACATCCATTGTATTGCAGTTATGAAATGAAGACATTTTGGAAAGAACATTGTATCATAGTTCATGAATTTGCAGTGGATCTTTGTTCCTTTTTACTGTGGTATTTTAGAAATGAGTCTCAAGTTTGAAATTAGATCTGCCAAGTTGGAGTTTTGCTGCTTCAGCTTTGCACTGGGTCTCCGAATAAACCAGTATGAATGTAGTATTTGCCCTGTGTGAAGCAGCTACACCCCAACAGATAGGAGGAAAAAAACTAGAAAGAACTATTTCAAGTTTATCTTTTTGTATATGAAAATAAACAATAAATTACAAATATTTGCTTCTGTTGTTGCTGCGACGTTAAAAATCATTGCTATTTGGCAATATCTTTGGCATCTATCTGAAGTATTTCCTTTTTATAGAACCTTTTGGCGTTTTAATGGCATCTCTGCTACAAAACAAAATCCCTGCAGAGGCGTAGCTGAGGCCTGTACTTCTACCCATAGTTTGCAAATCCCTCGAAAGCGAAGAGGGAATTAGCTCAGATAGCTGTGTCCTTTCAAGCATGTTGCCCCTTGTAGCACCGCGGTAACAGTGCTTACCATTCCCAGAGAAGAAATGTTCAAACAGAACATTACGTGCATGCTAAGCTGTATCAATACGAAGTCCAGCAATATAGCTGTAACTGCCAGTGATGGGGGTTAAGCTAAGTCCCAGGACCTTGCACTGAAGTGTCTTCTCTTCTGTCAGATGTAGCAGAGGAGCAGAACAGAGCAAGGGACAGTAATCGCTTAAAATGGTTCCAACCGGATTTACAAAACCTTCCCTACTAACACCTTAATATTTGCTGGAAGTGAAAGATACACTAACTCTGAGCTGGTTTTAGAGCCATGGCTGATACGAGTGAGCACACCCCTGTTCACAGTGTGCGAGGACAGCTGGATATTCCCTCAGGCGGCTGTTAGCAAATTCACTGCTGGCACAGCGCTGCAGGGTCTGTCACAGGCAGGGCAATGGCTTTGGTGTGAGGTACCTGCTTACAGCAAGCCTTCAACCTGGGACTGTAATTGAGCTTCCACTCATCACCTTTATTTTTTTTCCCCTCAGCTTCAGCTGAGTATCCTAAAAGATTCGGTGAGGCAGGGGGGATGGACCTAGAAAAATATCAAAAAGATTAAAAAAAAAGAGCTTCTTATACTTCTACCAGCATGGTGAGCTATGTAATCCCCCAAACATGAGGCAGGAAGGTGTGCTCAGCTTCAAATTGAAGCGTGACTGGCGTTCTCCACTCAAGTGATGGTAGGGGGTCACAGCCCTTGTATTTTGGCATTTTCCACTGATAAAATGGTCACTTTTCAGCTAAAATGCTGCTTTATTGGTGCTGGGAAGGAAATGCTTATAGCAGACTTGCGTGAGGCCAGTATGAAGCTACACATGCTTGGGTGTCTGTGAGGGGAAAACATAATAATAATAACGCTGCTGATTTCCTGGTGAAGTGCCTGATGCCCAGTGACCAAACCCAGCCTTGCACCTTCCTCTGGGGTTGGAGCCCAGCACTGTCAGCCCTGGCTTCTCTGACTAAGGACTGTTTTAACATTTCTCCGGGCTGTCCCTGCCGTCCCCGGGACGGCGAGCCTCGTGCCTTCGCTCTCCGTTTTTTTTTTTTTTTAAGCTCTCGGGGAAATCCCGTTTCACCCGTTTTTAGCGCGTTACTGCAGCGGGGTGGAGCCGCCGCGTTGAGGTGACGCCGCCATGGCGGGCTGACAGGGGGCGCTGCAGCGCGGCGCGTCACGGCGCGGCCGCCCTTTCTCACTTTCTCCCTCCCTCCCTGCGTCATGGCGGCTTTGCCCCGCCACCGCCGCTTTCTCGGCGGCTTCGTCTGTGGGGCCGCGGCGGGCGCCGCCGCGTCCTGTTGGGCCGCGTGGCGGCTACTCCGGAGCCAGAGCCAGCCGGAGCCGGCCCCCGAGCGAGCCCTGCCGGAGGGTAAGAGCCGCGGGCTGAGGGGACGCAGGGAGCTGCGGCCCCGTAGCTCCGCGCGGGGCGGGAGCGGCGCCGCCTCAGCGCGGCTGCCAGGATGGCTGCCCCTGTGGCAGCGGGCAGCAGCCGCCCGGCCTGATGTGGTCATTCGGCGTGTCTGTGTAAACATACAGCACACGTACACATGTGCTTACTTTTAAACCCACAGTTCGGGGCAGGCCGTAACTAAATTTCAGCCCTTTCCCCGTGTTGCCCCGGGGTTGGCGGGTGTGTGCAGTGTGGGGAGGGGGTTTTTGGGGTGCCTTAAGGTCTGGTGGAAGTGAATGGTTTTCTTCGTAGCCTGAAAGCTTTAAAAGTATTGTAAAGCACGGAAAGATGGGATCTGAAAACGTGAGTTGCTGTCAAACAGGTGGCTCGAGCACAAGGAAGTCAGTAAGATGCATGTAAATATTCCCCCATGAGAAAAAAAAATGTTAAAAAAATCTTACAGTGAAACTTTCATTCATTCAGCAGAGTGTAAGCATTCCTAGTGATGGCAGGACTTGCGTTTGTGCTCAACACACCTCGATTTGCAAGGAGTTTGATTTCCAGCTGAGTCTCTGAAGGGTGAAATGTGTTTGTTGATCTCCTGCATCCTTAACTCCTTGCTGGCTGATGTGTCCATAAATATGTGATAGCTTCTGCTGTGAAGGCCAGCCCAGAGTGATTGCTAAGTGGATGTGTGCAGGCGTTACAGTGAATGAGTTAGTCCTAGAGCTCAGATCCTCATGTGAGGGCATGATGGAAAGCACAGCAGGTTTTTGGTGGAAGGGAGTTTCATTGAACGGCTCTCTTAATTCTTTGTCTTAGTTGTGGCAATAACCTCAAGTAATTCCCTATACAATATGTTTGCATCCATGGAGATGCTTCTCTTACTGGCTTGTCTCTGATCACATTTCATCTTTGGATTGCTTTCTGTTTATTATTCTCCTTAGAACCAGTAGAAGAGTCTCTGCTGGAAAAATATGGATTCCCTGAAGCTGGAACAGAGACCAGGTGTTACACAAATCATGCACTGTCTTATGACCAGGCAAAACGCGTGCCTAGATGGGTGATTGAACATATTTCAAAACAGAAGACACTGGGTATGTAGGTATTTATTTACTTATGTTTATGGCACCCAGAATGGGTTCTGCAGCTCATGGGAGGTGCACCCAGGAAGCAGGCTGGGAGAAAAATGCTGTGGTGATCTCTAGGTATGGATTTTTCCACCCATTCACAATCCTACTGGAGGCAATAGGCTTCTGGGTGGATGACAGCTCCTTTACAGTTTTAAGGCTGATGTTGATAGTGAATTAAAAGAGATCTGTCACTGCCAGGTGACAGGCCTCTTCAGTATTCCTTCTCTTGTTGGGATTTGTCTGGTATTGCACATACAGTGTCCTGAGGCCTGCAAGACACATTCAGCCCAAGGGCTGAGTGTGAAAGGGAGGAATGAAGAAGAACTAGAGCTACCTTCTGTGAGAAATTTCTGTCGTGAATTTATGAAACAGTCTGAAAGCACCAGATCAATATAGCTGCGTCAGTGTAAACACTAAGTCATGTTGCAGGAGGGAAGCTTAACTTCCCTCTATTAAACATGAATGGAGAGAAAATAAAACTGAAAATTAAACTTTGTACCATATTCAGACCTGCAAAGTTCAGTCTTGTTGCTCAAGTCCATCGAATTGCTCTTGCTTCCTTAGCCAGTGTAGTTAGTTCTGTGGGCCAATTTATGTCAGCTGAGGTACTGCCCCAAATGAGTCAATGCCTTTAATAGCCAGACTGTTTGATCTATAGATCTTGAAGGGATTTGCTCAGAATGTGAAGAAAACATGAGTCTGCGTTTCTGAGATAAAAATGGAGCAAAGGGCATCAACAATTATAACTGTTCAAAGCTAGATAATGCATACCTACTCACTGCACTCATTACCTACTTTGATGCAGTTCTGTTG
Organism: Anseranas semipalmata; assembly: GCA_013399115.1. Classification (NCBI taxonomy): domain Eukaryota; kingdom Metazoa; phylum Chordata; class Aves; order Anseriformes; family Anseranatidae; genus Anseranas; species Anseranas semipalmata. The sequence goes on from VXAA01003459.1 coordinate 2,046,289, forward strand.
TATTTTCTGATGTGCATCATCTAATAGTCTCTCCCCTGTTCTTTATGCAAGACAGAGGCTCAGTGATTTTTGCTGTCAGTGCTGAGTGAAATATGAATGGTATACAGTCATAAATCAAGTTTATAGCATTAGTTCAGTTTTTATAAGGCAAATTATTAGTAATGGAAGTAACTGTATAATTGTAAAATGTTTTATTAAAGCAGTAGCCCTCTAAATATGTCTTAATCACTGTCTTCAAATTACCTTTCAAAATTAAAAGCATGATCCTGAAAATATTTATAACCAACCCCTAAGTAGCATCATTGATTTCTTTTCTTTCTGAGAAGAAAGCAGTAATTCCAGGCTTACTTTCAAGTGGGCCTTAACAGTCAAATTGTTAAAATGTTTTCCAAATGATCAGATACAACTAACTACAAATTGAAATTGAGCATCTTGATGCATTCAGCTCAAGATTTGTGTGATAGCTACTGTAATTGAGATTTGAGGCATAACTGTTGTTCAAGGTATTTGTCACAAAAACCTTCCATGTATTGGAGTTTTTAAACTGTGTGATGTAAAAAAAAAAAATCTGTTTTGTTGATAAGAACTTAGGGTTTAAAAAACACAGTGGGAATACATTAGCTTTAAATGTAAATGAGATGTATAAAATTAATTACAGAATAAATTCTTCATTTTTATCAAAGCAATGAACAGAGATTAAAGGATGATATATTTTCCATTTTTCAAGTTTAACTGATAAATTACACTTTGTCTTAAATACTGAGATGAAATAAGATTTTTTAAAAATGATAATTCTGTTGCTTTGCACACCGATTACATCGTCGGTGTTGCTTCTTAAGCATCAATCCTGTATTAAAATATCACGCCACATGCTTTACTAAAAAAAAAAGTGAGAGCCCCTTCCTTCTACCTGCACTGCATAAAGATGCTCTGACCACCTCTCTGTTTTGGCATTACCTCCATATTACTTCTATGGACATAAGCAGATGGCCAGTGAAGAGGAGGAAATTGCTTACAGACACTGGTTTCCGATAGGCGTTATCCATATGCATGTTCATTTCCCACTCCTTCCCCTCTTTCTTGTGGTCCTTGGACATTCTTGGATAGAGAAGCTGCCAAGTGGAGAGCGTGTACCGCAGTGTGGAGCACAGCATGCCTAGGGTGTATACGCGCTCAGTAATAATACTGAATGTATATGCACAGTCAGCTATAGAAGAAAGAATAACTTCAACAACTAACAGTGATAATTGTTGAAAATTGCCCCTCACGTTTTATTGCAACAGAAAGTACTTTATGAAGTGCCAGGTTTGAGGAAAATTCTCTCTCGTGGGCAGGCCCTGTTGCATGCTTATATGAGAAGAGAGTATGTAATGGTCCTCTGTATTGAATGTGTGAAATTATGCCTAAGATAACAGCCTGAATTTTAGGGAGGAAAAATCAGCATGCTGTGGATACTTTGAATTATATTGGCATTTGGGAAAAAAATATGTGGACAACAGCGGTGGTGCTCTAAGCTGGTTATTTTCCAGCAGCACGCTATGCCTCTCCTGCTGCCTGCGAGGACCTGTTGCACAGACACAGACGGGTCAGCCCTTGCTTGTGCCTTGGCTGCTTCCCTGGAGCGCCTTGCTCATAATGGGTATTCATGCATAGATTCCAGGCCATTCCCTGAGAAACGTGGTGTCTTGTTGGAGGTTGTCAGTGCCAGAATAATGCACGCAAGTCTCTTCTGGCCATCACGTTTCCAAGGAAGTGGTCCGCGTTTGGGATGAAGTTTTCTCAAAGTTGCAACCCGCTCTGAGTAACTTCTGTCCCAGGGAGCAGGCTGTGACTTTCCACAGTGCAAGGACACAGAGAGGTGTATGCCCAGTGAACCCAGAAAGAAGCCACAAGCTCCCTGGCAAGGGTAACAGCTTAGTGTGGGCTGCCAGCTCTGGAACAGTTCAGTTAACTCCTCCCACTACCCTCTGCAAAAATAAAAAGAAAACTTGTCTTACAGAAGACTTAGGCTTAGTCATTTTTGTGCCTCATTTCCAAACGTCTGGAAAGGCAGTGGGGGAATCCTGGAGAGGAGCAGGAAAGCTGTTCACTTAATTCTACGCACATGAAGAACAATTGACTTAATGGTGTTCTCTGGAATGGGTTTCTTATTTTACCAACTGCAACTTTATAAAATACAGCCATTCTGCTTCCAGGCTAGACTTGGAAAAAGAAGAAATGCTTGTAGTAGCTTAAACTTAAAAATGGATTTGCAGATGGTGAAGATTTGCATATCTTAATTGTCCTAAAAAGAGAATCTATACTGGTTTCTATCTTTAGCAATCTTGCCTTTAATATTAGTTTGCCTTTGTGATGAGGCTAAACTATTTTGCTTTTGTTTTTCTCTATAAAACAGTAAGCAGGTTAGTGGGTCTGTAGTAGGGAAAGCAGGGAAGAGTAGTGGGAATGAATGTAGGACTGGAGCACAGATCTGTAAGTAGAATTCTCTTCTATGGTTGAGGACAAAAATAGTTTAGATTACTATGTCGAATCCTTAAGCATGGGCAGTTTGGTGAGATGTGACAGAACTAGTTCTTTTTGTCTTGTTATGATGGTTTAATGATAACAATTTAGTGTGTTATTTCTTAGGCAATGCAGACCGAAGGCACTGTAAATTCAGACCAGATCCTAACATCCCTCTAATGTTCAGTGCTGTCAATGAAGACTACCTTGGGAGCGGGTGGTCACGAGGACACATGGCACCAGCAGGAGATAACAAATTTTCAACAGTAGGAATTTTTTTTTATTTGTGTTTATCAGTCAGAAAGGGTCAAAAGTCCTTTAAAAGTAATGTGTGATGTTCCTTTCACTGTTTGTTTTGAGATGGAATATGGTCTCGTTGTTGAAGCACAGATCTGAACTTGGACTTGCAAGGTCTGTTCTTGACTGAGCACTGTAGGATGCTGTCGCAGGCTAATTCAGGTGTCTAAATTGAATGCCCTAAATTGTCCTGGGGTGACATACCTCTCTTCATTAAATCACGCCTAGGTTAGCATGTCTGGCAGAGATGGTATGAGCGTGTCTTGTACTGTGCAGTATTGAGCAAGGCTCCTCATCCTCTTGTATGTCACATTCTCTGTAAAATGAAGATGAGAACCTTCACCAGCCAAACCTCAAAAGTGTCTTCTGAAGCTCAGTTAAAGGGAGACGAGGAAAGATGACTTCATTCTGGCCAACAGGTGCTGAAATGTTTAAGGTTAGATTGGGCAAAGCAAAGATACTGTTAGGTACTGTTCTACATTGGCAAGAGAATTGACTGGATGATTTAAAAAGCTTTTTCCTTTCTGGCAGTGTGTATGAGGTAAATCAGAACCTTCTTTTGCCGTAGTTCTTTCAGTCTATAAAATGTCTTCACCTGCCATTTGTTTGAGTTGTAAGAAAAGCATGCCCTAATGCCTTGGCTGACTAACAAAGCAGCCTTGGATTTATTAGATCCTCATGTGAAATGTGCCTAATACAGGCAATTTGTCAATTAAGAAGCAGTTTGAATTTGTATTTCTGCTCTGCAGAATTGTATGCTCTAGGGCAGAGTGACAGCGCGGTGGCATGTGTTGGATCAAAGAGCCAGTCATTTTATTTCCACTAGAAGTGTCTTTGTGGGTGGTTAGTTGTGATATCTGAGTTTTAGCAGATGAGCTACCTGCACAGAGGGGTCCTCGACCTGGTTTGAAATGCAGTGAGATAATACAGTCTTTCCCATACAGGGTTATAAAACCTTAATTTCACAGTTTAATTAGTGCAGGTAGTGTTTGTCCATTACCCTAAGAAGTTCTGTCAGCCCCTTCACTTTGATGAAGAAATATCTGAAAAACATTGACAAGTACAGAACCTGTGCAGATTCTGGGTTAAGATTTTGGATTTTTTTTCCTCCAGTATTTTACTGCGTATGTGTAGTTGTTTAGCCTCAGGTCCTTCACATCTGGAGATATGTGAGCCTCCATTCAGAGAGGTTTATGACACTTTTAAAATATAAAATTAAGCAGGTATGTAAATGTTTGCATGTAATGGTCTCATAAATCATTTAATTACCTGCATCTTACATATTTGTAAAATTGTAAGATACAGATGAATATTTTACTCTTTGTTGTAAGGGGAAAAAAAAAGCCAGTGATTAACCACTCAAATAAGTGAAGAGTGTGAGTGAAAGTATCACCCCCTTCAAAAAAAAAAAGAGTAGCTAGTTGCTTCCAAAGGTATTACAGAATTGGTATTGTGGTGACAATAATTACTGTACCTCTTGAGTTAGACATTCTTGTACTGTGTTTCTGTCAAAAAAAAAAAAAAAAAAGATCCAGTATGCGAGATTTGCACCTCTGTTTTGCAGCTTTTACTCCAGAACATTTTTGTAGATATTCTGGCTTAGGTCTTGTCTGACCTTTTACGTTGATAGTGTTAAAACTAAGCTAGAAATGGCTTCTGATCCAAAAACTTCTAAAACGTGTTTACAGCTCAGATGTTTCAATGAAATGATACTATTTTCTTTCTTCATGCAGAGAGCTATGGCTGAAACATTTTATCTCTCTAACATTGTGCCTCAGAATTATGAAAATAATGCTGGATTTTGGAACAGGTGAGAAATTGCTTCTAAGGGAACTAAGTGAAAAATATCAGGCAGGGGCATAAGTCAGAAATGTAGCATTTGTAAAGCTTCCTCACATCAAAGTACTCTAAAGCATTTTATAGGCTGTCTGTAGAGATCATGTCAACCTTCTCTGAAGTGAAAGGTAACTCACAGTCCTCACAATGCAAGAGCAGTATAGTGGCTGCTTTCGTTCTTTATTCAGGAAAACTGTACAGGGCATTTATTTAGAATAAAATCATTCATTCTGGCTGATGTGGGTAAAGGTACCAGGCTTAACATCTCTGTCCTTAAGGAAAATTCAGTAGAAGCAAGGAAGGGGTTTAGATCTAGTTTTAACATCTCCTCCCCAAAAAATCACTTCCACATCTCTGTACATGGACATCTGTTCACTTTGAGTAGGAGATCTGAGTGCTCCCTACTGAGCTGTGACTGCTCTAGGTCTTGTTCTCTGTTGCTTGTGAATCCTGGCTGGATCAGCTTTGAGGTGAACTGAGTGAAAGTAAATCTTACCTTTCTTTATGTAAGATTTTTGGTCTTTCATTCCCTTGAGCAGAAAAAACACTCATAAAACTAGTATTCATTCTGTGCTTCTCGTGTAGGACTTAAAGAATGTGAAGACTCAGAAACAGGAGGGGAAAATGATGAATTTCACAAGGCTCACTCAAGGGAAGGTTGGCAAAATTATGTACAGTATTGTACAGAAACTCTATCAAAAATGCATCATCGTTCAACGACACACTGCTTTCCAGTTTTACAAGAATGCATGTAAAATCATATGAGGCATTCAGTAAGGTTACACTATGTTATAGACAAATAAAACGCTGTAACATTTTAAGAGATGTTTTTGTATTGTTTTAATACCTCAAGTATTTGAGCATAAAATTTCCTTATACCAAAGCTAGGCATTTGTACCAGTTCAGGGCTGGAAATTCTCTCTATTTCTCTGGAGCAGGATCAGTGCCTGATCAGGAAATCATAGGGAGCATTTCAGAATTTCCCCTGGCACTATCAGCCCCACAATTTAAGCTGCGTTATCACTTTCTCCCAATGCAGCACCTTGTCCCCACAATTTAAGTACACAAACCAGGTATTTGTGCCACTTGCTTTGTCAGTCACTTTTTTAATGATAAGTAGTTTTAAGGATACCGTGCTTCATGTGTGTTGTATCCCTTCATGGCTTCAGTACTCTCTTCCTTTCTCTGTTTTTAATTGCTTGCTTCTTGAATTGTCTTCTGAGGTGCAGACAATACAGCGTAGTCAGTTTAACAGTCTGTTGATTTTTAAAGTGGTGTTTGCCCTCCAGCTGTGTGGTTTTGCTGCTTTCCCAGTCCCAGCTCTGATATGTGTCTGACTCTACAGTGAGTTGGCTCCATTTACTAACCCTGTTAAACTGATTCACATTTTGTTTTGGTTTGTTACATTTCTGCCAGATTAGAAAATTGGACCAACTGGTGAGATGAATGCCAGAGCCAACATGGAAGATGGAGTAGGACTGTGCAGCTGGGGCAGGCAAGGGGGGCAGTAGGAAAGGAGAGAGCAGGACTATGTCCTTCAGGAAGCTATTAGATAGGAAGCTATTAGATTGTTTTTTTTGATGTGGTCTAACTGCACCTTAGTATTTATTCCTCATTCTCTTCCTACCAAGATGCATGCTTCTTTCGTCGGTGTTTTGAGTGTAATTTCATGGCCCCTGTAATCTGATCTCTGTCCCTGTTGCCACTAACAGCGGTCTGTTCCCTAGCTGCATTTATTCCCCTTCTTCCCTTGTGCCAGGTGGTGTTTGTATTGCCATGCAGTGAGACAGCCTGAGGAGCTGAGCTGCTTGGAAGCAAAGCTGACAACAGCAGAAAAAAAAATAGCTTGTGGTCAGTGCTTTGGCTTGTCACATGGCAGCACGCTATCACCAAAGAAAGACGGGCTCATTCCTGCTAATTCTGATTTGTGTGAGCTTATTTAACTCACTAACCCATCACAGGGATAGAAGTCTGTTTTTGTTCAGGTTTATGGACAGATGAAGAGTGTTAAAGGTGGCCCAAATGAGAGATATGAGGAACAGGAGGGAGAAGGGGGTGAAACCTTCCCCCATACAAGCAGCCAGAGTAGCTGGGGTCATCCATCTTATCTTCTGGTCCCTTTGTCCATTTGAGTGAAGCACAGCTCTGTCTTTAGTAAAGGTCCGATAGGTACTCGCTTCATGTAATTTCTGTAACACTTGGGATGTTACATCAAAGAGGGGCTATAATCTCCCATTTTATGTAATACAGGTGTGATCCAGAAACCTTTTTATTTGGAGAGGTGTTTTATGCTGTAAACTGAGTCAGCTAGTTTAGAAAACACAAACAGTGTTAGTATTTCTAGGGTAACTACTTTATTTTTAATCACATAAAAAAAAAAGTAGTAAGTAGGCTTAGCAGGAACAGCATGTAGGAACTTCTGTAAGTTCTTTGAGCTGTCTGTTCAGGACATTGATTCTTTGGGGGGAGCATACAAACCCAGAAATGTGGTAGAACCATTTGAACTAAGAATGCCACAGCCTGTTTAAAACAAGTGTCTTGCTAATCTCATCAATGGTTATCTTTCTGGTGTCAGGTTTGGGAGTAAGTAGAGAATTCAGATTTTCAAGTTAGGTGGTAAGGCTACAGAAACCATTTCCAAGTGTGTGTGATAACGCATGCCTATCTGTAAATAAATGAACCTGGGACGAGAGGGAGTTACGACTTGGGCCCGTGTTTTACCTTCTTTGGCATGTGAATCAATCACGTGAGTTTGGAAAAATCCTCTTGCCCTTCATAGTCTGTTTTGAAAATTGTTGTGTTCAGTTTTCCCAGCTGGCTTTACTCAGTCTGACAAATATGTTTCAGAATGGAAATGTATTGTCGGGAATTGACCGAGAGATTTGAGGATGTTTGGGTAGTTTCTGGACCTCTGACGTTGCCTCAAACAAATGATGATGGAAAGAAGAGTGTTACTTACCAGGTACGTACATATGTTGCTGGGTTAATAGTGCAGTGGTTATACTTTTTTAAAGTTATTATTTAAAATTTAAGAACAGGTCTGATATCATTGTAGCTTGATAAAATAAAGTTAAACATCTTAGTATGTACAAGATCTCCAATAGTAGTTGGGACTAGTTCATTAGAAATATCTTGCCTACTTGTTAAAAAAATATCATTTTAGAATAATTTGTTTTATTTACAATGAAAGAACTGTTGAATGTTTGTTCACAATCTTCAGTAGAACTATATTCTTACTTTATTCTGCATGATAGCGTCTAAGCAGAGAGTTAGTGGGTTTTGATGATTTGTATGCACCTATGCAGTCACTTATTGATACATTTTTTAGAAACTCTGTAATGGAAAGGTAGTGTGGGTTTCTCAAACCTGTTTAGGGGTTGCAACGCCTGTGCTCCACTAAAAGCAGCTTGGTTGTATCTCATATGCATCACTTAAAATCTCAGTTGCAAGGCGTTATCTAAGAATACCAAAGTCAATTGAAAGACTTCATTCAAAAGTGGTAAGTTTTAGGTGAATGCAGCATAATTGCTGATCCATGGTACTGGTACCTTCTTCTTTTGGTCCCCAATTTTTATTACTTGCTTTAAATACTCTGAAGATTTGCATTTGATCGTGCACCGTCTCCAAAAACCATCGCTGATAGACAGACAAACAGGAAAGGTTATCATGTTAAGAGGTGAATTTATTATTGCTTGTCCTGACTTGCTCTTTTTAAGCATGTGTTTAGACATCTGTAAGATCTGGGCATAGTAAGGTTTTCAAGGGACCTTACTGCGCTCTTCTGCCCCTACTGTAATGACATATTATTGCTGTTTTCAGTTGCTAGATGCTAGCTAGCATAATGCAAATAATATGGTATTTTGCACCTCTTGAAAAAGCACTTCTCCTTGAAAATAAGTACTCGGATTAACTGCAGCTTCAGCTTGTGATTCAGCTGTCCAGCTAGTTCTCTGAGGAGCAATGAATGAGCTTGCTATAAAAAAGCCACTATTGCTGAGGGTTATGAGAGAAGCAGAAGGGAGAGATGTTCAGCTTTCGATGCTAGCTTGTTTAGCAGTAAGATTTAGGCTCTATTTCTGCATTATAAATGGACAGTTGGTTCTGTTTGATTGAGCTTGGAAGTCAGTCATGACAGAATGTAATTTTTCCTGTTCACTTTTACCTTTTTACTTCTTTAAAAACCATCTCTTACATCACCCACACGTCTATAACCTTGACTGTGATGAAATCACAGCTGTTTTTTGTTTAATTTGTTTGTTTGTTTCCCAAATGGTCATATGTTAACGCACATGAAAATGCAGTAATTAATTTACCTTTTTCATATTCAGTGGCAGTTCCAAACTTCAGCTCTCCTCACACCTTTGTGAGGAAGGTGACAACTGTGCTCATTTTCAAGTGGATAAATAAATCGTGGTTAGAGGATGTGACCAATGTCACGTAATAAGTTAGTGGCAAAGCTGACTTCAGTCTGGCTGTGGTTCCTTACCACCTGAAGGGAGAGGGCTGTCTTTGCTACCACCCGTTACACTCTGCAGTCTTTTACCTTGTCTGCAAGCGCTGATTGCCAGATCCTTCCACCAGGTGCTTAATCAAGTAGTGCAATAGAGAACCATCCAGACTGTTTTTTTTTTGTTTGTTTGTTTCCTTGGCTTTTTTTCTACTACTGTAGAAAGATACATCAGCACACAGAGGAGTCCAGCAATACTGGTGCCAGCATGAGATATGTGGCAAAAACACATAGCTAGGAACAGGAGGGAAACGTTCCCTTTCAGCAGTGTCGAGCTGAGCATTTGGCTTACTGTCACGCAGAACGGTACCGCAAGAGTTCTCCAGGCTTGCACATAGCTTGCTGGAATTTGCTTCCTTGTAGTTGTCAAGATACTGTATTTATTTTTTATCCTTAAAAATACAGCTTAGTCTTACATTGCAAAGAGCTAAAAATCCTGAGCAGACTTGACAATTTTATAGGTGAAGATGATTTTCCAGGAAGCAGTTGAATCATCTATCAACTGCATCTATCAACTCTTTTGCTTTAATCTTGGTCATCTTTTTCAAGGTTTTTTTTTCTCTAGAGAAAATGTTTACTTGGAAGAGGAAAGATTACATTTTCTGAAAAATGATTGTGGCTCTACATTTTGGTTTTGAAATGTAAATGTTAGTATTCCACAGGTAAAAATAAGGGCAGGCACTGCATCTTACTGCCTTTATTCAAAGTAACTTGATACCAGGATATGGTAATGGAATAATAGTGGCACAAAATGTCCGTGCTGCTTTGATTATCGTATCGCTCTGTTCTTGTCTGTTGCCAAGATGTCTTCATCATCTTTGGGTTTGATGACAACTCCGTTCTTTTATGAATGTTTTATCAGTTTTGGTCTTAATATAAACTATGAAGTGACGTTCAGTGTGGAATTGAAAAGGGTGGAATGATCATACTCATGTCTTCATTTCACCATTTGGCCACATTCATAAATCCTTTAGTCAGCTTCCTAGGATGAGGTTCGTTATATAGATTGATTTGTATTTAAGCTGTATTTAAGAACAGATCGTGCTGTCCACAGGTGGAAAAGTAAAATGTTGATTTTGGGGTGAGGGGGTGGGGGGGGGTTGGTTTAAATACTCAGTTCTTTGAGTTGGGTCCTCTTTGGATACACTCCTAAGCATAAATAAATACAGGCTGAGAATTGTTTTGTTATTCTGAGATTTCTTTATAGCATAAGTTCCTTTGTTTGCATTGAAGTTCTACTTTAGGGCGAGAGAGTTCAGAGTAGAGTGTTGTGGGAATTTTTTGTGGTTTTGTTTTGTTTTGTTTTTTCCTCCGTGCATCAACACATACTCTTAGAAGAGAGAACACAACCTGTCAAAACATTGGAGAGGAGTTCTTTTCAAACATATACAATTGCTGTCATTGCCATTGATTTTGGTAGTCTGGGCTTCTGCCCCTAAACGAAGAACACTGAAGAGTTCGCAGCTGAACGAGGAGGGAAGGTACCTCTTAGCCGTCTTTCAGGAGTGAACTCTGTTAGGTTCAAACAAATGACTTAGAAATGAAAGGCTTTTAGACCTCATTGTTTGGGCTTATGAAGCTGATGTGGGAAGGTGTCCTTTTTCTTTCTGTGTGCTGTTTAGGGAAAAGTGCTGTAGTACACGCAAAAGTGCCGAAACTCACAACGTATAATCTGGCAACGTAACTGTTAAGGCTGAGCTCCTTTCTGATGTTTTCTGATGTTTTTCTTATCCTACAAGACTAGAACTGTGGAAAAAAAACACAGAAGTACTACAGTGGATGTGTCTGCGCTGATTTGCTTCAGATCCTTTGTTCAGTCTTAGTTTCCTTGTTTTTGGCTAAAGGAGTGATGAAATATGTATCCATGGCTTTACAGGCTGGTGTTTTTCTCATCAGACATCCAAAAAGGTTATTTTTAGATCACTATAGAGGAAAAACAGAGCATCGGTCATGGCATTGTTCCCAGTTCCTGCTTGGACTCTGGTACCATTTGCTGTTTAATTCCAGAAAGGGAATTAACCTTGAACTCCTTAGATGCCAATGTTGTTCTGTCTATTGGCTGAACTTGCTGTATCCTCAGATATGTTCTGTCATTTCATCTGTCTCCAGCAGTGGCTTCTATTGCAAAGAGTAGATTGATGACCATGCTTGGTATCTGAAAAATATATTTTGAGAATATATGTAAAATAGAACGCCAAGAGGAGAAATCTGTTCTGTGTCATCGGAGAGGCAGATGCAGGTTTTTCATCTTTGTCCAGATCAAATCAAAATGACATTGTCTCGTTTTATACATTACTGTTCTCCAGTGACTGTCACTTTAGTAATTCTCCTCTGTCAGCAGATTTGGAGTTTGAAATACAAATTTTGCAGTAAGTCTACTGCATCATGCTCAACCCTCCACCTCTTATTCCCTATGCCATTGTAGTAAAGATTAATTTGAGAAAGATCTTCTGCGGTTAGCAAAAGAAAGTACAGTTTAGATAATATTTTGTATGTTTTTTGAAGAAGACGTTTTCCTGTACTTTTTAGTGGTACACTGAGCTCATACCGGGATCATGTCTGCTGTGAATTTTCCAAGTGGAATGACTGCTTTCCTAGGCTGGGCCAGAGCTGCATAATAACTGTACCAGCAGATACACTTACTTGTCATCTTTCTCTGTGGCAAATAAGTCCCCAGGAAATAAATTGCACCTCTCAAATAGAAGATGGTACTTTATGGTTTTCCCCAGTTACCTTTCAGGAGTAGCAGAGATTCTCTCCTAGCTACGATACTAGAGGGGAAGGAATCTTTGTTAAAGGAGGAAATAAACCTGGGGACTATTTGTTAGCTTTTCCAAATGTGCTCAAGGCTACACAGACACCTCATGGATGTAGGTCCATTGTACATGTCCCATAAGACTTACGTTCAGACAGCGAGACACTAGATCAGCTGGTGTAAACGACTAGAGCTCTGTCAGCCCTAAATTTAGGCATGATGTACAAGTGAAAATAATAGACGCTGGGTTAAGATTGGAGGAGAAGAGACACCAAAGGTGCAGGATAGATTTATGGGGTTGCTTTTGTTTAGCACTGTACCCCTCCTGAAGGTTCTTTTGTTATAGGAAGAATGGTGATAGGGCTGTAGTGGATTCAGTATGAATTCAGTGTTAAGGATAACCTAAACGGATTGCGTGGGAGCAGTAGTCTGTCATCATGTAAATATGGCATTGGAATGCCTATACATGTCCTCTTTATTAAAACGTAAATAAATAAATAGGGTGGGGGTGCCTTTTAATGCCATAACTGTGTTTTTAGGCACAGCTTTTTACTATCTCTTGTTTCTTTTAAGATTGACGAATGATTTGGCAATAGCAATCAGACCAGCCATAACAAATTAAATCTTTCTGAAACACATACATTTGGAGAACTTAGCTGTGCATTTTTGTAACAGTTTGTTAATATGTTTTTTATCTGTAATGTTTTCTATTTTCTGTATTACCAGGACTGCCTTCACAACCCTCAATTCTTCTCAATGCTATCTGATAGAGTTCTCTCCAATACCAAGGAAGAAACACTATCAACAGAATCAGTGCTGCCTAACACAAATCCAGAAGGAATTGGAGTGAAGGCAGTTAAAGCTGTCACAACAATCAAGTAAACAAAATTATACTGATAGCAAAGGGAATTTTTTATATTGCCAGATAGTCTGTTTCTATATAGAATTCGATATCAAATTATAATAAAGCTCCTGACTGTCAAACCTGGGGTCATATCAGCAGGAATGACACTACCTACAGTAAAACAGCTGATGGGCCTGGTCAGTATCATGCCATAAGTTACAGCTAAAACAAAACAAGTCACTATTCAGAGAGAGCTGCAGTCTTATTTTGGGTGACAGGAATGAAGTTCTTGAACTTTTTACTTCAATAAATGTGACAGAAGTCTTAATTTTGTTGATGGCCAGATGTAGGTGGAAGTGTTGTTACGTGAGGAATTGTATGTATGCTGTTTTCAGTCAATTCAGGCTTGCAATATGGCTTTGTTCTAAACTCTGGTTATTTTACAGAGAGGAAGGGAAGAAACAGTTACTGGAGTGCAGAGGGAATTTCTGGAGCTATCATTTTAATGTATTTGTTGATGGTACCCTCTGATGCAAGGACTCTTCAGTATGTGCTGGCAGTTAAGTCATGATTGAACGTGATTTCTGTTTACCAGGCTCTACAAGAATCTCAGATAATTGCCACTCCAGAGCTGGCACTCGCTGATAAAAGGCTAGTCCCTTTTGCTAATTCTCTTTGTGGTTGATTTTCATTTTCTAGTCACTAGGTGGCAAAATACTACTTTGAGATTCATGAGTCCTTTCTTTTAAAAATTATTCCTACCCTTTCAAAAGAAGATAGGCTTCTTACCGCTCTGAGCAGCTGTAACAAGTACAGTATAAAATGAAAATATGATACGTAAAATCTCTAGTAAGAGTTAACGGTTCTGGTATTCTCCTAATGTAATCTCATGGGTATTCTGCCATTACATTGTTTATGTAAAAACGGAATTTTCTTTCTCATAAAACCCAAATTGTGATTTTTTTTAGGGACTGCTTTTTCCTGTCTTTATCTGATTAGCTACATGGAGGTGACACTATTTAATGCCATATGCTTAAACTTTCCATAGATGCCATTAGCAAATGTCTTCATTCTTTATTGTGATACCTAACTGCTCTGCAAATACTATCAAATTTGTCCTCCAATTAAAAAACTACAGGCAAGAATAGTTAAATGATTTGGTCACAATTATGCAGAAAGCCAAGTTTAGGAAGAATCCCCATCCTGTGACTTAGGTATGAGTGAATTTATCAAAGCTTACTAAATTCTGTCTGTTTTAAGAAATCTTGTTGCTTCTGCCCTCATCTTTGTCTGTCCCTGGGGGCTCTTTAAGTTTGTGTAACTGCTTATCAACGTGTTTGTTGTTTTAGCAATATGTAAGCATCTCTAAATGTGAGGAACTGCTGTCCACATTTAATTGGGCAGATCATTGAGTATAACAAATTTATAGACACTGGTGGAATGTCAATATCATTGTCAATAATAATAATAATAGTAAACGCTAGGCTGAAAATGACATTATCATACTGTTGCATTATTAGATGACACCAGTTCAGTTATAGGGCTTCAGCCAGCACCAGATCACTGAGCAAAACGAGAGCAAAGCAAAATATAAGGGAATGGGCAGCTCCAGAAGGTTAGGGCAATGGACATTTGTGTGCTGAACAAATACAAACCAGAAAAGAGAAGTCATATCTGAAATTTCACGTTGGTATACCAAACGATGATGGGAAAGGAGTATTTTTAATGCTATAAAAAGAGGACTTTTGGGTTGAGTCCATTTTTTTTTTCTTGTCGTGAGGCTGTTGAAAATTTGAAAGATTTAGCAAAAGTTTGCAGGAGTAGAGAAAACTTACCTTGTGGCTTGTCCTCGGCATGGTGTGAAAGCACGTGGGACCACAGTGATTTTCAATATGCCAGAGCTGTATTTTCTCGATTGTATTAGCTCTTGAGAAGTTTCTGAGTCACATATACTATTAAAATCTGTTGCTCTTTTCCAGCTGGGACAGATAGCTGTTGCAGGCATTGATTGCTGAAAGATCATCTGCTGCCTGTGGATAGAGCAGCACAAATCAAAGTCAGCTTCTGTGCATGGATAATCTTAACCCATTTTCCCTTTTGTAAGCATAGGGGCATATGCTCTGCCTCTGGTAGGCATGCATGGAGATAAATGGGATGGAGCAGGTCAGGGTAGTGATTCAGGCTGCTGTAGTTAGGTAGGAAAATCCTCTAGGTGGCAATAGGAAATGAATTGTTGAGTTTGTGTTTCTTAGCTATTGCTTCTGTTGCAAACTTCACTTCTGCAGAATCACACATTACTACTTCTTTCCCTGGCTTTTGGGCTGTATGTCAGGGGCAGTGATACGGATTCATTCATCTGCAGCTTCTGTGTCTGTTGCCATAGGAGAACAAATTGTGGTATATTACAGAGCATAATGATGGAAATATTATGGTGTGCTCCAGAACTGCATTTCTTTTTTAACAGGAATCACATTGGCAGCAGAGATGACTGGTGGTGTATCCTGTGTGTGGTTCACACGAGTGTTAAACTGTGGGGGAAAAAAATATATTCTTTGTCATGCATGTTTGCTCCGTCAGAGAAATTGGGCACCCTCCGTTTTCCTTCTTTGGTGATATTCTCCACCAGCAGAATGAGCTGGTGGCAGAGCTTTTACACCCCATTTTGTGTAAGGAAAGGACACTGTTGTGGACTCTGGCCAGTTGGCAGGCTGGAATTTGTCTTAATCACTTTAACAGTATTAGAACTCATCAAAGTAATTGCAGAAGTAGTTTGTTGCTATTCAGAGGACTAGTATAAAGCCTATGCACTACTTAAATTTTATTTAAATCCTCAAAAGAGAGCTTGCGTGGAACTGAAGTGGTACGTAAATTACATGTATCGCCATTGCCTGTATAGAGTTGAGTTGTACTAAGAACTGCTTTTCTTAAAAGGCCAACCCTTGTCCTCTCTTTCCTTCTTTTCTTCTTTCCTTCATATACAATGCATAAATGTGCATTATTTTGCATATAATATGTATATATTTGCATAATATTACATAAGCATAGGGTCTGTTTTCCCTTAACACCCACTCCAGGCATTCAGCATTTCCATTTCATACCTAACTATTCTGTGTGCAGCTCTATTCATTCCCTAGCCTTTCTATCCACCCACTCAGTCCTCAGACTCAATCCCCGGTTCCTTCTGCTAGCTCGCTCAACACACATTCACCTGTTTGTTTTACATATGCCATATATACCCCCTAATTGGAGATCCTCCTAGCAGCTCCATCTGCGTGTTCGCCCTTCCTCTGGTCTTTCATACAACAGGCTGAGGATGCTGGAATGCGTGTGTGCGTGGGAGGTGTTGAGAAGGGGAGGGGGCAGAGCTCAGGACGACCAAGGGTGTATACACACGTATTTATAGCGGAAAAAAGTACGTGAAGAGCCCTGAAAAAGGCAGTGCAGGCCATGCTGCACAGGCATGCTGTCGATGAGGGGGTTGTTGGCCCAGGGAAGTTTGGGGAGCAGGGTTAAGTCTCACTACTGCTTGTTCTCAGGAGGCCACAGCAGCTTCGGGGTGCGCTGCAGCTGTGCACAGCCTCTTCCTTCTCTTCTGCCGTGCCCTGGGAGCGGGCAGGAGGTGGGACTGCAGCACAGGCTCTCTCCAGGGGGAGCTAAGGAACTCCAGCCTCTGCCTTCAGCAACATCGGTCACTCCCTGCGCTTGGGTGAATATGGAAATGTGAATCCTCTCCTCCTCTCCCCCTTGGGGCTTTTCATGCTTCTTAGCTCCCTCCTTCCCACCCCCAGTACATTGCATGTACTCCTCCGTTTGGCTGCCAGCTATCTCAAGTAGGTTACACTCCAACACTATTCATTTTTATAATTCAGTTTTAGCCCACCAGGTATAGCAGTGGGTTGCTGCGTAGTTATCAGTATATTTTAAAATTACCTGTACATCAGTCAGTTTTGATTATTTATGCAGTTGATCCTGAGGAGCTGTAACTGTGGTTTCACCCACACTGAATGCTAAATGTAAAGTGCTTTGACACTCAGGAGCTCTAATTTCCCTATCAAGACATCTGTCGTAGAAAAGGAAAGTAGCTTTGGCATAAGGCATTTATTTATTGCTTTCCAGTTTCAATCACTGTTAGATGTCTAGGCAGAGCTTTATTTAGGAGAATGTTGGTGGCACAAGCAACATCATTTCTGTAGAAAAGTGTAAACTACAGCAGTGCTGTTAAATAGCCTGGTATAGGGAAGGGGAGGAAATACTCTGTTTTTGTAACAGAGTAAAGAAATCTTAAGAGCACATTTGCCAGCGACAGTAGTAAAGTTACTACTACGTTGTTGTACAAAACATGAAATAAACGCTCTTTATTAGAGGTTTGCCTTTCTCCTCAAGGCACTTTCTCTGGTTTCAGTCTGTCCAGTAAGACTGAAAGAACCGGCAGCAGAGGTAGAAGACAGACGTCAAGCACTGAAAGAATTCGTAACTGAAATGAGTTAACGGTTGGAATAGAATGACGTGAACTTTACTTCAATAGCCACAGTCAAATTTTAATTTTAAAAATGCGTTACCTTTTGCAGAAGTACTGAATACTCAGAATAAAGCATACATAGGAAGTATTTCTTCTGTGGTTGAGTTATACTGAACATATAAATGGACAAAGCATGTCTGAACTGATATACCAACTTAGCTTGTAAAATACTTTCAATTAATATGATCAGTTGTGGCAGTGAAATAAATACCTGCTTTCTGAAATTGTGTTTTAACTGCATGGAACAAAAGCTGTCAAAAATCAAAATAAGCAGTCTTTGCTTTTGCAGGTATTGCAAACACTGGAAATACTACCAAATTACTGGATTTTATGGAAAAACAAGATGCCTTTAGTTCTTGCAGAGAGTCTGCATCTTTTTCTTCTGTTGCCATTAGAATAAAAGTGCAAATTTTAGAAGGGTAGTTATAAAGAAGGGTTATGCAAAACTGAAACTTTCCCTGTGTGAGCCTCTTGCACTTTGTCAGCAAGGCAGATTCAGTTCAGCACTATTGCAGGAAAAAAAAAGGCCTAATACAATGCATGTGTGAGCATCACTTTTTGAATACTGGAGATGTTACATTTACCATCAATAGGTATCTTCCCTAGGACTAATTTTTGAGACAGGGTGGGGCATCTTCTGTACACATCTGTTTATATGTGTTTATAGCAGACTTTATGTGAATTCAGATTCCTGATCATCCCCTCCTGGTACGATCGGAGTGACACAGCAGGAAATCCAACATGTGCAAACTCTTAAGTTCAATCAATGAATTTCATGGAAGAAATAGATGCATCAAATTACGCATTTTCTTTGGATAGACTTCTCTCTTTCAAGACACTGAGTCACCAAATGTACTTTATATCCAGGTCTTCTCAAAAATATACTTCCTTAGGTTACATAGCTTTTAGAAACAGCCTGTGTAAGGGTATTAGAAATACGAAAAATGACTGACAGAAGGTAAGTTAGAGTTGATTTGAAATGGGTGTTAAAAGGTACATGATTTGGAGCTGTCAGATCAGGAATTTAATGTAAAATGTATAGATCCACTGTTACTAAAAACGGCGCTCAAAGCGTTAACAATGTGATGCAGTATGACAAGAACCTCTACCATCCCTTCATGTCGGCTACGCTTACAGATCAGCACCAGAGGATTAGGGAGCTGGGGTCTTGGCTGACTCCGTGTTTCCAAATATGTTTTTCAGATTCGGTTCCGGTTCAGTTTCAGCTGTAACTGAAGTTGCTCTGGTTTGCAACTGCTTGGGAGATTTAAGTTGAATTCATTCTTCTACCGGAGCTCCTTGGTCTAGATCTTTAGAAATATCTAGACAATGACTGACTAATCTTTTGGCCTTTTGTCTGCATCATTGCTTTTAATAGTACAATATAAAGTCAGTGGTGTTATGAGAAAGGCAGAGAACCTTCCGGGAAAGTCTTCTACCAACAGCGGCCAAACAACCCTGCAGTGAACTGTTCTCTGCCCTGCTTCTCCTGTTTGAGTAAGAGGTTCAGATATCGAATGACTATCTCAGCCCTGGCCAGCTGTATGAGGAGCTGCAATGAAATTGTGCTTTTCCACCTCAGCTTCTGGTCTGATAACATTGCACATGATTTCACCGTGTAGTTAGGTTTTGTGACTCCTTTTTTAGAGGTAGTGGGATTGGTCTTATATCTTTGTTTTCCCTGAGCTGAAAAGATCTCTATCTTTTCTTTTGACAGGTGATTGGAAAGGATGATGTAGCTGTGCCGTCCCACCTCTACAAGGTGATCCTTGCCAGACGGACCCAAACATCTACAGAGCCCTTGGTACTGGGGGCTTTTGTGGTGCCAAATGATCCCATAGGCTTCAGTCACCAGCTAACTGAGTTCCAAGTAGATATTGAAGATCTGGAAAAAATGTCAGGTTTAGTTTTCTTCCCCCAGGTGGACAAAACCAAAGATGTTAAAAATATCTGTGAGGTGGACACCTGTAAACTGATGGGCTTCAAGGAATTTACATTGTACATCACTACTCGAAAAGTACAGAGTGCCCGTACATTGCACCGGTTGGAGAAAGCCATGTCAGAGTTAAGGGAGGCAGGAATTGAGCCTGATGAATATCTTCTAAAAATTCACAAGAAGAAGGAGGAAGAACTACTGCAGGAAAAACAAATAGCAGCTAGAGACGGGAAAACTGGCTGAGTACCTCTTTAGGAAGATGCTTGGTTTTTGTACTGTGAGAGGGGAGCTGAAGGCAAACAGAAAAACTAGGGCTTTATAAATGATCCTTTTCTGAATTGTGAAAACAATAAAGAAACATTTGGAAGTTGATGGGTTTGGAATAATGTCCATTCTTGTGTAACATGATGCCCACACATGGTTTGCAGTATTTAGATGTGGGAAATGAAAATGACGCCTTTTTGGCATGAATAGATTACAGGACCTCCAGAAAAGGCTTTGTGCTATTTTCCAAGCCAGACGTCAGACTTGGGGTTTGTATGGAATCCCTTCTAGGAATATTATAAAAATAGACAGTAGACACCTTGGGAGTATAACTGGCACATGTCTAAATGTAATTCAGCCTGCAATTGTCTTTCAGAATGATGCTGTAGAAACAGTGGTAGTTTCTGGGATTTTTTTTTTTAATTAATTTAGAAATATTTTATTTAACACTTTCAATAGAGGCTTGTAAGGCATAATCTGAATCCCATATAGTCTTTAGTTACTTGTGGTAAACAAAACACATTGTCTCTTACCTCTGCTGACCTTGCATGCTTTGGATGCTTTAGCATGTCAGTGGCTGTAAGCTGTTGTCATTTGCAACGGGCTTCTTCCCGTATAATTCTGCAAATTTAAAAAAGCAAAACAAAACAACTGAGGCAGAGTTTACACAAGTTGCTGACAGCATAGATTAGGTCTTCATAAATTAATGTAAGCTTACTATTTCACTTCAACCACTAAATTTGGATAAACGTGTTTTGTTGCTTATTGTTTGATTTGAGAGGTGAACACTGCTCTTTTTGTTTGTGGTGGTCACTCACTGGTATTTTGACCAGCGTCATAGTGTTTGGTTTGTCAACTTTGCAACATGAAAACAGTTCCAGTTCTGTTTCAGCTGCAGCTGAAGTTGCTCTGATTTCCATCTTCTTGGGAGGTTTTAATGATTTTTTTTCATTAGTTTTGCACTGTTTTTTGTATATGTATCTTAAAGTTCAGACATAAATTAGTGTGACTTCTGTCCCGTGAGATTTTACGTCTAGAAAGAAAGAGTAAAAAGTGATTTAAATGATTTAAATATGAAAATATTTGGAATATTTTTTAATGGTAAAAATCAGTATAAATTTGGAGTTGTGCCATAAAAACACCTTTAATAGTTCTAATGCGAGAGCTAATAATTTCTGAGAAGGGTCTTGTAGTGCCAGGCTGAATGGGGTTGTTTTCTTAAAGGATGAATCAGGAGCATTATTTGGATGTTGTGAATCATTGACGTGGATGTTCTAAAAACGATATAGTTTCCTTTGTCTCAGTTCAGTCGCACTATCCAAAAGCAGATCACTATAACGCAGTTATGGTTCCCATGATACTTTTGTGTTTGCCAAGAACCCATTTACAAAATCCAGACATTTAAAACCAGAGAACTGTGCCTAGCTAAGGCCATCATGAAAGCTTACTACCCACATAAATTACAGACAGATTGGGTGAAATCCCGACAAAACGTTTGCTCATTTCAATTTTAGGCCAGAATTTTGGTTGTTAATCCTATTGAATGTAGCAAAACAGTAAACTGCAAAACAACAAGCCACCTCTCACTGCATGGAACATAGATGTCAGTGTTATTGCCTGGAATAACTAAGTGCCTGCTACGTCATGTATGTTCTGATGGCCTTGCATGTGCTTTGCTGGAGTCCAAGCAGCCCTTACGACTGCCTTCTGGTGCTGTGGTGGCATCAGCTTCTGTGGAAAAGGTACCTGGTCATTGCTCTTTGTATCATCTTTCTCATTTCAACGTTATCCAAATTATTTATGGTTTTAATTCCACCTTCCTCTTCATCACTGAATTTTTCAGCTGTGAAGATAGAGAGGTACAGGTGCTCACACACACCTAGCTACAGCTGAAACAGATCTCAGTGCTACAGATACATGTCTATCTGTAGCAAAAACCTGTGTTCGGCCAGCACCAGTTGTATGTGAGGAACAACATGTCTCCTCATTCTGCTGACAGCTTGCCATTACGGCAGCAGCTGAAATGCTGAGGGTGACTCACCTGACGGAGGCCCGCTATGGAGACCAGCTGCTCCTTAATACTTCCTTGGGCCTTATGTGCCCCACTGAATTCCTGCAAGGCCCAATTACCATAATTTTCATGCCTCGTGGCTTATCGCATACTCTTGACTCCCTGTGTAATTTTCAGCTCCGTTTGAGCATGGTTGGTGTTCCTCAGCTTCCCTTGGAGGGTGGCAGCAGGTGGTGAACGGTGAAACCACTTCCAGCGCTAGTCTTTGCCTAAGGATGTGGTCGCCTGCACATCTTCTGGTTACCTCACCTGAGATAATCATGGAGCCTGGCATGTAACAAAACAAATGTGTTCTCTTTACTGAGAAATACAGGGCAAGTAATGGCAAGGGTGGTTGGGGACTGATTAAACACTAATTTGAGCCACCTCCCCAAGAAATTGCTTCAAGATCCTTCATGAGAATGGTGCTTGTGTCTGTGTCCACCTGTCATTCTCTTTGCGTACTTAAATCACTTGCATCTGTGCATCTCTAACGATGATATGAACCCTTTGATGCACCTAAGCGCCAGAAGTCCCAGAAATAGAGAAGACTGTCCTTCATTCCCCCACTGTTTCAATATGTTTGTTTCTAAAGCTAAATAACTGACTTTCGAGGGAAGTTGACAGCTAGACCGTCCATGGCCTGATACAGTAATTTTCTGATATTCCACTGACTGCCTCGTCTTGATTGCTGCTGCTAGTCTTGAATCAGGGTGAAAGTGGTGGTAAATAGGATGATGCTGTCTAAAATACCACGGTGAGAGCTCCTGCTGTGCTCAAGGGCTCTCGGTGCCTGCCTTTGCCCCGTGTCGGGGCTGCTTGGGCTGCAGCCACCGACCCAGCTCAGTGTGCTTGTGGTGTTTGGCCTTTTGGTGGCAGGCTGCTGCTGCAGTGTCAGCCTCGGTGGCCAAAAATAGTGGGGGATATGAATCAAGTATAGCTGGCCCATAACAACTATCTTTCTTTCTGCTTGTGATACTAAGCTACTCATTTAAAGTGAATTGTTGTTTCAAGCGTTACATTGACAGCAGTGCAGTATGGAGCTAATGATTTTTCCTGGATAAGGGTTTTGACAATGTTTGAAAGTGCCTTTAGATTGACCAGCCAAATTGAGTATCTGCTCCAAAGACAATTTTGAGTCCAGCTTCTTCATGAATCTCATTCTAGGTGAGGATTTAACCCTGTACAGATGCCTTGCAATGCTATTGCTTTGCATCTGTAAATGTAACTTACTGAGGAGCAGTTTTAAGTTCTGCTCTTTGTTTTTGTGTGGTTGGCTTGCTTTGGAGCACGGTTTTGCAATTTTCAATTTGCTCTTCAGTGGAAAAAATGGGTCTTGTTAGCTAGTTGTGCTAAGGGCTGTACTAACCTGAGGGGAAAGAGACCCTGTCCTGAAAAAGTAACATGTATTAGATATGGCAGGTAACAACTGGAAGGGGAGAACCTAACACACCCGGGAATTTGGGTTGAAACCCATAAAAGGGTTTCAGAGGTTCTGCAACACCCAACTTTGTGTCCTTTCCATCACTGCAATCATCTCCCTGACAGAGACACTTGGGTGGCCTGTAGAATAAATGGAGACAAGTAGATACTAAAAACCAGGATTTGTGGACACCGCTGACCTGTCCAGCAGTGACTGCTGGAGGAGGTGGGCACTGGGTTTCACTGAGGGTTTTCAGTCATGAGAATTTTCATGGAATTGGCTAGATAAGCTCCTTCATGGAAAACCGTCAAATAGAGGCCCTTCTGCCAGTATACCACCTGCTTTAGTGAGATGTCCAAGCAGACGTCCTGTCACAGCCCCCTCTGACTCAGTTCATGGACTTGAAGCCACTGATCTTCCTGGTGGAAACTTCCAGTTTGTATAAACGCTACCGAACCGGCCAGCTGGGGCCATGCTGTCCCCTGGGGCTGCTCGCTGAGGAGGCAGCCAGGCTCGGGGCCTTCCCCGGGGGATTTGAAGTCTCCTGTCCCCCAGGCACCCTCAGCGTCTGTGCCAGTGGGTGGCAGGGCCTGTTGAAACAGGGCAGCCTTGCTTCGGCTGTCTTTGGTGACTGATCTCGATTGTGAAGGAGCTCCAAAGATGTGTCCCAGGTAGGGCCAGGCAGGTGGGTAAAGCGGAGCTGCTTGGTTTGAGAATTGCTCTGGGACTTTTGGCTGTGAATAGGTCAGTGGCCATAGGGCTTGGTTCTGCGCTGGCCTGGTGACAGGCTTCTGCATCTTCAGGAATTCGTCACCTGAAATACACAGCTTCAAGAGGCAATGGCAGAGGAACAGGGACGGGGTTTAGGATTTGGTGGCAGCTTGCAGAGCAGTGGGCATCTCTGGTACTCTAATGCCTGGGTCTCTTTTTGTGTTTATGCCCAAATGGAGGATGTGGAGAGGACGGATCCAGGCTCCTTTCAGTGGTGCCCAGTGCCAGGACAGGAGGCAGTGGGCACAAACTGGAGCACAGGAGGTTCCCCGAACACCAGGCAGCACTTGTGTGCTGTGCGGGTGCCGGAGCCCTGGCCCAGGCTGCCCAGAGGGGCTGTGGGGTCTCCTCCTTGGAGAGCTTCAGAAGCCGCCTGGGCATGGGCCTGGGCACCCTGCTCTGGGTGGCCCTGCTGGAGCAGGGGTGGGACCAGATGGACCCAGAGGTCCTGCCGACCCAACCAGCCTGTGGTTCTGTGGTGCTGTTTAACCCATGCCAGCCTGTGTGAAGCAAACCCTTCTGTTCCCATCCTGTCCCCATGTTGCCTGGCAGTGAAGCTGTGCTGGAATTATGTATAAACCCCAAAGTGCTCTTGCTAGTAACCTGGCTCAGTGGGTAAGTGAAGAACAATTTTGCCGTTATTTTGAATTGTCTTCTCCTGCAGTTACACGGGAAAAGCTTTTCTCACCATGCAGCAAAGTAGATCAGCCAGCGATTGGTGGGGTTGTAGGAAATGTTCCTTTTTTTTTTTTTTTTTCTGATTCAGGTCCATCTAGTCAGCTCCACCTACACAGTGGTGGTGTAGCCAGTTCTCACACACTTCCTAATAGCCATCTGCCTGTGCAATTAATGGCTTATCTGCTTTTGCCATGGTTTGGAAGAAAAGACTGAACAAGAGCTTTAAGCATTTGCTTAAAATATCTGAAGTGTCTGCATGGATACCCGGGGATGGATGCTCAGCACTGGCTACAAATGTCCCCCCTCTTTCCTGTGTTGTAAAATATTACAGAGCAATTGGCTGTTCCCACCATGCCCTTCAAACAGGGCAGGTTTCCCACCTGCCATGTGAAAAATTAATGGCTGTGGCGACATAATATTCCCAAAATACTCGCTTCAAATTGCTGAATGCGAGGCTTTTGATGTTGGTTTAAGAGGTACGGTGGCTGGCATCCCAGCTTCCCCGCCGGTGCCTTCAGCGGGTGGGGAGAGAAGCAGAAAACGGGTTTGGAACGAAGTGCTTCCAACTCTGCTTAAGAAACAGAGTGGAGGTGGTTGGCTGATCACAGAGGTAAGTTTGGTTTGTGCCACGAATAAATGTTTTCCAAGGCAACAAATAAAGACCCCTGCAAAACTTCTCTAGCAGCTCTCAGCAGCCAGTGGTGCAGGGCTCGACATCAGGCACGGCTGGAGCTGGGGAGGATTTGGGAGCAGCAGCCCTCCTGGTGCTGGTCACAGTATCAAGTCCCATCTCCTCCTCACGTGGACACATCCATCTGGATCAGGCTGGGTCCCACCACTCCAGTATTGCCAAAGCATCAAGCCAAGCGAGGGGACACACATGCAGTGTGTGCCATGAAGATAGATGGATGCTGATGTGTGTCCTTACAGATGAGGAGCTCGGGGAAGGGCAATTCCTTAGCCCAGTCCTCAACTGGTGCTAATCCAGTATCATTGTGGACCAGAGCAATAATCTCCACTAAAGGAGCTGGTGTTTGCTCAGCAGTTGCTGAGCACCCGCTGGAGAATGCACAACAGTTACAAAAGTAGATGGCAGAGCAAACGAGGGCAACACATCTCAGTCTAGTTAAAATCACACGTGGATTCTGCTTCAGGACCAGATTAAAAAATACACATTTTCCAGTATTCCAGCCTTATTTTACTCCCGTGCGATAGGAAAAATAGGCATTCCTCCCTGCATGGCTGTTTTGTGACCCAGCTGATGCTCTTCGGCAATGCAGGGCCCCAGGAGCAGGCTGGCCATGCCCAAGCACCTGGGGAGCTGCAGTGGGGCACAAAGCGTCGTGAAATGCAACCGTATCTGAATTAGGCGGTGTGGCTGTAAAAGTGGACTTGGGCTCGGATTTGACTGCAACACCCGAGCGCTGCAAGATGCAAGGTAAGCTAAAAGAAGGCTGTGAAAGCAAGACAAGAAAGCTGACCTAACCTATGGCAGTGTTGGAGGGGAGGGTGCCAAATGGTGTCCCCCTGCCATCAGCAGGTCCCTTGTGGTCCCCCAGAGCCACCCGCTGCCCCCACACCCTCCCAGGGGGGCTTGGGAGCCTTGCAAATACCCGACAGGGCCAGAGAGCGAGCAGAGCGATTGCTTTTTGCCCATTAGTGTGGGTGACAACTTCTTAACCTTTCCTTTCTGCTTTGTCGCAGGCACCCTGTAGTCTGTCGAGCAATTGTAACAGCGGCTGTGCAGGAGCAGAGAAAGGTTGTGGCACAATTTCCCCAGGCTCTTTCGTTGCAGCGCCAGTCTTCGGGTGTTTTAGTGCGTGGGGAGATTCCCGCAGGTGGGAACGTGAAGTGTGTGTTCACGTGGAGCTTGGGTCTGCGTGTGCTGTGAGAGAGGAGTTTTGCCTCTGGGTTTATGTTTTTGTTATGCCAGATCTGTGCTGTAGTGAGTAGGCGGTTTCAGGAGGGAAATTGATGTTCCTGTCCTCAGAATAATTCCTGGTGGTAGCAGAGCATCACCTTCTCCATGTGCGGCGTTGCCCATCCTGAGCCCTTGCCAGGGGCTGGGTGTCCAAGGCAGGCCAGGTCCTTCTTGCACCAGCAATGTCCATACAAAGCAGCAATGTGTGTTGGAGATGCCTGAGGCCAATAAGCCAACACCCCTGCAACCCATTTGCAGCAGGGATTTGAACTCCAGCTGCCCACTGCTGGGGGACACACGGTCACCATTGGGGTGTAGGAAGAGGTGGGACTTGACCTCTCCTGCTAAAGCTTCTCTGCTGTCCCTAGATTGCTCAGAAGCTTAGGCACTCATGGTAAAACTTCAGGGATCCCAAAATTAAGCCAGGTGCTAGTTTTTTTTTTTTTTTTTTTTTTTTTTTTTTAATGCAAGATGTGCTAAGCATGTTAAATACTGAGTCCAGCCATTCCTGAGCCCTTTGCCATGCCGAACTCTCCCCATGGTCTTCCTCACCCCAACACAGCCGCGTGGCTTTGTTCTCACCCCTTGATACTCCCCCTCCATCGGAAGCTGCCATCACCAAAGCGAGCGCCTTGCCCTTTCTAATAGCAAAGTAATCATTTTGAGTCACTGTATACATTAGTAATGGCCATGTAATTCTAGTGCAAATTAGGTTTGGGCAGGCTGCGAAGCCCGAGACATCTTGTCTTCCTGAGCAGAGCTTGGATTTACAGTCCTCTGGGGAAGGCCATGGTGAACACCCCCCCGCTCCCCTCGCAAATCC
>VXAA01003459.1:2073498-2103819 GCA_013399115.1 Anseranas semipalmata
CCCCGCTCCCCTCGCAAATCCTCCCTTGATTGGATACAGTATGGTCGTCTGATTAAAATTGTGCACTGGTTCAGAAAATGATTTTCAGCCAGTGCTTCACAGTAAATTACTTTTTTTTCTTTCTTTCCTTTTTTGTCCTGCCCCCCCCCCCAACAAATTTTTACCTCGAGTACAGCTGGACCCTGAAACAAGAAGCCTGAGAAAAGCAAAGCACTGGCAAGGTGGAGAGGGAAGGGGGGTGAGGGAAGCACGAGGTGACACCGGGGAGTGCTGAGCCCTGGCAGTGGTGGCACCCTGCCATGGGCCACCTCCAGTGTGCAGATGTGAGCCTTCTGTGAGCCCAAAGACCTTGGCTCCCATGGTCTCAAGACCATGGAAGCCACCCTCTCAAGACCTAATTTCCTTTCTTTTTCCACCAAGCTAGGTCCCTTGCAAGGTTTGCCAGTGCCATAGGTGCACAAGGAGCAAAATGGGCAAAGTAGCATGCAAATACCCCAGGGACTTGTGTTTTCCATGTTAGCATCCCAATAACACATGGAGAGCCACCTGTCCCTGAGGTCTGAGCCTGTGCTGGCTTGTGCACTCAATGCACCTCTTCTGCATGGGGAGAGCCCACCACTCCCTGCCCGCGGTGGGGGCTTGGCATGGAAGGGTGCATCTTCCAAGATGAGTCCAAGATGAATATCCCACATCTCAGGATGCCCAAAGGGAGGGTCAGGAGGTGCCTGGGTTCTGAAGCAACACCTGAAGCCTTCTTCCTGCAGGAAGGTGGCTTTGGTAGTGACTGGTGCCGATGACTGTCCCGGTTTCAATGTGTTCAAGCCTCAGGGAACAGTGAGGTGTCAATGTAGCGATCAGCCTTTCCTGGTGGGCTTTCATGGACCTTGAGCCCACCTAATTGGTGCCCAAACTGAGCTGGGCGTTGGGCACTCAGTGGTGGGGGATAGGATAAGGAGTAATAACAATGTAATAATAATCCAGGCAAATGCTGCAGCCAACACATACCTGAGAACTAGTGGTTGGTGGAGGGGAAAAGGGAAATGTTGTTTTTTTTTTTTAATTAGAGATGGATAATTTATGGACTGTGGGCTCATATGTCAATGTGTCACTTGATGTGTCTTTTGACAAGTGCTAAGGCATTGCATATAGGTGGTCGTGGTGGCCATACACTGAGCTGAAGATCTGAATTTACCATCCTTTTTGTCTTCCTGGAGGGACTGTGACAGCCTGGAGGAGTGGACAGCAAGTCGTGAGTTTAATGCACACTATATTTAAGATGTACGTGGAGAATCTTAGTCCCAAACAACATCAGCTCCCCACCTTTGTCCCAGCACAGGTTTTTCTCCACTTTGTATTTGCTCCATGGGAAAAGCAGAATTGTGGGGGAGGGAAGGGCTGTTTATTAAATTAAGAAAATGTTACGTGGCGTATTGGCACCGAGGCTGGAAAGGAGCAGCGCAGTTGCCCACTCCTCTCTCGGTCCCCGCAGGTTCGTTCCTCACTAGGGATTATTAGTGCCTTCGTCCAGTTTGAAATGTCACATTTCCTGCTGCAATTAGAAGGAGCTTTTATCCGTGGGATGTGTGTGTGTGTCTGAGGGGGTGTTTTCATTCCCGCTAGGTGAATGTTTTAGTAAGCAATGTCCAACACATCACACAAATACTTGAAAAGAAACATTTTGCTATGACTAAAGACTGTTATTGCAGCTTGCACGACCTTTCAGAGATCCCTGGGAACTCGCAAGAAGGAGTGGGCTTATAAAAGCAAGTGTGATTTTATTTTTAAGCTGGGGCACGGGAGAGAGGTGGTTTAAATGTGCTCAGTTCCCAAAAGGAGCTGCTCTCGCCCTCGCTGTGCTCACCAGTGCCAGCCCCTCCTGTGACCACCTCCAGGCAGCTGGCAACAAACATCCACTGCATTTTGGTGAAGGTAAGGCAAGAGATGCCAAAGGACACTTGCCACAGGTGCAATAGTCCATGGCAATGCACCAGCCCCATGCCCTGCTCTAAGGGTGTCAGCACCCCCTTGTTGAAGGGGGATGAGCCCAGGCAGTGGGCTGCTTGAGCTGGGCAGGGGGCTGGAGGACCTGCTGTGGGGGACTCCAAGGCAGCAGAAAGTGTGCTAGGAATATGCACAGGCCAAGGATAGGGATTGGTATGCGGCTGGCAGCATCCAGGCTGCCCAGTGTTTGTTGCGGGCTCTATCACAGACTCGTCCCGTGCTGCCTAGCATTCTTGTGGGCATGGGAGGGGTGATGGCGTGGGCCAAGCACTTCTCTCCCAGAGAAATCTGGTTAAAACTATCCAGTCTAGGGGTGAGGAGGCATATTAATGCAAGCCACTGTATGATTCATAGTAAGCAGATCTCACACTAAGTTACTAGTACAGACACACCTGAATGTGCCTTGAAGTTCATGAAAGAACAGTCTTGTTTGAGGATTTCATCCCGAATATGAAGTCCCTCTGATTCTGTCTGGGCAATGTATCTGC
This sequence comes from Anseranas semipalmata, assembly GCA_013399115.1. Lineage (NCBI taxonomy): Eukaryota > Metazoa > Chordata > Aves > Anseriformes > Anseranatidae > Anseranas > Anseranas semipalmata. The sequence continues at coordinate 2,075,988 of VXAA01003459.1, forward strand.
AAACACAGGATGAAATTTTCAGTTTTTACTGATGTAATATTAGCTATTGAGTAGACACACTCTTTTTAATGGAGCAAAGTATAGCTCTAAATGAGTCCACGTGGCCGAGCAGAGGCCTTGACTATGATGTATAATTTCACAGGATTATGTGCTTGCTTGCTGCCTTTTGTCTATGCGTGAGAAGATGAGGCTCCCACCCAAATGACTTATGGTTTCAAGGCATGATCCCACAAACATTTATTCACACAAGTAGTCTCAATTACTTCAAAGGGGGCTCTTCATAAAAAGGAAATTTGCCACCTTAGAGTTAAGAAGGCAGGAAATGAAAACATTGAGTCAGTCACGGTGCACCACCTATATAATTTAGGGTAGACATTTAACAATATAAGCACTAATATATTGGCCTTGACAGCCAAGACTTTGAAAAATTAGAGCACTAATATTAGCTCTCTTCAGCTATATTTGGATTGCAAAAAGCCCTGAAGCATCAGGATACAGAAGCACATGCCTACCTTTAGGTATGTGAAAGGGATATGGACCTTCAAGGCATTATTTGGGCTGAAAGTTCAGTATTACGTGAAAGGGGGGTCTGAGAAAGTGCACTTGTTTTTACAAGTGTTGTATTCCTGGCTGCTACTGTTACTGTTCTCTGTGTGGCTTGGCACATTGGGATCTGCACTCATGGTCAACTGTACTTGGCTCCTTGACCCAACAGGCTAGCAGGGAAGGGGCACAGTTTCCATAGGAGTGTCCATGCTGCTGCTGCCCATGGCCAGAGGACAGTGCTGCATCCTCAGCACACTGACCCTTAGCTCAGTAAAAGCCAATATATGAGGCCTCCCAAGAAACCTGGTGCATTTAGATAAATACCCCAATTTATTTGACTTTTGGGGGTCAGCCTGTGAGACTAGGTCCCCACGTTCCTACCTCACACATGACATGGTTAGAAACCACCTTATGTGGACAGCATTAGTTTGCCATCAGTCTTAGTGATAACAGGGACTGAAGTTCTGCTGTTGACCTGATATTTATTTTAAAGTGTGCTTATGACCTAATTTTAGGCATTGGTGTATAAAAATGCTGTCCTTGGCTTTCAAAAGAAAGTCAAGGTAAAAGAGGATGAGGGAGAACATAATGAGAAAGGAAATCTGTAAGGAGCGCTAGTGAGAAAAGGGTCCAAATATCGTGGGTCTACCAGCAAATGTAATTGCCTTGCCTTATAGCCATTTCACTTCAGAGCACAAGATGAAAGCTCAAAACTCAAAAGAAATGACTTTTGGGTATAGATTAGCGTGTTTTCTAAAGTATTCTTATTTCATGTTGCCTGACAAGTCTGTGTGTCCTACTGCAATGTTTTCTTGCACCATGGGGTGCGTGTTCTTTCACTTTTGGGGTGACTTTGCAGAGGTCTAAAACAAGGCACCAGGCAATGGCCTGGGGTGCTTGTGGCTTGCAGGTAGTCCCCCTCCCACTTCTCCCTCTATCTTTCTACTTCTTTGTGTAGTTTTTCTTCTTTTGCTGTCATTTTATTTGCTTTTCCCTTGTTCCTTGATGTTCTGGCACTGCCTTTACCACACAGCTCATGAGTTTTGTGCAATTTTGACAGGGCTGATCTGCAGGGAAAAACGGCTAGATTTTGAATATACAAAAAAAAAAAAAAAAAAAAAGGCATGAAGACCAACATGTTAGTAAGGGGCAGGCTTTAATTACCTAGCCATTATTGGATTACTCCAGAATAGAGGAAATATGACTAATGCTGTGTCTGTGCTTCTGGCATACGACTGCTGTCAAATTCAATAAGGACTTATTAAACATCACAGAGGTGTGACTAAAGAAAATGATAGCAGAATGTGGAAAATAGCAATCATGGTCCTATTGTGTGCGCTATGAATTTCTAATCTAGGAGGGTGGGGAATGTCTGTGGGGGAAGAGCTGGAAGAAATTGCTGTATTTTGCCAGCAAGGAAAAACAAAGTTAGGCTTCAGGGAAGGGCATCCTAATGGTGAAGTGATGGGTGATGCTCTGGCCCAGGTGACCCTGGGGCACTGCTAAATCTCACCTCAAGGCCTTCGTGGGTGCTGATCCCTCCTTCAAGCATGGCTTGGTCCTTTTATATGAGACAGTTGGCTGAAAAACTCAGGAATACTCCTGAGATGAGAGGCCAGAGGATGTCTGTCCTCCTGTGTGTGGCTAGCACTACAGTGCGATGCTCTCATGTCCCATATCTCTGGCCTAGGTATGGTGCATCCTGGGCACCCCAGCTCCAGTTCCAGAGCTGGGCATTCAGAAAGTCCGACTTTTGGCATACCCATGGCCTGCGGGAGGGCTGGTGTAGAGGAACTGTGGGCTGGTATAGAGCAGCTGTAGGATGGGGCCTGTTCTTGCTGCTTAGAAACTTCATCTCCCATTTGTGGACGCCCCAGGGCACCCAACACCAAAATATACCCATCCTGCACAGGTGGGGTGGTGGCTCACTACGGGAGGTGCCCAATGTAGGCCGCCTGGAGCATCCTAGCATGGCAAGGTACCTGGTGTTTTTGCTGTCACTGTGCTCATGTTAAGGACGCAAGCAGGTCATCCGCATCATGCCTGCAGCCTCCCGAATCAAACTCCTCTGAGACACACTTTTATTTAGGAATCGGTACCGAAGACTGCTCTGGAGAGGCAGGGCTTGATATAAAGCATGCAATTAGCTCCTCAGAAGAGGCGTAATTGTAGAGCCAGACTCGTTGCTGATGTAAAAACTGCCAGAAGTGTGGTGACCCCATCGGGAGCGTGCCAGCCCACGCCAGCAGCAGCCAACCCATCCTCCCTTGCATTACTGGCTCTGTCTTTGAAACAAAGACATAATTGACAAGCGTCTGTCCATTTTCATGTATTAAACAATTGGAACTGCACACAAGGATTTACATCACTTCTCCTTTCATTACCTAACATCAGTATCTTCCTCCTGAATTAGTTTTTAGCAGCCGTGTTGTTTTGAAATGTGGCACAGCACCATTAACAGCTTTCCAGAACAACTGTATTACTTTTAAGTAGGGCTTTACAGGACCAAGTGCCATTTCTTTTAGGGATTCAATTAGGTAGGCGATGAGGCATGATACCTGGTTAGGTAATTGATCAAGTGCTGGTCACCTATGGCCCCATATTAATAAAATGTTCAATGGTGATGCTACAAGTTTACTAAAAGAAATGGAAATGAACGAATAGTGGGGCCTAAACCGGGTGGTCATTGGGTTTAACGAGTATTGCTGTGTGCTAATGAAGGCCTGAGAGAGAGGAGCTCAAATCTCAAGTTTAGCTCTCTGGTTACCCCATACCCTGCCTCTGCTTCACCCAAAGCTGCTGGGCGCAGGGATGCCCCGGCAGGGAGCAGGGCTGCGTATCACACCCTGAGGATGTCCTGGTGGGACGTTTAGCCTGGCACCTCTGCCAGCTCTTCCAGGGAGGGAAGAAACCCTGACTTCTGCTGAATGAACCAGACTGAGCTCCATTTATAATCAATGGAGAGAGGTGTGTGCCTCTGGGACAAGGTCCCTTTAGGCACCCATTTTAGGGTGGAACGAATTATATTTCATGCTCCACTGTCTCTGGTGACATGATTTTCCTGTAAGCAAGGCTACAAACTCCATTTGTGATGTGCAGAGGGGTGCCATTCATCAGATGCTCTTTGGGGACTTTCTAGGCAGGACAGCAAGCTTGCAGCACCCCGTAATGCAGGTTGTAATTTGGAAGGCAAATGAGCAGACAGACACAGCTGTCTCAAGGTCACACGTGGAGTCAATGAAACCCAGAAGTCCTGGCCCCATCATGCAGTCTCAGCCACTTAATCAAATTATTGCACTGATTTTTTCCCTTTCTTTTCCTGTTGTAATGCTATTATTGTCTATTTAATAAACTGCATGTATTAATGATCCATGAACATCTTCCAGAGAAATAAAATGAATTGGGATTTCAATCTCTTGAAACTTTAACCAAAAGCCTTAAAGCAAAAACCTTAAAGACTCAAATTTCAACATAACCAAGGCTCGCAAAACCCTAACTCAGCTGCCATCTAATCCATAGGTACCCCAGGGCTCTGTTTCTTTTGGTTTACATTTATCCCCTCTTTCTGAGTTTATATTGAACAGGATATATTGCTCAAGCCTATAAAAGAAATATACACAGCAACATATTGCGTTTCAGATGGTTTTGTACATGGCAATACAATTGGTCTGGAACTGTCCCCACCAGCATTTGGATAATTGAGATGTGAAGATGTTCATCAAATCCCTCTTTTACTGCTATTATCAATGCTGATCAGTATCAGTTCTCATCAAAAGAGCCTGGTGGTGGGCTATAAAAGATCTAAGAATCAGAAAAACAAACAAAACCAACCAACCAACCACCACCAACAACAAAATCAAACAACAAATTTCTTTCAGCTAAACCTAGGAAATGAGTTACACCCTGCTGTAAGGATTAAGTGCATTGGCTGAATCATTAACATCCATGCATCCACAGCTCAGACTCTTAGGTGTTACACTTCTCTGTTAACTACACCGTAAAATACACTTTAAGTACATCAGAGAAAGTGAGAGCAAGAACACAAATCTCAGCTCTGGAAAGTCTTTTCTTGTATGGCAGCAATTGTGTTTCTGTGATGCTGCATGTATTCAGCCGAATTTTATGGGTGGGAAAGAAGCGAATCAAGCACTTGTAATATGGGGATAAAGAGACCTAGCTCAAGCTATAGCTGCAGCTTCAATTTGTGGCTCAGAGAAGGGAACAGTTTATAGATGTTTAAGACAAGTTCAGAGGTGTAAGAGACATTCATCCAAATACCATGCTTCTCTCTGAAACTGTCTTGCTTAAAGCTGTAAGAAACTGAAGTATTTCTGGTCAGGAAAAAATGGGAGGACATCTTCCCATCTTGTTTTGTACAGTTTGTGTGAAATTTGAGCAAAACTCTTGCTTGCAGTTATCCTGAACTTTTTGTTGGGAACCAACATGACTTTACACCACTTTTCTTGTTTCTATATTTGAGTTTCATGATCATTGTAAAGATTTTTAATGTTGATGGAGTATTAAAAAAGGATCTTAGTAGCAAGCTAAATGATGAAGTGTCCTCTACTTAAGAGATCTTAATGTTTCACGATGTGTTGTGCTCGGGCTAACAGTGAAACAGAGTCGTTTCAACACTGGTATTATAAATCAGGAGCCATTAATGCAGATGGGTACATTAGGAGGCTAATACATTAGCACAGATTCATAAAGCTGGCCCTAATGACTTGAAATATTCAGGCCTACAGCCTCGAGTTAATCACGGAAACTTCACCACTGTCTCTTCCCACAAAGCCATCCAGGGGAAGGAGCTGGAGAGGTGTCCTTCAGCTCTGGGAGAGTCTTTCATGGTCTCAGGCCAAACCATAGCAGATACCCACAATTTTGGTACAGAGGGTGTGTCTGGAGCAGAAAGGGAACATCTTTGCATGCTGTTATCCGTGGCTTTGACCATAGCTTCCAGGAAGTTCTGGCAATGTGGAGGAAGGTGCCCACAGCAGAGACAAGCACAAAGGCTTGCTGATCTTTTCCAGCTTGGGTCTGCATGTGCTGCAGATGGATGGCTCAGTTCTCCAGCATGAGGACAGCCTGGTGCTCTCTTTCTTTCTCACAATTTTCCTATCTGTTTCCCAGCATTTTTCATGCTTATTTATACATCTTTCATAGAATCACAGAATGGTTTGGGTTGGACCGGACCTCAAAGCCCACCCAGCTCCAGCCCCTGCCATGGGCAGGGACACCTCCCACCAGGTGCCCAAAGCCCCATCCAGCCTGGCCTTGGGCACTGCCAGGGATGGGGCATCCACAGCTCCTCTGGGCAGCCTGTGCCAGGGCCTCACCGCCCTCAGAGTGAAGAATTTCTTCCTAGTATCTAATCTAAATCTCCCCTCTTTTAGTTTGAAACTGTTACCCCTTGTCCTATCACTGTACTCCCTGATAAAGAGTCTTTCTCTTTGAATACTGCCCTATGACTTCACAAACAAGGGGACTCTCACAGCTATGAGGTTTTTAGCAACTGGGACTGTTCCTGGTGGCCTGCTTGTTTTGTGCACTGGAAAACCAACGGTTCAAATCCTTCACGATGAAATGTGAGATGAAAGGGTCAGCAGCCTGCATCCTTCTGTCTTATAAATACCGCCGACTTCCAGCTTTGTGGAGAGAGAAAAAACAAGCTGCTTGCTGTGCTGACCCCCTTCAGACGTCAGTTCACAGTCTTTCTCCTGACTTGAGGAGTAGCCTGAGAAGGGAAGAGAGATTTCTGAAGTGAAAAGTGCCCCGTGATGAGATACTGGAGCCAAAGAGACACAAACTGCTCCTGGACTTCCCGCCTGTGGATAAGAAACTCTAGTTGACACTTATGAGTGAGTGGGGAAAAGATGCCTTAAACCCATGTGACACTTATATAACTTTGGGCCCGGGATGTTTTTCTCACAAAGGAAGGACGAATATTGCCAGGGGCAGCTTTCATGATAAAAGCAAGCCAATAATCTCTGAAAATAGAGAGTTTCTAAAAAAACAAGCCTTCAGGAGAAGTCAGGACGTTCCGTGTCAGGCTTGTGCCCCTCTTGACTGTAGTAGGGCAGGGAGCTTGGGAAACTGCGGGTGGCTCCCAAAACTGATGTAAGTTAAAGACTTGAGATGTACAAGTATTTTGGGTGACACAAGAGACAGAAAAGTAGGATTTCTTGGTGGGGAGGATGCTGAAGATTGGGTGTACATGAAAAGAAGGGGAGGAAGGTGCCATGCTGCGAATAGGGGCTGACACCCCATCTTCAGAACAAAGAAGACTTCACTTTGCTTAGTGAGGTGAGCCCAAGGTGGTCATTTTGCTGAGAGCTTCCTAAAAACAGCAGGTTTTCCTTACTCCTTGCATGGCTTTCATTCCCCCCAAGAAGCAGACTGGGAGAGCACAGGAGGACTGGAGCAGGTCACCTCCTGAGGTCCCTTCCAACCTGAGTTTTCCTCTGATCCTATTGGGATGGAGCAAAGAAGCAGATGCTTAGAAGCAACCACTGATACTGCACCTTTGTTACTCTGGACTACAGGACAAATACAAGGAAAGGAGATGGGGATGATGATCAGCATGGGCAACCCTTTAACATGTCTGCAGGTCTTTTGCCAGATGATCTTTTTGAAACTGGTGGTCTGTGGCCCATTAGCTGATGCTGATGAGTTAAGTCTGGCACACTGAACGCAGGGGTAACTGCCAGGCTGAGCCCAACCTTGTCTGCCCAAATTTAGGCACTTTGGGGCAGGTGTCAGAAATAGAGGGAGTTCAGAGCAACCACCTACTCTAGATGCTTGCTCCCTGCCTAGTTTTGGGAGGGCAGTAGATGCCTCCAGAGGTGTGACTTGGCACATCTTACCCAGGTGTAGGCAAATTCCTGCTTTGGAGTTTGTCTCCCACCAGATTTTCACCTTCCTCCCCTACCAAAGCCCAAATATTAGCACCACGTTTGGCTTTTACATTCCCCATCAAACCAAGAGCTGCAGCACCCATGTTTCTCTGGGAGCAGTGGGGACACAGAGCTTTTACGAGCAAACTTTGCAGGTACTGGTCTTCTCAGTCACTATCTATGGGCCATAGGGTGGTGTCCAGAGACAAAACAAATGGCTGCAAAAGCTAACAGACAGGCTGAAAAAAGGATAGAGCTGTATGCTTTCAGAAAACAGTGCACATGTCCCACACAAATACTTCTCAATAGCGTCATCTACTGAAATTTAACACCAGTGGGTCCCAGCTTGCTGAAGGTAAAAAGACACCCCAGTGCAAAGAGACTTCGCAGGACATGGGTGAATCTCACACAACTCGTAGATCTCACCTCAAGGACACGTTTCCATCTCAACGTTAGGGTCCTATGAACACGTTTTTTGCTGCCTTGCAATAGTTTTCCTGCCATATCTCCATGCACGCTGTCCTTTTTGGAAACTGATACAAGGCGGCAGGAAACCATGCATCACGAACGTCTCCTGCGCAGTGACAGCTCCCTTCCTTTGTGAGCTGCAGGCTGCCTGACCCTGGCATCTGTGTTTGAATCACTCTCATGTTCCTCCTCTAAATCCCCACCTGAGGTCAAGCTTTGAAAGAAAGGTCAGTGCTATTTGGAGGCTGCTCAGAGAGAGACTGAATCATTTAGTGATGAGTCATGTGAAAATTAAATTGATGCAAATGTTAATTTGACAACTTGAAAGTCTGAAGAGGATTCCAGCCTGACCACGAGTTTGGTGCTTATGCAGCTGTGCTTCCACCAGCCTGGAGGAGGTTTTGTGGCAGGTAAAAACGGGGTGGGAGAGATGTTGTTACACCAGCATGATCTCTTTTTTTCCAAGACCCATCACAGGTTTCTTGCAGGAGGGGAAGCTCTGCCAAGAGCCTCTAGCATCCCCATGTCACTGCATGGCAGCACGCTGGCTGCCTGGCCCCAGTTCTGGGCTTTGGATTTTTGTTATCAGCATCCAAGGTGCTGGGCACGGTGCTGCCGGCTGAGCGCTTCCAGCTCTCCTCGTAAATCATTAACTACTCCAGAGCGATCGCTGAAGCGTGCAAGGAAATCGCCAATTGCCTCATGCCCTAGAGGAGCAGATCCTGTCGGAAAAACAAGGAAGTATCTGGGGATAACCATATAACTAGGATAATTAAATGCTCTTTTGTGCTTGTTAAATTCAGGATTATATTCATGATTTTACCCTCACCCCCAATCAAACTGGTGGTAATTAACTTCAAGGCATCGTTCCCAGCACTGACCGACCTTTGTGTTTTCGTGAGCACAGTGGAGTGGTGATGGTTATTTTTTTGCATGGATGTGAATGAGTAGAGCAAATGTAAGGGAAAGGAGAAACGGGATCTGTCTTTGCCACGTACAAGCAAGGGACGGCCTTTGGGTTGTGCACCAAGCTCCCACCCGTTGGGAAATGCCAGCACTGAGGATGCACTGCAGCAGAACGTCAAACGGATGCTGACTTCTGCACAAAGTTTTGAGAGAAATATATCTAAAGATAGGCGCCTTACCGAAATATAGCCATGTCAGAGCGCTGCATCAAGTGACATTTGAAATGCCCTTTATTTTCAGATTGTGATTTAATGCAGAAATAGGATGACTTGCTTTGTCAGACTCAAAGCCCACTCCAAAAGCCTGAATTGTTTCTATCTTTAGAAGTGACCACTAAACCTTGGGAGTTTTGTTTGCCCCTTGGCAAAAGAAAGTTCTGGCCTACTACATTTTGGTTGATATATATACAAATATATATTAATTATTATTTTTCATTGTCTCACAGCTCAGGAAGCGGGTGGAAAGTACTTTCCAATAAGATTTATTATATTACTTGTATATCTAATTAGTCAATTGTTATGCATTTCTTAATCATGTATATTGCTTTATTCATTTCAACCCAGAATACCATTTCAGGGCATCATTACAGGCCTCCAAGTAGCAAGCAGCAGTTGAGAACAACTTCAGTAAGTCACGTTCATAATCAAATACTAAATGAAGCACAAACCCTTCTTCCTTAAAGATGACAGAACTGTGACAACCATATATTTATATATGTAAAGTTTGTCTTTATACATATAAATAAATATAGAAGGCTTCACAAAGGCTGTATAGATTTCTTGCATCCTCATTTTCTACCCTTTCTGACTGATCTAGACTACATTTAACTGTGCTATTATTTCATTTGGAACTGATAAACCAGTGCAGGGTAAACACAAGTGGTTCTAAACTTTGGCAGCTAAAACCCAAACTTTCTGGTGGTTTCCATGCATTTGCAGACCTCCAGCTCATGCTCCCTCCTCTCTCCTGCCCATTTCTGTCTTGAAGACGATTTCTTTGCTCCGGAGCAGGTTGAGCTTGCAGTGTTTTCAAGCTGGAGCAGAAGCCCTGGGATTCCCATGGGGGAGGCTGAACTCAACACATTTTCCAGCCAAGGAATGTTCAAGCCAAATAATTTGGACAAAACTGGAAGTAAGTACTGAGATGGAACTGAAATCTCTGATAATCAGCCAAGGCTGGGGGAAGCATTAAGTACCGAGGGCCAAGTTCTGCTCTTCTAATGTACATTCAACATCATCTCGCTGTGCAAATAGCACCAGTAACATTCCTGCAGGGAAGACATGCTAGAGATGGCTAAAATTTAAAATATTTAATTTACTTAAGCAGGAAAACAGGAAGATGCAAAGTTTCTCAGCCTAAACAGACCTTGTCAGGCTGATTTTATCCTAGAGGAAAAAAAAAATGAAAAAACAGTCGAACAATCAGAACCTACGGAATAAAATGTCAAAAATGGAGACTTAAAATTTTCCAGGCTCAAACAGTTTATCAATTTCTGTTCTGTGACGTGTAACTCATTTGCCTAGTTGCCAGGTTCACTGTAAATTGTAAATAAGTTGATGTGTGGCTTGGTGCTCCCAGTACAGCAGATGAGTGAGTGCAGAGCTTGGCTTTCCTTACGAGCCCCTGTAATGGAAGTGAAGTACAAGGATGTCCAGCTCTGCAGAAACCCAAACTCCCATCAGCTAGAAGACAAAGAACTAAAAATGAATAAAAACAATGAAACACATGCAGTCTCAGCAATGACATCTTGGTTGTTGAGGGTCCTCATCGGTGAGGGTTGGAGGGGTGGGAAGGGGAGGATGGAGCTGGGAACGGGGTGGGAGCATCAGCAGGGTAGGGAAAATGCACGAGTGCTATGTGGAAGCGCAGAGCATCCGGCAACTGCTGCCACTCAGGTGTGCGTTATCGTCCCTGCCACTCTCTGCCTTTTAACTTTCTTTTTTTTTCCTTTCATTTTGTTTTATTGGCTCTTGCTGAGCCTTTGTAAGAGAAGGGAAATGCACGTGGGAGGAGCGAGGGGGAGGTTAAGGCGCTGCTGCTGTTCAAGACGGGGCTAATGGCCCAGAGATTTGATAAATAATTCTGTTTAATTTAAACCTCGGGAGCTTCTAATCGAATTGCATCACCTGTGGTTCTGCTGCTTTCTTCCAAGTCAGAGAGAAGGAAGAAGAAAGCCCAGCAAAAAACCCCGACCTTTGCTACCAGCAGCAGTGAATTGAGGCTTTCCAAGCCTGCGCGAGCCTTGGTGCAGGTGAGGGGAAGTGCGGTGTCCCTAATAGTGCTTTTCCTGGAGAGCCCAGGGGATGGATGCTGCAGCCAAGGCATTGCTGGAAGGATCCTGGGCAGCTGGTGAGGTTGTTGTGGTACCAAGCCAGCTAAATCCACCGGGGGGGTTGTAGGGTGGCAGCTCTGCCATGCTCAGTGGCAAACCTGCCCACACACGGTCCCCCCCAAAACTCAGCCCAAAGTCATGCCCCAGCTTTCGCATTTCCTTCCATCAGCTCAGAAGCAAAATAAACCTGCAGGTGAGAGGGGGAGAATATGCTTTGATGCTGCTCATATGGATGTATTGTAACATGGACAGGGAAATAAGAGCCCGTCCTAGAGTGATAAAGACTACACAATATCAGATTTTAATAGTTACAGCTCTTTTAGAAGGAAAAGTGGAGGTTTCAACCAAAACACCGACTTTTTAAAGGTTTGCTTCTTTACACAGGTTGAAACTGGGATCTGTGTCGCAGAATTTGCCTCGTTGCAATACTTTGAAAACACCTGGGGCCTCGCTCTTGGGAAGCAAAGCTTGGAGGAGGCTGCTAATGACCCGGACGGGGATGGATATTTGTCCCCACTGGACTTGCAGTAAATATGACAGGGATAACTGCATCTCAATTTTAGTGCAAATTCGTCAGATGTCCAGCTCCAGGTCACAGGGTTAGATTGCTGGACACACACCCTTTTTACTCTGCATCATCCATGCACAGCTCTGCTCAGGTGAGAAGGGGCAGGAGAGCCATGGAGTGGTCCCAGAAGCAGCTGCTGCTGCACAGCAGCCTTTGTCACTCTTGTTCATGCCACCCATCACGTCTCTCTGTCTGTTACCACTGAGATGTAGCCAGGAGCAAAGCAGGCTGCAAGCAGTCTAAGCTAAGCCAGAAAAAGGCATCCTTATTTTGGGTTAAAAAAAAAAAAAACGGAAAAGAAAGGAAAGAAAACAAAAGTAATCACAATGCTTACAGCTAGTCCTGTCCCTTCAGAGTCACTTCCAGGGATGTCCTTCTTCTGTTTAGGCCAAAGAACGAGGCAGCCCTTAACAACATGCCTACCCCATGCAGCTCTTCAGATGGCTGTCTCCTGCGATCAGATCAGGACAGGCAAAAGCCTGCATCCAAACTGCAATGCATGGGCTTTTTAGGATGCCATGTGAGAGCGGGCATCTGCCTTCAGGAGCCAGTCACAGGGTGAGGAACGGGGTGACTTCTACTTTAGCAAGGACAGGGACAAGAAGACACCGTGGCCATCATCTGACCTTCCTTTCTGCACAGTGGAGGGAGATCATGGGAATGCGCCCAGTGATCCCTGCAGCCGTCCTGGGGTTTCTGGGTGAGGTGATGGGCATCAGAGACATTTGTCACTGCATCCCCCCTCCCCACGTCTGCATCTGCCCATAGGCCAAGGAAACGAGAGCTGAATGAAGATTTCAGAAGAAGAAAATCATCATAAGGAGCATCACACCAGAGCTGTGCTTGTCTGGATGGCTGAGCCTGGGAGGTGTCACAGCTTGAGGGGGCTGAGCACATGCTCGTGCCATATTGACCCCTTCATTTTCCTGACAATGATTTTTTAAAAGAAACATTTGAGTAAAATCCCATTTAGCCTAGCATAATACAGCTGCCTGTATTATGCAGCTGCTAAAGAGAAGAAAAGGAGAAGTTTCACAGGTACTGCAGGACTAACTCTGCTAAGTTTATGCTAGGACATAAATGCTCCTGGAAACCTGATTTACTTGGGTTCAGTGCTGCAATATTTGGCTTCTTTATCTCCCTACCAACTCATGGACCCCGCAGCAGAAGCAGGTGAGAGGAAGCCAAGGGGCAGAAAGCTCCCTAAGCTGGCTGGGAAACAAAAGTGTCGAGCCCTAAATTCTACCCTTTGCCAAGACTTGTGGGTCTTCCAGCAGGTGTTCCCATGCACTCAGGCTTCGTACACTCTAATTAAGGGCCAGCTGAACAGAGATTTTAAATGACCACTTTTTCAATGTAGCTGTCTGAAGTAGAAATTGGTGGTAATTCTTGTGTGGATTTAACCATTTGTGAGAACTTCATGCCCTTTTACATAAGGAAGCCCAGGGTCAGATTTTTCAAGTGCTTGGACCCGTGTTGTCAGAACATCTCCATATCATAAGCACTGACCATTTATTGTGGTGCCTGTGAAGAATTTAAAAGATGCGGGGCTGGTTATACCTGCTGAAGTTCCCCAAGAATAATCTGCTTGTAAATATTCCCTGAGGTCAAATATGCCAGCCATACGTAGCCTTCAATTTGAAGCTAAATTTTCTTTCCTTTCTTGTATGTCAGACTATTGGAATTACTGAAGCTATCATGGAGCTGGATGATTAGAGCAGCATATGCACCCATATTTTAGTTGCAGTTAGCTAGTTTCATAAAGCAAGTCTTTCTGAAGCAAAACAATCTCTAGTTTATTTAATGAAGCCAAACATTCTATTTCCAAAAAAAATGAGACTGCAAATACTATCATTATAATCCAATTCTAGAAGATCTAAGACAAAGATCAATCCAGGAATTCATTAAATGCCTTATGTGTCAAGATGACCTTTAAGGTTTGCTAGTAATCTACATTTTCAAATTTTTAAGCCTTGTTTTTACAGAATCTCAGAGTGAACAAAGAAGCACTGATCATACTTTTTGCTTAGCAAATGAGGAGTTTTCTGACCACTTTATGTCTGCATAATTTATTGTGCATGAAGTTAACACTTCTGGGATACAGATCACAGGAGAAATAAGGTGCACTGGAAATGCAAGTATCATGAGCTCTTCTTCTTGCACAGAGGAGTAAGAGTTATTTCAAACAAAGCATCAGGGATTGCCTCTGTCATCCAAACCCCTCCAAAAACTATGTACTACATCTTCTCCCCCTTCCACCCAGAGACAGAGAATATTTTAACCAGAGAACCAACTTGCTCCAAATCCGGCATCATCCTCGGGGTTGCTCCTGGATGGGGTCTGGCCCCATATCCCCAAAACTCTAAGCCATTTTGAAAAATAGTTGGGTTTTAGTGAGAATGACTCAAGCCTTTATTACAGTTTGGTGGCTTCCAGGAATAAAACTGAGTACTTGAGGTGTTTGGATTCTGGGTTGAATGCAGAAACCCAAGTCAGGACAACAAACCAAGGACCAGACTGGCAGAAACAAGGCTGTTGCATGGGGAAGCCACTCACCAGGAGACAGACAATCACTGTGCCCCTGCTCACGTTTTCCAGGTAAAGCATCCAAAACCTGCTGATACCATGGCCAAAATGCTGTCACATGGTGCGGTAGCTCCTGTGATATGGGAGACCCAGTCCGAAGGAAGAGCTGCAACTGGATCTCACGCGTGCTGGGGACAGTGGAAATGGCAAGTCCAGTTCTTCAGGGTGGGCCAAACTCTACCGCACAGCAAGTCCCAATCCTGCATTTTTTTTTTTTTTTCGGTAGAAAAATGGATTTTGCCCACATGGCTGGGAAGTCCCATGGCTGTGCGCTGAGCATGAACCAATCCTCTCGGGGTCCCCAGTCATCATCCCCACTAACAATTCCCATGAACAGTAACTGATAAGAAGAGCTAATTATTATTTGCTTATCAGAGGTGGGGAATGGGAAGGATTTGCCACCTAAAAAGGCTGGAAACCCACCCAACCTACCCCTCCTACTCACTCCCATTTTTCTTTTTTCTGCGATGGAGACTTTTGCCATCAGAGGGAAAGTGTCTGACTGACAGCACCAAGGGGTGAGCTCTGGTGTTCCCCTACAGAACAGGTACAGCCCTCTTATGAAAGGGCCACCTGCTAAGCGCTCAGACTCCCCGCTATGGCTATCAATAATCACTTCCCGTGATTTTCATAGCTTTCTGAAGCGGACACTTGACCTCTTGTAATTGTGTACAGATTCCCTGCTCATGTTACAGAGGATATCCAGCAGCCCTGGTGCTGGGGACAGGCTGAACGTCCCCTCCTCGCCTCTCGTCCCTGCAGCCCCTGCGCTCTTGCTGGTGTTCCCTCTTTCATCTAAACGGGCGGACGCATACTCGCACTCAACGCGCCGTCGTTTTCACGGCTGCGCTGACAGCTCTCTGTTATTCATATTCAAATTTAAACACCAGGTTGCACCTGTTAGCTGAGCTCTTCACGGGGAGGAACCGAAGCAGAAAGTGACCCCGCGTGTCCGGCGAAGCAATCCCTCGCCGCTAATGGAAAAGAGCTGGCTGCTGTAAAGCCATCGGCGTGTTCCTCTGGGCTATTTGTATCGCTGGTGTTTCTGTCTTATTGACTGCCTCCTTGGAAAATAATTCTGTTGCTTAATTGATCATAACGTTTCTTTTTTTTTCTTTTTTTTTCCCTGCCGGTCCATCAGGACTTTGTTTCTCACTTGTGTTTGGTTGCTGCTGTGCAGCAGTAGCTGCGGTCAGGATGGTGGGGAGCACATGTTTGTCCTTTCCGGCCACAGCTGGGGAGTTTGACATTGTCCCAGCACAGTGCCTTTCCTCAATGAAAAATAAGTGGGTTTCATGCAGCTCAGGCTTTCCAGGCCAGCTTCTTTCACTGTTATCCTCTGCTTTGCACAAAGACTTGCATTTTCCAAAGTCTTTCCCGATTGTGTTGTTTCCTATATATCTACAGATGGGCCCCCAAATCAGGCTCCAGAATGGAAGGATGTGAAAGAAATGTTGGCTGGGGACCTTCGCTTATGCAACACAAACAGCAAGAGTCCCTCAAAATGCCGCATTGACACAGCAAGCAGGTCCTCCCTGGTGAGAACAGCTGCCAGCCTGCTGGAGGAAGCTGGGTCCTTCCAGCCCAGGACACGCTTCCAGGGAAGCAGGGACAATGCATTTGCCTTTCCTTCTACCCATAGAAGCACTCTGTGAGCTCAGAAAGTCATATATGAAGTGAGCCCTTGGATCATCCTCTTGCAGCCCATATCTGGATACCTCGCAACAGGCAATAAGGAGCTTTCAGAAGTCCCTCAAGAAAGCCTCTGCCTATCTCCCATCAGCCAGCACCTTCTCAGGGTGGCTCAGCTCAGATAAGAGATGCTTTTCTTTTCTTCGGGTTGGCAGTGTGACATACGTATTCCTCACAGTCCTGATGAGGAGGGATGATATCACGTGTATTAGGCAATGAGGAGAGTGGAGAGGGAGGGCAAAACAGCTTGACAGCTGCTGCTCAAGTAGACCGTCAACAACTATCTGCTAGCAAATTTAAAATAAATCAAGGAAGAGTTCTGATTTACAACTTTTCCCCGTTTTTCTACTGGCTAGCAGGTAGGCTTTTGCATCCAACAAAATAACAACCATTTCCATGAGCTGTTTATTTGACAGGGCATTGGAGGAAGGTGAATGATTAGGTCTTCGGGGTGTTAATAGGGTCATTTCATGCTGTGGTTATTGGTGGACTGATAGAATGGATTATGTGCCTATAATTATCATTTTTTGCTGCTGGGTGGTCACCATTTCCCATTGTAAATCTGCTTGTCAGGGCACCAAGACATTTTTCTGTGGGTGTTTCTTATTGTTATTTAAAGGTAAGGAAATAATTTCAAAAGTGCAAATTAAGCTTGGTTGCCAACAGGAAGGAGATGAAGTTGGCTGGGGAAAAAAACGAAGCAAGCCCCTGGGAATCTGACAGTCCTTCCCACGTGCAGGCACACTCCTGCGGGACGGGAGGATGCGTGGGCTGCTGCCAGCAGGAGAAGCCGGGAATCGATCACTTTGATGTCTTGTCTTATCCCTACAGATAGATAAGAGGAGCGCGTGTGGTGGCTGCTGCAGCACCACTTCAGCAGACCCTTTTGAAGTGCTGGAGCAGTGCTTTAGCAGCTGTTGTGAGAATGGAAAAGCTGACACCAATGCGGCTTTGGGACGCGGCCACCAGGTACACCGAGCAAGTGGTGGGTTTGTGCTGAGTGGCATCTTTCCTCATTGCCCATGGATGTCACGGCTGTGACGGTGGGTGGGTGGGTGGCTTTGTACGTACATCTCCGATCCACGTGTGCCTCTGCCCCAGGAACGTTTGTGGCTCTGACAGCGTTTGCTCTAGCAGAGGTGGATGCACTTTCTGAGCATGAAGATGGCAGCAAAAAGCAGGGAGGCGTGCAAGCACTTTCCTGTATTTGACGGGGCTTAGATATCTCACTGGCATTTTGGCTATCCAAGCTGAGCTACTGTCTCACAGCACCACAGAACCACACAAGTGCTGCCTGGTGTTTAGTGCTTCCTCGTGTCCCCACCCCTGCCAAGTCTCTGTGGACAACATGAACTGGGTTCCTGTCAATGCCCTCACTAAGAGGCACTTCTACCCCTCCAACCTCTCCCCACACAGATTATTTTGCGTTATTTATGATTTGTTCTTCCTACCACTCATCAGAAACAGTCGTCCTTATGCTCTTACAGAGCTAAAAGCCAAAAGTTTGTTCCAAGTTTACCTTACCCAAATTTGCAGCAACCTTTTCCCTAGCATTGGCAAGCATAGTCTTACTGTGCTTACTGTTCACAGCATTTCCCACCCCTTTGCCCTGGCTGGCACACCTGTGTGCTTTTATCTTTCCACTGCTTTGCCTTATCTATCGCATCAGGCACAGCAGTCTGATTTTATTTTCAGGGCCTCTGTGTCCTGTCCCTTTTCATCGCTAATTCCCTGCTCAAAGCAGCACCAGCCTCTTCTTCTCATGGGTATGATCTTCAAAGTACCTTTGTGTTTTCTGGTGGACACCTAGAGAGTATCTGCAAAGTGTCCTCATTGCTTTCCTTTTAACTTGTTTTTGCTGCAAGAGAGCCCTCAGGAGTGGTTAAGCTACTGCTGGATGAGTATCACTGCCACCATGCTGAGTGACACCACTCCATCATTCCCCAGTAATCTATTGCACCTATTATTAAACACATTTTCCCTAGGTTGGGAACTCTTAGGATAACTTTTTACTCTGTGTTTTTACAGTGCCCAGAACAAGGATATCCCGATCCACAGTTGGGACTCTCTCGAGCGCTGTAGGAACTCAGATGATGAATAGAAGAATAGTAATTTAGAGCTCAGCACTTCTATGTTGTTCAGTGCTGAGGATAAAAGCCAGCTTAGTTTATTTCAAAGAGCTGTGCTTCGTGTATCAGATGAATGAAATCCACAGACTCCATTCTTCATCAGTGCAGTTAGCTTGTTTGCAGTGCCACTGTGAAAGTTTTTCCATTAATGAAGTATTTCCTTTTTTTTTTTTTTTTCTTCTGGCAAAGAGTTGAAGCCTTGAGTTTTTAACCAAAAACATTTCCCTGCCCACACCCCACAATGCCTCCATGGTGTTTCACAACTCTCCCTCTCCCTGGGTTTTCATGCAGAATAAAAGTAGGTCCTGGAGCCAGTACGTTGAGATGTGACCAAGTCTTTCTCACAAGCTATGAACTCCTGCTATTTGCCACCAAAAATTTTTTGAATGACATTTTCTTCCTTGCTTTAAAATATAGCGTTGTGAGACACATTCATCCAGATGCCAGTTTTGGTCTGGCAATAGTATTTGCTAGTGAATCATTGCTGAAAAGGGTTTTTCTCAGTTATTTTACATCACAGGAAAAAACGACTTTGTGGCAGGATCCCTTCAGATGCCTGGCCAGGACTGATTGTACTTTTTTCTAAATTACTGTTTAGAAATCTAGAGATGTTGCCTGCTATTTGCTGGCATGTGAAAAGGCACGCTAAATGACACTTGGGGGTTAATTTTCATGACCCTGACTCTGCCTCTCAACAAGATAGATTACATTTTCAATTCTATTCCTTGGTGTATAAGAGTGAATCATTTTGTAGAAAATGAGAATTGATCCAAATCTTCACCCTAAAGTCAAACTGCAGCTTTATTGACCAGAAAGGGGAAAAAAAAGGATGCGTTTCTTTAGAATACAGCATCCCCTGTGGTATCCCTTGTGCTAAAACAGCATGGAACAGGAGCAGTGCTGCCACCTCAACCATCAGAGAAGGACAGGCCATGCCTGGGAGACCCAGCTTGTTCCAGCCTTCAAGCCTTTTCTTCTCTTCCTGCGACTCCTCGTCTCACCGCCTTCCTTGCCTCTTTGAGCAGCGACCAGGGACCATGTATGGCCTGACGCAAAGACCAAGGGGATCTTCCAGGGTGCAAACAGGAGCTGAAAGTCCCATTGAAAGTCCCTGGGAGCTGATGGCCACACCATCCTTCAAGAGTCATGCCCTGCAGGGACTGATGCCATTTTATCCCCCCCTTCCCTGGAGGAATTCAATGCAGTTAAAAACAACAAAAATGTTCCTAATTTTATACTACTGGAAAACTCTTGAAAATGTGAACCTACAAGGTGAAACAAGCCCAAAAAACTCCCTTCCTTAACACAAGAAGAAAAGCCCCAAGTTTTACTTACTGTATGGCTGAAGATTTTTGCTCACCTCATGGCTATGAATATTTGGTCTGGCACTACATGTGCTGAACTGAGCATGCCGGTGTTTCTCCCTCAACACCTTGTGTGCCAGCAGGCACCAGCATGAGGCCAGGCTTGGAGAATACTATTTTATCATCCTGCTTCATAGGAAAGGAAAAAAACTGCAACCAAGAAATACCAAAGCTGAGAACAAAGCCTTTCTCCAAGAGGCAGAGGGCAGTGTTTGCACACACATAGTAATTATAAGCTCAAGCAGGTCAAGTTTGTCCCTGCTGTTCTCCCTGTTGGGGTGACAGTGGTGGCCCACCAGGTTTTGGTAAGATGAGTGATGGATTTATGCCTGGGCTTGTTTAGCCTCGGCTGTATTTGGAGAACCTCACAGGGGGCTGAGGTGTTCACATCTTCTGAAAAACCACCACGACTCCTCTCAAAACATGAGGAGCACTGCTCCTCCCTGGGGTCAGAGCTGTGGCAAGGACTTCTGGGTGGTGGGTTTTTTTGTCCTGCTGGGGAAATTACCTGCACCTGAACATGAATGGTACGTTCAGAGTTTGAGTCACAAACCTGGTAGATGTTATGGGCTTCACAGCAGGCAGCTGCTCACAGGTTTAGCTCTTTGGTCCTGTGCGCACCAAGGGTCTAGAGAGGGGGAAAATGAGTTGTGGGTGCCCCATCCCTGGAACAATTCAAGGCCAGGTTGGATGGGGCTTTGAGCAACCTGGTCTAGTGAGAGGTGTCCCTGCCCGTGGCAGGGGGCTGGAATTAGATGATCTTTAAGGTTCCTTCCAATCCAAACTGTTCTGTGATTCTGTGTGCTCTCCACCCTATCCTGCTTGTAGCATGTAGTATGGTCTCTCTTAATATTAGTGGTGGGAGTAATGTATGGGGACAGCTGATTTCTATACCCTCTGCACTAAACAGAAGAGGGGTGATGTGCTCATGTGCACCTCTGTACATGTCCAGGAGGCACTCTCCTCCTGGTTCTGCAGCCAGCAGATCTAATCTGATCTCCTCCCTGCCCCCTCCATCCACAGCACATTGAAATAAGCCTCCGCTGCTGCTGCGTGTCTCATGGATGAGCAAGGGGAGACCACAGAACAGGGCACTTGCAGCCCTGGAATATCTCTTCAGCAGCAAGCTGTAGGTCTGACATCAACACCCCTGCTGCCCCAGCTCCATTATCAGCTGCTCAGCACCCAGTGCCCCTGGCTCCCACTCATCCGCTCCAGGGACCAGGGCCTTTCCCAGGGTAATGGCCCAGCTAGGGGAAGATCTGTCTCATCCAGATGCCCCCCGTGGGGAAGCTGTCTCTAAAGGAAAATATGATAGAAAATAGAATGAAAACATTTTCCAAGCCAAACTCAGTTTGCTTTTACAAATTGGTCTGCTTTAAAAAAGCAATAATTTTCCCTTTTCCTGCTGATGCTCTCAGAGGAAAAGTATCGCAGTTCTGAAGCCCTGTTTCTACAGAAAGAATCATAGACTCATAGAATCCTTTAGGCTGGAAAAGACCTTCAGGATCACCAAGCCCAACCATCAACCTGACCTGCCAATTCCCACCACTAAACCATGTCCCTTTAGTGACATGTCCACACATCTCTTAAATACCTTAGGTATGGGGACTGGGCAGCCCATTACAATGCTTGACCATCCTCTCCTTGAAGAAATTCTTCCTGATGTCCAGTCTAAACCTCCCCTGGTGTAACTTGTGACCTTTTCCTTGCATCCTATCATTTGTCATGTTGGTGTATGCCTCAGAGACCATTAGAGTTTGTATTCATCTTTAGAGGGAGTACATAACTTTTTCCTTAGCCGCTCTTTTAAGTCACCTGCAACCTCCATGGCAAGCAGCATCTTCCCCTCTATGATGGCAGCTGCACTTCATGTCATGGTAGAGATGGCAGGAGAGATTCTTCTGCCACTCTACACTAACCATCCTCTGATTCAATTCATCCTTACTTTAGCTTCATTGTGCCACTGGAGTTGCATCAAGGATTAATTTATCCTGCATAGTTTATGAAGTCCTCATGAGTTTATGGCAGAGGAAAGATACCCTACATGCCAGCTGTACACTTAAACAGCTATTTGAAAGTCCAGAGTAGTTTTAGTCTGGCTCTGACCCGAGCAGTCTACAGAAGACTACTGTTGTAGTAGTGGTATTTAAAAAAATGTATAACACAGCCATGTCTAACTAGTTGTTAAATTGTATGCTTGAGAAATGCCTCATTAGCTTTGAGATAGCATTTCAAATCCATCAGAGATGTGGCACTACTCTCACTGAAATGGAGGAATTAACGTCCCTGTCCCTCAATGCCTGGAGAGGACCATCCAGGCAGAAGGCAACCAATGAACAACAGGATCACTCATCCAAGACTCCTCCAACATGCCCCAAACAAGCAGCTTACCTCCCTAGGTCAGTGTTTGTTTAATGGAGGTCAATATTTCTGGTCCATCATGCTTTCTGTTTTAAGTGTTCTTCGAAACTCCAGCAAAGCTTCAGGTGGGGTAGGTCTGGGGGACTAAAGCCCTAAGCTGTGTAACACAACATCCTTGTGTAGTGTTGGTGAGGCTGGTGCTGCTGTGGTTGCTTACAGCATCCCACTGTGTTTACAACAACTGGACGTACCTGTTGGGAGGAGACCATGAATGCTCAAATCATCTAAGGGAAGTGCTTTGAGAAGAAAAGATATTCCGTGATCCTGTCTGTTGGTGAAAAAACAGAGAAAGATCTTCACTAGAATTATTTCACCTGGTCTGATATTCATAGCTGGACGGAAGCCCAAGGGAGTAATGGGTCCTGCTCCACCATGAGGACTCCGTTGTAAGCTCCTCATGGCTCCTTCCTGGGATGCAGGACAGAGAGAGGGCTTTGCAGCACAGCAAAGCAGCACACAGACTGCGTTGAACACTGCTGATGTGACAGCTGGTTTGGAGCTGCAGTCGCCTGGTGGCAGTGCCTCAGGGTGGGACCAGACTAAACTTCCTACACGGCAGGAGACACCTCTGCCTACATGCTATAGGACTCGGGCAACAAGCTGCCTGCAGGCACCAAACAGCAAAAGCAGCAAGTGGGGCTATGGCATATTACTGCTATAGGAGCTCAAATTTATGCTGCATTTCTTTTCTCTCTTCAGAAGTCTGTTTAATACATGTTCAGAGCTTGTATAAAAGGAATATTTGCCCCTTAGGAAAAACTCCTGGTAGGAACCCATTTGTTCCAAAAAGTCACAAGGAGGGATCATTTATTTAGGAAGTGTCCTGCACTTCCCACCTGGCAGAAATGCTGCAAAAGCAATCACAAAAAAAGCCTGCCACTTCTGAGCAAGGGGGCTGTAACTCCGTGAGAAGTCAGATCTGGGAAGAATATCATTCCCTACTTATTTTTGCACGTGTGTAACATCTGGCTCAGTGCTCATACCAGGACACATCCACATTGAACAATTCTGTCTCCGTAGATGGTGCCTGCGTGCCATGCTGTGCATGACCTCCGTGTCTCCAGGGATGCTCCGTGCCAGCCTGTGCATTGTGTATATTGGGATCTGCTTGATAAAGACAATAGACTTCATCCTCGGTGACGTTGTATAAATAAGGCAGATTTTAACAGCTGGTCTTCTGTCTTTAAAACACAATGGCACTTCATAAATAATATAGCATTATAACTCCCAGAAGGCCTTTACAAGTACTTTATTAGGTGTCACGTCAGTGCTCCATTTTGCAGCCACTGCCCAGAACTAGCCGTCCTATAATTCAGTTACACTGTAAGTAGCCACTAATGAGGCATATTATTATAAAGAGCCAATGCTGCACAGCTACACTGCAGTAAACCTGGAGTAATTCCAGTGAAATCAGTGCTAAAGCATGGATTTGCCCCTGTGAAATGAAAAGCAAAGTCAATATGAAAAAAAAGAATTTTGAAGAATGATTGTGAGCTTTGGAGAGCAGAGGTGTGAGGAACACCCTTAATTCTTCTTTCCTGCCCTTCCTTATTCTCTTCTCCATTCTGTTTTCATCTGTCACTCACGTATTGAGTATCCTGATAGCTCTGCCTGACGATTAATGCTCCTATTCTGTGGGTTTGCATAGTGCCTCCTGAGTACTTAACAGGTCTTAGAGAGTTCAGTTCACTAAGCTCTCAGATTGTCTGACAGTCCCCAATGGCTTAATAATGTAAAATCATAAACCAGACTGCAACAGATTCCTCTTCCCTGTCTGTCCTTTTATCAGGGACTGCTATGTGGGATCTGGAGGACAGAAAAATAATTAGATGTGTGCTGAGTGGGATTTCCCTTTAGCAAGCACAGTTCTGACCTCCAGCTCAAGATATAACTAGGGATTTTGGGGAGATGGATTTTCTGGAGATAGTAATGCTTCCTTTAGTGTAGGATGAAGTTCATAAAGCAGCTTCTTTTGTACGCAGGAAGATTTCTAGCCTCTTTCCCAAGATATTGCTTACTCAAATATGTTCTTGTGGGAAAGCTGAAATTGCTATATGCTCTCATAGTATATAAATTGGGATGGAACATGTCTGCATGATGTAATCTAAAACTGACCTCACCTCCTTAAAATCTGTACTATTCAAACAGTTTCCAGCTGATAGATTTATTCTTAGCCCAGAATGACATTATCTCCCATAGTAGACTAAGAGGCTTGTTTCTGATCTCTGCTGATTAATAGAAAGTGGGTTTCCAGAGACAAAGCCTGGTGTGCGTGTGAGGATAGGTCACTCCATGGGCATGGGCATGTATATGTGTATGTGTATGTGCCTGCTGACAGCATACCAATCCTGCTAGCAAACACAATCAAATTTGCTATTTCCTTTCGATCTGATCAACGTCATTACCTCCTGCTAATGTTGTTAGGAGGGAGCAGGAGATGCTCTGGGAAGTCTGGGATGTTGGGTGGTGGTAGTGAAGCCAGCACCAGAGCATGTGTGAGGCATTGAGAGTGATTGTGTCTGGACGGGGACGGGGATGCTATATCCCGACCATGAAATTGGAACAGTGTTGGCATTGGATCACTGAAGCAGAAACATCCCACATCAAGACCATACATAAGCCAGAAGTGCTATTGCTTTGAGCAGTGGTAGTCAGCAGCAGGACGTCTGTCTAAACCTACCTTTGCGTTACGATTTCCACAGTTTAAGCCAAATCAACCTTGATTGAGCAAAACATGTGTGAAACTTGAACTGGGCTTCCTTGGGGCTGCCCAGGGGCTTGTTTTGGGCAGATGCTTCCATGCATCACCAGAGAAAGGAGTGGCTGGCACTGTGCAAGTCAGCAACGTGGATGCTCTTCCACTCTGAAACACCAAATCAAAACCAAAGCTGGACAAAAGGAATGAGATGGAAGGTCTGTGTGTTCTGGAGGTACTCAGACAATAACACAGAGCAAAGCTTTTTCTTTATTATCAAGCAGTAAAATATTTAGTGGACTGGAAGCCAGCTATCCTCCCTCCCAGGGGAGCAACCTAATCATGAAGCTATACAGTCACACTTCTCCATTCTTCTCAGCCCAGCCCAATTATCATTTAATTATTTCAAGAGACTGGAACAGCGTCAACATCAGGGGATGAAACACACATCGCTGCTTCAGTATCCTCTATGTTTTTGTGGCCAACATGCCCAGAAAATGGGCTTAAATGTTTGTTTTTTTTTGGGGGGGGGGACGGGGACGGGGACGGGGCATAGTATAGTCTCCCATAAATGAGCCAGCTTCCTCAGCTGTGGCCCTACAGGAACCATTAATTTTGGAGGGGGCAAAGCTTGGTTGTTCAAGTGTGCTCTGAGCATGCTTGCAGCCCCGACCCCACCAGGGAGCTCCTACTTTGTGCAACGTGATAAGCTTGCAGAACTGGCTGGGCACTGGGATACTTGGTCCTCCAAACGCTGGGGAATGCTATCGGCAGACCCTGAAGTACCTGGAAAGATTAATGTAAAAAGACATTTGCAGCTCTGAATGTCAGAGGCCTCCCGAACCTTTCAGAACAAGAGTTTTTCACTTTGGAGTCCCAAACAGTGTTTAGGTAACCAGCAGCCCTGTGTGGAGGTAGGGCTGTGCACTTTCATCTGCAAAACAGGTATGAGGGCGTGAAAAATGCTACAAGTGTGAAGTGCTTGTCTGTTGTGGCAGTACGAGCAACCAAATAACATAGACAAGAAGAAATATAGAAGGAAAAACATTTGTGCTCTGTTCCAGCAACAAAAAGAATAAGAAACCAAATATCTGGGGTCCCAATTCCCTACGCTGGATGTAAAATCAGACTTCTTTCCCTCCAGTGCATGCATGTACTTCCACCTTTTCTACAGAAGAGTTTGCTACCCTTGCATTTTAAAAACACCTCCATGTTTTCACACGGGTCTTTGTTTTCCAGCTGCTCTTCACTATTTGCATAAAATATCATCTTTTTCAGATACCTTGTACAAGGTCTATTTGCTACCCATCTCCTCTGTCTTGGCACAGTGAATCACTGTTCACACAATGCTGAATGAAGCCAGTAATTAAATATGTGATTTTTATTAGGCTCTAGGCAGGCTGTACTTACAAGCCTGTGCAGTAAATGACTTGTTTTTACTACTCTTTAACGTATCTCCTGCCCCTTTCCAACTGCTTTGAGTACAAACAAGTCTACGCTCGCAAGGCATGACGGCCAATTCTCTCTGGATTCGTGGTTTTGTACACAGATCCAAATCCTCGAGTAAAGAAGCCTGGAAAAGTAATTACTTGGCTGCTTGTGACTCATTTGGTTACCCTGAAGTAGCTCCGAGGTTTGAAAGGGCTCTCAGTGCTCCTGCTGAGCTGTTTGCTGACTTTGCAAGGAGTTCATTTAAGCGAGCGGTGCATACTCGCTCCTGTGGTCACATCTATCAGGAGGAAAAAGTTGGGATGAGAGCACGGCTAAGAGCACAGCCTTATGCAGCTCCCCAGCGTACAGATGAGGTGCTCAGCTCCCCTCAGCTCACCCAAACATTTGTCTCCCTATAAAACACATCAGCTACCATGAGACCTTGTGGGGGTCTGTGCAGTGGGGGAGAAAAGGGTGGAAATAGGAAAAGAAAAACATCACAGTCACTTATGACTGATCAGATTAAAAGTAAATATGCAAGAAGACATGGCATCACAAATCACAGCATGTTAAAAAAAAAAAAAACATAAAGCCACTCAATGATGAGAAAGAGTTTGTGGGGAAAAAAAACATCCTCACCTTCTGTTTCTCAGACAAATGCTCTTCTATAGTGCGGATGTGTGCTATTTTCTTATGGTCTTTAAATTGGTTCCTTGATTTGTTTCTTTATCTGCTCCCTGAGACTTTCCTGATTAGTTGAGATTTTTGCACTCACTAGTTGATTAAATAATGAATACATTTGTTTGATTTGCAGTTCCTTACTTAATTAAAATTTCTTTTCAGTGCCCCAATTTTCATTATGATTTCAATTTTGCATTTAATCACTGTGTTGTTCTTTGCTGCCACCTCTCTTAATAGAGGTCTACTCTCCTGTCAGCCTTATTGCAAAACTTGGCTCCAGGCTGCACATGGGCACACGGTAGAGAGAAACCTCCATTTGTGCAGTTGATTTATATAGGAACTAGCAACCTGGGGGGAGCTGGAGAGAGCTTGAGTTGGCAGGAATAATCAAAGAGTGTAGATGTATTTTAGGCTAGAAAATAAAGGGAAACCATTTCTAACATTGTCTGGTTCAGTAGCATCACATTAGCCTGTGGAGGAAGTCAAATTTTATATTTAACAGCCTGCAGGCTGTGTATAAAGGCAGGTCTCTTCGTCCCAAGGTGCAGGCAGAACTATCTCCAGTGCTGGTGGGCAGCTTGTAGTGCTGGGAGAACGTGTCCTTCAGCAAGAGCTACGTACTGAGGAGTGTGTTCAGTGCTTTACTGCTACTCCCTCAAGGCTCCATTTTAGGGCCAGTCCTCTTCAATGTTTTTATAAATGACTTGGATGTTGGACTAGAAGGAGTTTTGAGCAAATTTGCCGATGACACCAAACTGGGAGGAGTTATAGACTCGGCTGAGGGTGGAAAGGCCTTGCAGAGAGATCTGGACAGATTGGAGAGCTGGGCAATCACCAACCGCATGAAGTTTAATAAGAGCAAGTGCCGCGTCCTGCACCTGGGACGGGGCAACCCTGGCTATACGTACAGACTGGGCAATGAGACGCTGGAGAGCAGCCCCGCAGAGAGGGATCTGGGGGTTGTGGTTGACAGCAAGTTGAATATGAGCCAGCAGTGTGCCCTGGCAGCCAGGAGGGCCAACCGTATCCTGGGGTGCATCAAGCACGGCATTGCTAG
>VXAA01003459.1:2104144-2138153 GCA_013399115.1 Anseranas semipalmata
ATTCTGTGATTCTGTGATTCTGTGATTCATTTTAGGGTACTGCAAGTTCTTCCCTTTTTTCTTCTTCCTTCTCTTTCTCCTCGCATTTTGCCCTACTTTGATCCTTCCCTTTCTTCTGTATTTGCTTTGTTGGTTTGCTCTTCTTTCTCAGCCTGAGTCTTTTCTGTTCATCAGTGGGATCACTGATGACATGGTTAATGTCCCGCCACCAGATTTTAATGCCAATATCCCAAACAGATTAATAAGAGCGAGGGAAATCCCACTTTTGATTCTGGTGCAGGCTGCAGACCTGAGCACATGCCTCTTCATTGGTTCACAGTCAGAGGGCACCCTGAGCCAGACGTGTAGTCTTGGTGTTTCAAAAGAAAAAGGCTTCTGTCACCCCATATACAGCAAGCTTGGCAGATTCTTTTTAGTGCCAGGCAAGGCAGAAACACCGCATGGTGGACCCATTCCCAGGCACATGACAACACTCTTATGATGGGGTTCTTGGAGAACAAATTATCTGCTATGTATTTTGTCTTCTGCGCAAGTATTATGGTAAGTGTCATCAAAATATCTAACTGGAAAAATTGACCACCACAGTCGGAGCTGAAGAGGATGTAACACAGAGGGGTTCAAGGAGACAGGCTCTGAGGACAACAGATACTTTGGGAAGCTGGGAGGAGAGAATGACCCAGGTTAGTGGCTTAAATCCTTATCCATCCAGGAAATCTCTTAAACTCCACTGAAGTGAATATATGTCAGCTTAGAAATCACAAGAACATCTGGTTTATATATTAGAAGAAGTAAAGTTTTTTAAAGACTCAAATTTTACTGTGCTTCCATGCCTGCAGTTCTTAATTCAGGACGAAACATGTAAGCATCCTTTAAAGCTGTCCACAAATAACAATGACTCCTCTGGATTCACAAATTATTTGTGCTAGCACCAAAAGCAGTAGGAACAGTTTTTGTAATCTTGACAACTGTGCACGATAAATCTATGACAAATGTGCTTTTTCATAGAAATGAGAAATCAGCCTTTCATAAAAAAATGGAGCTGGAATAAACCTTGGAAACTCATCTTCCCCAAGCATAGGGCTTCTGGGAGCCAGAATCTGAGCAAAATCCTTCCCCTCGGAGAACACTCCAGCCGTTATGGCTGCACACTCATGCCCCTAAATGCTGCCTTGTTTTTAAAGTAAGAGATACAGAATAAATGAGCAAAAGAAAGCATATCATCCATCAGCTGGTCAAGAAGGGACTAAAGTGTACTGACTCTGAAGCAACGTCACGGGGATGTTTTCAGAAGGTACATACTGTCACGTGGACTTCTAAAACAAATATGTGACATCAGGTACATTAGTCTAATGCAAACAGCTATGTTTCCTCATTCTGGATATTTCAATAGCTCTGAGAGCCAAATTCAAGCAACAGCTCTATTGCTCAAGAAGTAGCAGCTCAAAGCTTTCCTGCTCTGGTCTGTGATTTGGATCATCTGTATTGATGGACCAAAAAATATACATAAAAGTCTTATCGCTAGGAGAAAGATACACGTGTGCAGGATGGGAGATAGGAGCAATAACCAGTCACACAAACTGAACAAGACATTATCTCTTGTCTCACTCAGTCTTTCCAGGTGGGATTTCCTTTAATACTATTTCTCATAAAGTTAAGTGCTAAAGGGTCCATTTGCAGTCTATGGTGGAAGGCAGTTGCCTCACAAAGGACAATTCATTCTCTCCTAAATTACTTATCTCAGATAAGTGGGATGAATCAGAATCTAGAGGAATTTATCCCTTTCCACCGACTATTTATTAGGTGCAATTGATAAAGTAGTTTGAAAGTTTAGCCTTTTCTGAGCAATAGCAATGGCAGCAAACTTGCTATGAAAGAGCATTTGGCATGTAGGGCTTTGAGTTAAGGTGCTGGTAAACACTTTGTTATAACTGCTTCCATAAATCTGGGAGTTAAAAGGTAAGGGAAGAAAATCAATCTGATGCATAATTTGATTGTCCTTCAATTCTCTCATCGTTCAGCAACATTCACATTGTCATGTGCAACAGCTCATATTGGTTTAACTTCTGGAATAACTATCCCTAAAAAGATAAAGTCCTTTTTGTCAAGAACAGACTTGTTCCACTAAAAAGGATATGTCCATGGAGCAGTTGAACATCTCTTGATGCTAGTGTCCCCAGGGAAGTCTTTTTTGACTTTGTATTTATCACAATCAAAAACACTGGCAGCCTTAACCTCTCAAATTTAATTACCTCTTCTTCACACAGTTCATAATTCTGATGGTTTTGTTGTAAATCAACCACAACATAATAACCTAAGTCACTTTTAAGTACTCACTGGACAAGTATATGTTCTGTGCTTCAATGAGTATTGATAGCAGTTTCAAGTTATTGAACAAGATTCAATTACATCTAGGACTAGCAAGGTCTCAAGTATTCCTGATCAGAGCATTCATTATGGAATGAGAAGTTCGTAGATAAATTGTTTAAATGAAAGGGAATGCGGTCATCATCTAGTCTGACCGCTCAAAACAAAATGAAAAACCATAATCCTTGTTGGAGATACCTCATTTGGAAGGCAGCTGAAGATTTTGGTAGGGCAGCACCCCCCTTCCCTATGGAAGGAGCATTGTCCTAACCCCACTGAGTATCTGGATGCACAACCCGTTATTCATATGTTTGAGTCAACCCAGATCAGTGGAGATATTTGTGGAAGAAGGTGATCTCTAACAAAAGCATGGTTGACATAATTTGGGCCTTCTGTAATATTGACAGCCCCTGAAACCTGCTTGGTTTGGGCTGGGCTGTTCTTTGCAGCAGTGCCCGGTTGCACCACGGTGCATATTGCCTCTGAGAGGAATCTGATGGCTTTTGGTGATGGTTTTTGAGGAGATGGACCAGGAAACTGAAGTATGACAGATGGACACGTTGTTACAGAGTCCCACAGGCCAAGAGGTGGAGAAATATGGAGGGAAAGCCCAAATGCTGTGAAGGAAGTGAAGAACAGCTTTTGGCAAGAACAGATGTCTATAAAATGCTTGAAAATCATGTGTGACTGAGCACCGCAATCCTTTAAATAGACATTTTGGCTTATGTTTACACATGATGGTTAACAATAAAGGAAACAGAGGCTAGCACTCTAATAAGCTTTTGTTCCCTGAGGCTCATGCTGCCTTTTTTGAGGTAACAGCACCCTTTCCAGTGCTAATGATTTTCTTCTGTATACCAAGGCAGTTTTTTTTTACCATTACCCTCCACCTATGCATGACAGATGGTGCGATGTGCAGTTTTGGGAGCGAGTCTAGGGTGCATGAACTGATATGCATTAGGCTCACAAATTCAATTGTGTCTTACCTGTCTGCCTGAGGAATCCATCTACTAGAAGAAGTGAAGAGCTGGAGAAAGGCAGCAGCTTATGTTTGCTTATTGTGTTTTTATTTGAAAAAAAAAAAAAAGGAAAGTTTTGCCTTTCTGCCAGAACTTTAAATCACTTTTCAACAGAATATGACAAGGGCTTAAGGTCGTCCTCTTATGAAAGCATAGACAGAGGGTCTGGGAAGTTTCAAGCTGAAGTAAGGGTTTCTGGTCTAGATAAATTCAGGGAATGTAGCAAGATGCTTTGCTCTTATGGACTTAGGCCCAAAGCCTGCAAGCTCTGAAGTACTTAACTTTACTCACATGAGTAAATCATCTGAAGCCTGTGCATCCATTTCTGAGAGACAGGCAAGGTATATGCATAAATAAGAATAAATCAGGTAAAAATCAATGCTTCCCAGCCTCAGAAGGTTGTGCCTGCTCATTCAGTTATGATAATGATAGTTCCAGCTGGTGCCCATCTTCCCCTGATTTTACCTCTAATAGAGATGTGGGGCTGAGGCTTGGGGCAACCTATTTTGACCCACACATGACCCACAACTGAACCAGAGACTGATTAGAGCAGCATGGTGGGGCTCAGTATAACATAGTCATTGAGAAGAGCAAATATGGTGAAATAGCATACTAATTGCAGGAACATTGCTTGTGCACACCCCTTAGCTTGCCGGCTGCAATAATTTTTTTGTCCTGGAATATACAGGGCTGCATTGATGAGATCACATTATGTGCCCAGAGGGGGTGAGTAGCACAGTCCTAGGCAAACCTCTGCTGCTGGGGGTTACTGCTGTCCTCTTTCTTAATTAGAAGAAGAGTGGGTAGAGAGGGTGTCAAGACATGGTGGGCCCCCAAAAAGCAGACCAATCTTGAACCAATCATTCACACTTGGTACAGAGTGACCCAAACTATTTTGTCAAAGCAAGGAGCCAGACAACGACCCTCTGATATCCTCTTGTGCCAGTACAATATTGCACTATTTTTTACACTATTGCACTGTGAGAAGAGTTGCATTATTGCAGTATAGCCCTGCAATAGTACTGCAAACAAGTTACAGGAGGTCAGACCTAGAGCATCTGGTGGCCAGAGTTAGTTTGCAGGACAAATTACCCCTGTAAGCAAAACTTTTAAAAACATCTGTGGTGGAAAAAGGCTCATAAATTGACACACAAAAAGTAAAAATATAACATTACTGATGTTTTTCAATGAGCAATGAGATCTGGCAAAGGAAAACAGGTCAGCAATGTTGTTTCACTTATTTGCCTATTTAAGCTATAACTCTCACTCTTTTTTTGGCCACATTCACCCCTTTCTAGCTGTCCAGCCTTATGGCCTGTGATGAGCCTTGAGACAGCTCTAACTCAGATACTCACATGCTTCCTCCTTCCTTTTCCCTTCAGCCAGATCCTTGTATATAACATCTAGACGAGCATCAGCAGCTCTTGTGTTGTCTTTAGCACCAGCAAATATTGGCTTGAAAGCACACATAAAAACAGTTCACCTGCAGAAAGAAGTGTTAAATGGGAGTGCAACGGAAAGATAAAAAGTAAAAATCCCTTAACTAAACTCTTGTGATCTCAAGTCGCATTATTTCTAAGGTCACTTTTCTACTTTGACCCAGTGTGGAGGTAGCAATCAAAGTCTGGGATGTTCTTTGCTGCAGTATAAAATATATAGCCAAAAAGTAAGCTTGTTCCTCCTGCTGCCTCTCCCCTCTACTTTGCAACAGCTTTCTCAACATGTCCTACCAGAGACTCATTCCTCTATGGAGTGCAGGGCCGTACACAAGGTAGACAGTGATGGAAAAATCCTGGTAAGTATTTTTAAGGGAAAAATAACAAAACACATTAAAATGTCATTGATTTAGATGGAGTTTGCAATGCAGATGCCTAGTTAACATTCATTAACAGCTAAAAAAAAGTAGATTTCTCCTTCTCCCAGTCTCCCCCTTTCCCAGAGAGGCACAGACCATTCCAAAGACACCACTGTTTTCCAGTTTTCTCAAACCATATATTCCAGCATTTTGCTAAAACAGAGTTGTCAGTTAAATGAAAATTTTCGATGGCAGGTTTTGCCCAAAGGCCAGATGGGAACTACTGGTTTACCCATCCAAATGGTTCTGTGCCAAAGCAACCAGCATACAGTATGCGGACCAAGCCCTGGCTTCTGAGGACATTAAACAGCCCTGCAGATACAGAAGTGTGACCTCATGTAAAGCAGGGTGCTACAACGTCTGTTCTGCTGATGATTAATGGGGTTCCTGGTGACTCATACACATGGTGATGTCAAGTTCCACTCGTGTCCAACCCAGCTATCATCAGGAATGTAATTTAAGTGCAGAGTTTAGCCCAGGATTTCCTGGGAATGGGCTGAGTACAAGGTTACTTGCATTAGTCATTACAGTGTAAAGAACTGAAATGGTGTAGAACAGAAATTTGTCATAAGGTAGTTATGAGAAGTCCAGCAGTGATGCCCAGGTGATGTCTTTCAGGACCATCTGATGGAGCCTCGTGTTAATTCTGTTTTGACCAACCCCCCCTGGCCAGGGCATTCTGTGTATAACATTTCTTAAATCTTCTTCTCAATTCTGTTCCAAAAAGAATAGAAAGATTTGGTGTACCCTGAAGCTTTGAACAGGAGTGAATTTGAATTTGGATCATACCTTTCTCTGTGCTGGTGTAAGACATAGTGCCCGCCCCGAAGTCCTGATCCATTTGTCTACTCACCGTGAGGAAGGTGACACAACCAAAAGTTCACAAGAGGAAAAGCACTACTAAAATAATAAAGATGCTGACCTTTTCTGCCTACCTGATCTGATGTGACAGCAAAGGTCTAAGGAAAAACCTTTTTCATTTTTCCTCATCCTTCGCTGCTTCAATGTTCTTGCTCTGTTCCCCGTTTTGCAAGCATGAAGCTCCTTACTTGCTCTCTGCCACCAGCATCCACAGAAAAGACACTCTGGGATTAGATGCTGGCATTTGGGCTGGGGAAGCAAAACCTGGCCTTTGAGCAGACACTGATCCACAGTGCAGGATGACTGGGTCAGGGCTGGACATAGGCTCAGCACATTGCACTCACTTTGCACCAAATGGTGCAGCAAGACTGGGGAGACCCTTGCTCAAGGGAAGGGGGTGAGCACAAGGAAGCCAGGACCAATGCCAATTTTGAGAAGCTGGCCTCTCTACAGCATCTACTTCGCATTATTGCACATCTTAGCCCGTCTCCTTATCACATGGTCTTGTGGGAATAGGTCTGTAATTCAAGCCATATTTGTTTTAATTGCCTCTGGCTTTCACTGCCATTTGGCATATGTACAAAAGAAGGATATAAGAGCTTTTATGGGAGTAAAATTCTATAATGAATCACTTCTATACAAAACAGACCACATACTAATGGTGGGGATGAGAAAGTTGCTTTGACCGTGGATTGTTTTGTGCCATTAACTTATTAGCAAGCATCCCAGAAATGAGGATGCTTCACAAAGTGTCTCCTTCACTGAGATATAGCATTCCTACCTACAGCTACCGAACTGTAGTCGGTACGAAAGAGATCATACAGTGCATTTTCCATATGTGAGATTTCATTGTAGCATTTCCATGACAACAAAACTGACCATACCATTTTTTGGATGCTGAAACCAGGTTTGAGCAGTGACTTCTCCCAGCTATAACACAATCCAGAGCTGATTTCATATCCTGGGTCCAACCTTTTGGCATTACCTATGTGGCACAAAAGACCATTATCTGACCCCAGCTACCCATTTTCCAGAAAATGTTCACGGGAAAGGACTGGAGGGTGGCAAACCACAGAGAGAATGGGCTCCCATGCCAACTGCTGCAGCCATCTCGGCATGGGGAGGTTTTGGGGCTGGAGCCAACTCCCCGCAGGCACACGGCCCTTTCACCACTCCAAGGCACGAACAGATTGAGAAGCGCAGCCCTTTCCCAGCCCCTTATATGGAACAGATTTCAGTATAAGAGATAATGCAGCCCAAAGGGGTTATACAGATAATACCCAACAGGCACCACGGAGGCACGCTCTGCTGAAATCCCCTTATATGGCATAATTGAATAGACTCGGATCTCCCAAATATCTGATGTGTAAGACAACTCTGCATGAGGTCACACAGCAGATGGAAAGCCCAGTGCAGTGACAGAGTGCATCTTCCAGCCATGCTCTGTGAGGCTGGACACCAGAGCACTGTGGTCTCTCTGCAGTTCCAGTTCCCTGTGCACCGAGGGCGGCTGCCCTGCACCGCACGGGTGCTTGGACAGCTGCTGTGGTGCTGCCGAGCAGCAAATGCACCACAGATGTTTGCTACAGGACAGTGTGTTGAATTTGGAGGGGAGTCATCTCATCCCGTTTTAGATGTCTACCATGCAGACATCTGCAGAACTGCTAATCACCCTTTGGAGTCACTGGAGGGAGACAGACACACCATAGAATGACCCAGGTTGGAAGGGACCTTGAAAGACCACCAGGTCCAACCTTCAACTTCTAGGACACTGCTTCTGCCCTAGTTTAGGTGTTAGGATGGAGCTAGGCCGTGGACACCATTAAAGTGCCTCACTCCTCTCTGAGCACACCATCCAAGACATTTGAACTTGGTCAAACAAATATGTAGTTCACATGTGAAAAAACTTCCCCCAAAATTGCTTAAATATGTATATATCTAATAGCGCTCTTCCATCTTTGAATAAATCGACACAAAACACTTTTGGGACTACCAAAACAAAATGATGTTGTTAAGGCATTTTCTGAACATTGTTTATTTCTACAAAACTCTATTTCTCTACAGATATTTAAAAAAATCAGAAAATCTTTTTGGCATAAATATGAGGTATTCCTTCCAAATCCAGAATTTGTAAATTTGTGTCAAAATTCCAGTCCTGTCAGACTCAGCTCAAAATAGCCATTTTATTTTTCAAATAAAAAAAATACAGAAAGGACTGGTTGCTACATTTTTTGACGTACATCTCTTTTTGAACTGTATTACAATCCTAATGCAGCTGAAGAACAATTCTAAATAAATCTGGCTTCGTAAACACCATGGGGCTCCAGCCAATGATGGTGTTCACATGCCAGTCCCAAAGGCCCAGCAACAAGTCACCTCCCACAGGGAAATTGTCCTCCTCTCAGGAGAGCAGTGCACTGATTATCCATGATCCCCATTCCTTCATCACTGTAACCTCTACTGCTTTTCTCATGCATTGACATAAAGTATGCCAAAGTATGGCATGGAGGGATATCTTAACAACTAGTAATCTTTAAGTGGGATCATGACTTACATAGTCAGCCACATTCTGAAAAAAAATAAAATAAAATCAAATAATGTCAGAAAGATATCAGAAATAAGCCTCCTCTAGCAGTGTTTTGCTGTTGAGTTTTTGCAAAACTTACTCCAGTGGTAAGGATTTTACAATTTATTCCATTTAAATGATAATTACCATTATGGTGCACTTTGTGAGATGAAAAATCTGAGCTGTTCTGAAACTTTGAAAATTCCCAGACTGAAATTTTCATTCTGGAGAGTGCCTTGCAATAGAAAAGGAGCTGCTCCTTGGGGAAGAGTGGGAGGGAAAAGGCTAGCAACATGTCTCCATCTGAGACTTCCGAAAGGGAAAACCATGAGGAAAATTTTCAGAACAGCATTGCAACTGCTGTATCTTGTTGCTCGCTAATTGCATAATTTGCTGCTCAGAAACTCTGTGGTTTGCACACTCTTGTAGGAGCAGGGTCTCCTCTTCAGCTCCTGTTGCTCAGGCTGTTTATTCATTATTACATTAAGCAGCCAGTGGACTAAACCTGGAATAATCTGAGGAGCACAGCAGCCCATTTTGCACAGAAGGGATGGATGGTTCTCCAGCCACCTCCCTTCTGGTGGTTTCAGTGCCTAAATCTGCCTAAATCACATTTAGATGCTAAGCCCTTTATTGGGATTGGTCCTACATAATGTCCCATGCATGTCAGGGTGGCAGCCCAACTGCACCACAATGTACTGCATTCCTCCAAGCACTGCTCTGCATTAACTTTTAAAAGCATAAGGATTATACATTCTTGCAGCTGAATAAGCACACAAGGAAATCAGAGATGCAGACAACATTCGCTTGTCCACGCAATGGGAACGTAGGTACCCCGTGTGAACAATTACGTGTTTGAAGTAGATGTCGTTGCCTATTTGCACAGGTACAAAAGCATGCGTACTGAGCAGGTGCCTGACTTCAAAATGTATCTGCTCAGTTTTGTTCTTTTTATTTATACTTCCTTCAATAATTTCACCTGCTAACCGACACATCAGAAATGCATGATGCTCTATAAAGGCTGCCTAGCAACTCAGTGGGATGAACAAACTCAATTTCATTTCGGTGTTAAATAATCTGAAGTGAATTTATCTTGCACAAACATCGGAGGGCTTAATAACAGCTGCAGCAAAACACAGCACTGGCGTAAAGGTGATGATGTCCTAATATAATGGAACAAGCTGATAGCTGGTATTTTTAAAACTGCAGTTTGAGAGGTTTCTTAAAAGCATGTATCTACTAAAAGAAGGGAATTGTTTTATGAGTTTTTCCTTGGTAGAGATGTGCAGATATATCAGTGACCAGATCACTGTACACACTCAGTGTGTTCATCTGGGGCTCACGATGTGCATCTGCCCACATATCTGCAAATTTTTAAGTTTGGTGTTGCTGTTTACCAAAACAGCAGTTCTCACTGTGAGATATTTGGCTTCAGCTTGTTAAACTGTTGATTTCAGACTGTTAATTTTGCCTTGTTAGCAGAATAATAATAATAATAATAATAATAATAATAATAATAAAAAGATGGCAAAAATGCAAAAAAAAAAAAAGAGCTTGCTTTTGCAAAAGATGTGTTTATGTGGCAGTGTCCTACCCAGGATGGAGAAATGGAGGGCAGGAATATATGAAAATGATGTAGAAAAACTAAACTCACTGCAGTCCGTGAGCATGTCATACTCCTGGATGATTTAGTAATACTGATTAAAATGACAGTTCAGAAAAAGACAGTGCAATGAAGGAGTCAAGACTGAACTTTTCTCTAATATAAAGAGATATATGAAGAAGATAAGCAGATTCACAGCTTGTGAGGCTTGTAAGCACTTGCTTCTGCTCCCACTCAGAGAGCAGTAATTTCCTTGGAGGTCACCGTTGTGCCAGGCTGTGGGGAATGCAAACTGAGGTGGTTGCTATCTTGGGACATAATCAGCTCAATTCGGCTGGAACTTAATGAAGTTGCTACAGCAACCTGGGATGGCTACTGCATGGTCCTGTAGTGGCCAAGTTTTGCAGAGGTGTGGAGAACCAGGCACGCTGCTGGGGAAATGCCATTTCCCAGGCATCAGCCACTCTCTCTAGATGCAAACTAGATGTAAAGTATCAAAGTGACTCCCCCAAAAGCACCGCACAATTATTAACACAGATGTTCACTTCTCCAGTGAGCTTACTGCGAACTTACACTGCTGGGATAAACAAAGCAAAAGAAAAAGAAACACAGCCTGTTTTTGAGTCAGAAAAAAATGGAAAATTAATTCTTATTTAATATTCCGCTTTCCCTCTAAGTTTTCTCCCTTGGCAATAAAAAAGTAAAATCAATTATTCACATAGATCGACTGGAAATCAACAGTAACGCCTAGCACTTCCATATCATTTCACAATAACGGCACTTAAACAGTCCTTACAAAGGCAGCATCTATTTCAGACTGGTGGGACAGATCTCTGTCTGCTCATAATGGAAAGCAAAAAAGTAAATATTCTGCAAGCCAGCATGTGTGTGTGAGACAGGTAGATTCTCAATAATAGTTTTCAGCTTAGCCAAATACATGCAAAGAACAGGTCCTCCTAATTGTAGAACATCTGCTCTATAGATGGAGGTCTCTTTGTGCCAAACTGCTTGCTAATCCTCTTCCCCTATAAATGTATTGGCAGAGTACACAAGTCCATTAAGACCCACATTTACTATTTACAAATCCCTGTTTTTCTATACATGCCCTCCCATCTCTTTCTCTATCGCTCTATCATTGCCCACCTATCTGCCTCTCTGCATCATATGTCATGGTGGGATATGGTTTGGTTTGGGAGAACCTGCTGCTTTGGATTTTGGAAAGCCTCTACAACAGTTTTTGTTACTTTCACAGTGTGGCAAAACATTGCATCCTTTCAGTGAAGCTTTTGCTTTTCCAAAGGAAATTCAATTAGATTTAATGCATTTCCAACCAACTGGAAGCCTGCACTGCGTAACCTGTATAGGTTTCCCCTGAGAATAATCCTTGCCTTTCTGTTCCAGCTGTTACTGAATTGACAACAAAATAAGGGCGCTGCTGGCCAGACCTCCCCTTTTATCAGAGGCAAATTAACTTGTACCTCATGTATTTTGGATTTCAGTCTAAATCTGGACACTGGGAGATTTTCTGGTTGATTTTGACCTTGAAATAGGACATATGGGTGCAGCCGAGCACACCTGTTTGTAGGTCCAACCAGCTGAAGGACCTTCAAGGACAAAAGTGTTAACCAAGTCCAACCTCTTATATTTCCATTCATCTCACTCAACAACTCCCCGTTTCTTTCATTTAAGAGATCTTTCTTCTGAAATCAAAGAATCTTCATTCTGATTTGTAACCTAATGAAAACCAGCCCAGAAAAAACGTTAAGCTTTTTTGGGGGTATATTCAGGTTAATGACAAGATGCTTACATTTTGACTTCACCCCCTACCTTGGGGTTCGGTCCCAAGTACAAATATTCAGTTGAACATTTTGTGGGCTGCATTTAAGAGGTCTGTTACAGTGCACCTTGCCATCAGGCAGGCAGGATAGGGGCCGCCACCCCAAGTTTTCTAAAAAAACACATTGGTCAGAAATTGGGAATTGTGCAGCAAAGACTGTGTATGGTGCAAGTGAGACACAGGGTACATTTCTGTGTGCAGCCACAAGCTCTGGCTGGCAATGTCCATGCTGTGTGAAGCTGCAACTCACTGCTCTCTTTCCCTTCCTCCTACCCCCTCTTCCATGCTCTCCAACAGCCCATATTTTATCTGAAAAAAAGATACTTTTGTCCTGGAGCCTTTTGTCTCCTCCTCCTCAAATTCCTGCTGCAGTTTGGGACTCCAACCCTTTTCACAGTGAGAGTTGGTGATATCAGAGGCAGAGGACCATGACCTTTAAGTGTGAACAAGTCAGAGGAGGAGATAAGTTATAAGAAAGTTCCTGCATGGAATAATTCAGTGACAAGGTGTTTTGAGGGACAAAATAGACACAAATATATGGGCCATAATTTCAAAGCTGAAAGTGGAGACTTAAATGATCTCCAAATAAGAAACTGATTAACTAAAAAGTGGCTTCAAAACCCAAGGATTTCTTTTGTTATCCAAGCACTGTGCTATTTCGGTATATATAGGGATAATATAGGGCTGAAGCAACAGCAGATTAGAAGCAATGTTCTCATTGCAGTGTTTGAAAGGCCTACGCTATGAAAGAGTAAAAATACAATCAGTCAAGAAGAGAGCACGGAATATATATAATCAAAACAATAAGCACTGGACAAAATGAATTTGTTTTGTTGTTACATTTTGCCTACGCTAAAAGCAGAGCATTAGATTGCTCCAAATTTCACTAGCAGCTGAAGACACATGTGGACCTGAGCATGATCAGGTCTCTCTCTAGTGAGTCAGAAGACCAAGATTGTCTGTGGATAGCTTTGGATTTGGAGCTATATCAGCTTTTCATATTTTGGCTATATTCCTTTTCCATACTTCAGGGCCAGTTTCTTCACTTTGGTGATCTGGGGCAAAGCCAGAGATGTTTCAAATTTCTGTAGACTTAACTGAGAGTGAGATCAGAGTCATCTTGTGACTACATTTTAGAAGTCCAGCAAAACTAAACTGCAGCAGCAGAAAGAGAGAAGGAAATGGCAACAGGTTGCCATTAAAGGGGATGGTGACTTCAAGTTTTGGAAGTGATTCCAGAAGGAACAGAATTGGGCAGTAGATCCATAATGATTTTCTTATGCCATCATATCAAGGATTAAGGATGAGCCTTGTCTTAATCATAAAATTAAAAGCAGGATTTAAGTAAGAAACAGGTTGCCGAAAATCAGTGTTCAGCTGCTGCCCTTGGCCCGGTCTCCATGGGTGCTCTTGAACACGCCACGTTAGCTTTGCATTGCAAATATGTTTTAAGACTCAGTGGTTAAATTGTCTAGTCATCCACATAGCTTCCCCTTACAAATTCCAAGTCTTACATTTACAATCAACCATATGGTCTATATGGATGAGAGAAACCTTAACACGTGCTGGCGCTGAATTTGGGTCTCTCCCTGCAACTAGAAGAAGTCTTGTTTCATCACTTATGACCATAACACGGAGGGAGCAGTATCTCCCAGGGCTGCAGAGCGAAAGCAATGCTGTCTGAAAAATGCTTTAATATCTTGTGGCTGAACCCTATTGGAAAAAAAACTTAGGGAGGAAATTTGGAAGAAGCACTAAAAGCATAGCTGGAGTTACGCTGCTTGTCGTGCGATGGAAGCCCATCACGTGGCTGGGTGAGCACCATCGCTGAGGAGCTTTGCCTCAAGCGGGCAGAAATCGCTCTCAATGCTGTGTCCTGGGCAAACACCCTGTGCTTAGCTGTCCTTGGGGGGCTCTCCATACCTGACTTTGAATCATTGTTTTTGAACCCATGCAGAGCCTACAGCATCCTGCAGTCCCAGCTCCAAAGCTTGGAGGCTGCAGAATATTTTATTTATTTATTTATTTATTTTATTTATTTCTTTCGCACTCGTCTCTTGCTTGTTTGTTTAACACCTCCTTAGTCCTTGGATCAGAGGAGTCAGATTCTCCTTCCCTATTCATTTTTTCCAGGCCTCTCATGATTTTATACCCCTCTATCACATCCTCCTTCAGTTTATCTGCCCTGCAGGCAGAAGACTCCCAGTCTATGTAATCTTTCCCCACATGGGAGCTGTTTCATACCTTTGATCCTGCCTGTCACCCTTCTCCTCACCAGCTCAGCAGCATCCTCTGCGCAGCGGGAAGATGGGAACCGGGCCTCATTTATGGAGCAGCACATCAATAGTCCCTAGACTCCCCCAGTGATGCCTAAGAGCTTGCTTTTCCACCTGCAACTGCCCTTTGAGCTGATATTTTCTTAGAATACCCATTTCAGCTCCAGGATTTCCTCCCTGAGGAGCTATTTCTCCAAAACACAGGCTTTTTGCCCACCTCTGTCTGAAATTGTGTGGTGGTGGCATGGGCCAGATTCCCTGCTCAGCTGGGAGGAGGACTAGAGGCTTCAGCATCACTGGAAAACACATGGAACGACACTGCATGTATGTGGGGAAATTGATGTCTCTGTGTTTGCTCTGGATCCAAAAATCACTGATTAAAACTTCTGCTACTAATGGACACCAAAGACATGAGTGGAAAGAAAGCAAATAACTCTATGCAGACTCCAGAGCAGGATCTGCATAGGTGGGAACCAGATCTGACAGGGCCCTGGTTGCTACCTTGCTCACAAAGGACCTGGGAAATTTATTGCTATTTTAAGCTTGTTTGATGAAGGGGACTTCCAGAAATAGTGTCCAAGTCCAGATTCTCCACACGGTTTCTCTAGTGCTACCAGTGTCTGGAATTCAAACTGTGGGGCTGTGTGAGTGGCCCTGGTGCCAAGCACGTTTCACCACCCTGCAGTATTGAAAAACACTGGGTTCTTGTAGAAAGTGCTTTTCCTTCCCATAAGACACGGGTTACCAGAAATTTCCAGGGTTGTTGATGGATGGTAGCTGGAGCAGCAGGCGGTCTGATTACTTCTTTGAGTTTTCCCAAGCTCTGGAAGGGCTATAAAATGCTTCAGTTATGTAAAGAAATATCTTTCCTATAGGTTGCTTGATCTTAACTGGGTGGAAAAAATATTGTAAGTTTGTGCTTCTACAGCATCGTTCACGAAAGGATATCGGAAGTGCTTTATTAACATTCACTAATTAAGCCATTGAACTGCACAACACCCCACTGAGTATGTAAGAATTTATAGGGATGTATACAGTAAGAAGATTAAGTTTTACTCCCAGTATTATATTTTACTTTTTTTGCTGAAAAATGGAAAAATAAATCCAGAAATTATTTCCCTCCATAAATGGCTTAAATATCTAATAACCAGGACAGTGTCATCAAATCAGAGATGGGTGGTCCTGGGAGCACACCAGCGAGCTCCCTGCATGGAAGTCGCTCAGCAGTTCCCCCATCCTGTACATTGGTGGAGGGTGGCACAGCTCAATGTCGATCCCTCCGCTTTAACATAATCACTGCCCACTGGCACTTGGAAGTGCCCACTCTTTGAAGAACACAGGTGCCCACCACAAAGGTCTCTAGCATCTTTCTACCTCCATCCCATTAAGCACATCTGGGCTGGAGCAATATGTATGTTCACAAGCTGATGCTGCATATATTCACTCCTAAGTTGCATCTGGCAGACTGGAAGAGAGGAGAAGAGAGGATGAGATTGTTGGCCAGGACAAAAAGTCGCCTCCCAACCATTGGCTGTGGGAGGATGACATGCGCCCCGGGTCTCAGGAGGAGACAAATCCCACGCTTGTCACAGGATGCCACCAGAGCAGCAGTGGCAGGTTTCAGCAGCCACCACTGTGTCAGCAGACCCAACTCAACAGCTCGCTGGAAGCTTTTGGGTTCTCAGCCAATTTGGTATCGCCCCGAGGCATGAAAGCTGTTCGGTATCACATCTGCCTGTCATCTGGTCTGAATCGGGGTGTCAGGGCTGATGGCCAGGAAACTTTGGAAAGTTTTTCAGCTGGCAGATAAACAGCAGCAAGCATTCTCAGGATGACACATTCTGGAGCCCCAATCTTATCAGGGCACTTAGGACGCAGTCTGTATACACGCTTCAGGCCAGAGCACACAGAGCAGCTATGAAGACCATGCTGACGGCCACAGCTTTTGCTTGCTTCTTAATTTTTTTTGCCATCCTGATATAACGGGGAATGGTCCGTGAGGCTGGCAGGAGAGTGCTGATTAAAGCCAGCTTTGCAGGGATTGATGCAAAACCTAATGGGGCCGAATGCCTTTACAGCTAAC
Source organism: Anseranas semipalmata (assembly GCA_013399115.1). NCBI lineage: Eukaryota > Metazoa > Chordata > Aves > Anseriformes > Anseranatidae > Anseranas > Anseranas semipalmata. Next base: position 2,120,609 of record VXAA01003459.1, read on the forward strand.
CAGGCTGTCTCATGGGGATGGTGGTAGGGAAAAGCACCCCAAGTTGTCCATGCAGATGTAAGGAGGGAACGGGAGGTAGTTTTGGGTGCTCTGTTCCCTGCACACAGCTAAGAGGGAGCACTGCCCAGCACTTGGGAACAGAAGCTCACTGCATTTCTGGTGTGCCCTGCAATGCACAGCACAGGGCAACGTGTCCATGCCAGCACAAATGCATCCATGGGGCTTCTTTCATTGCTGGCAAAGCAAACTCAAATCTGCCTGCAATGTGTATTGTGAACTTAGCGTCGGTCCCCTCTTAACCGGCACAAGTGGTTGTTTGTATCATCTGGAAAAACTCATCCCACTGCTGTGACTCTGAGAGCTCAAAAACACAAGAAGCAGAATCCAGCTCGTATTTTAAAAAATATTTCAACGAGAACAAGTCTCTTTTCATGGCTTTTGTTTGGGTAAGGTCAGGGAGCTATAATTAAAATATGTGCATTGCAATTTGGGGCTGGAAAATCAATGTGTTTCACACCTACGCGCATGGTGTTACCTAAAACACCTCCTCCTCCTTTCTGTCTGCCTGGAGACTTCCCTGCTGCTCATTTCCCACTAACATATCTCTGTGATCTTCCTCTATCAAAACGAGCTCCCCCGCTAAATTCATTACAGGCAGAGGGACACGATGGATTTGCGCCCACACAGCTGCTCGAACTTCCTCCACATTGAAGTCAGAGGTGGACTTCAGGTGAACTCCCACATGTAGTGGGAGAGAGGGAAGATGGTGCCTGATCCCTGACTCCTCTTTCCTGCCCTCTCTTCTGCAATTTGGATGGGGCACTGACATGGCCAGGTCTCTGTAACCATGCCCCAGCTCCTCTTCCTTGCTCCTTTGGGATGGAGATGTGGCCAAGGTCAGGTTGAGCAAGCAACACGATGGGCTCCAGACAGCTCATCAGCAAGCAGCTTTGGACATTCAAAGGGGCAACAATGCAGTCAAAGCCCAATTTTATTTTATTTTATTTTATTTATTTATTTATTTATTTATTTACTTTTGCAAGTAGTAAGGACAGAGTGCAAGGTTAAAGGCAGTATCATCCCATTGCTCCTAACACCTTATCCCTGCATTGTTCCCCCTAAAGGCAAATATCATTTTTACTGCATGTTTGTAACTTTTGTGCTGCAAAAGCTTCCCCTGATCCTGTTTCATTACGTGGGTAATCAGTGTTTGCCAAGCTCTTTTTGCGGCATCTGTGTGATATGGGAATGGGCCAGCTGCTGGATGAAAGCTGAAAACCAAATCACAAGTCATCACAGCTAAAACATTGCATTTTGAGGTGATGTTTGTGCTATTCTATTTTGAGTTGGCTGCAGGCATGATAGCACAGTCCCTCCAGCGGTGCTGTACTGTTTCTGGGTATTAAAGGAGCTGCTGGGGATGCATCTTTGTAACCGGGAAACTGAGCATAAAACCTTACTGAATTTTATTGGCAGCTCTTGATTTAGTGGTGATTTTCTTACTTTTTTCCTTTATTACTTGAATTAAGGCATTCTAATTTTTCCAGATCCTTTAATTGCAACCAAAGCAATCCTCTTTCCTTCCAGCCTTTTCAAGCTAAGAGACAGATTCTGCCAAAATCTGCTCCTCAGTGCATAACACGAGGACAGACACAGGTGAAAAGGACACGACATAAAGCCTTCCTGCACTTGCCTGTTCCCTCCACGGCATACCTATATGAGCTGAGCCTGTAAGCCTGTATTGTCATCTTACATAAATCAATCTAATCCTGATTTATTTTTTTAACCCTTCTGTCTCCTGCTTTTTCATACTTCTCTCTAATTCATCTACCATCTCTCCTTCCCTTCCTATGAGCTGTTTGCAGAAATCAATACATGGCAAGATGTCTCCAAGGTCACAAGGATTTGCTCTTGCTATGGCAAGGCCACCTCTGGGGGTCTTGCAGTCTGCAGCCTCCTCTGTCCAGTGGTGGGAGGGCTATGGGATGTTGTTGTCAGATCTTGGATGGCTCAAGGGCTCGTGGTCCCCTGTCATTATCATCTGGGGGTGTACTTTTGTGGTAGGCTCTTCACAGCATTTTCTATTACTTAATTTTGATCTTTATCACACCAAGGACCTTGCACCAGGAGCAAAGAGCTGAGCACTGACACTGTGGTTCTTTTGTAAGGTCACTTGACATCTTCATTCCAACTTTCCAATATTATCTGGTATGAGAGTGAGCTTAAGATAAACATCTGTCTGAGGCTTATCTGGGGGAAGATTATGCTCAGAGAGAGCAAGGGAAGAATACAGGGATTTAAAACTTTTCCTTCCATTCAAAATTAGTTTAAACTTTACATAATCTGAAAAAGCAGCACAACAAACTTAATGCAACATTCAATGAAGTTGTTTAAGAATTTTCTTCCTGGGGAATGAGCTGACCTTTTCCCAAATAGCCAAATGCCAGTGGCTTCTGTCAGAGGCACTCTTGAAAATGGCAGTTAGGTGTTTTAATGCCATCTCTCCCCACAGCTCCTATAGGAGCTGGTTTTCTCAAAGCCTGGCTGTATTTGTCCTTACAAAAACCCTGAAGGGAACAGAGATGCAATCATTCCTACTTTACTGGTTAGGAACCAAGACTTAGAAGGACAAATCTTGAATTTTGAAGCTGTTCTGGAGCAGTTTAACTGGCTAGGCAGGTAACAAAGTGCAGGCATGAGTCCAGGCATGAAGTACACAGGTGCAGACCCCCAAGTTTGGACTTTATATGGAGAAGCTGTCCATAGGGTGGCCATTGTGAATTATCTCATGTCAAAGACATGGTACGTATGTCAAATCTGTGACTATACCTGTGACTGCTCCAAGAGCACAAGAACATGGACAGAGTCAGCATGAGACTCTTCAGCCAAGGGACCTCAGCTGAACTATCGCTCCATGCTGTCTTTAAGTTAATGGAGAGAAATAGGTGCCTCTACAGGGTGATTCGTCTTCTCTTGATATGGCTGTCATGGGGAATTGCTCTCTGAAATTGCCTGTTTCTATGGACTCACTGGAGTCAAGGGTTGCTATCCTGGACTGAGACACACAGTTTAAGGTGAGACACTCGGAGCCAGGAACTGAACCTTATTCCCCTAGTGCCCCATAACCTCTGGAGCAACCTTCCCTAAGGCTTTGCTTTAGTCAGGGCACGTTGCCCCCTGTCTCAAAGAAGCTGATAAACTTTGAGTTGTCTAAAACCCCATCACTACAGTTAAACTGAATTATACTCCACACCTACTTTCCGGAGGATGTGCTCCAACTATCAGACCTCATCGCTAGGCAAGGTGGCAGAGTTAGAAGGAAAACTGCCCCATATAAATGTTCTGGATTTACATTTACAAGCTTTGCAGTCATGGATAAAACACAGAAGGAGAACAGACTACGTTGCAGTGACATAATCCATGGCCAGAATAGAGGTGAGCATCCCCAAAGGGAATAGCATTCAGCTATTCAGCCTTAAACACAGCAGTAAGGAGAAACAAGGTCCATATCTAAATTCTTTAATTCTTTTAAAGTTTAGATTCTCTGTAATTTTGTTTGCCCTGTCATTAAGAGATTTATGCACTTTCTGGCAGAGGTTGTGACAAGGGGGCAAAAATTTCCAGATTACAAACACTAGTGCAAACTTGCACTGTAGAATTAAATGAATTTTAAAAATAAATTATAATTAAAAAAAAAAATTCTAGACTTCATCAGCACATTTAGACTCCCTGACCTGCTCACAGGAGTGAGCATTACCTGCTGCATTTGCTGCATCCCTCTCCCTATTTAGTACTCTTGTCTGTGACAAATCCAGTCAAAGCAAGATATGGCCTCATTCAGCATGGATTTCTTGTGTAATAAACACATCCCTCAGTAAATAACACCCGGCACTATTTCTGGGGCAGACAGCTGTGAGCAGCCGCTGCGAGGAGCACCAGCTCTGTGCTGCACCATGGTGTCCCCTGAGCGAAACGTCATGAGAGATCTCTCTGCAGGCAGCAGGGGGTCCAGGTGCTGAGAGCTTCTGGGGGGTCAGAAGGGTTCGTGGGTGGGCAGGGCAGGGGCATGTCCCCAAGGCTGGAGGGAGAGGATTAAAATATCTGCCAGCCCATGCAGGAAAGCCTGCAGTGCTGGGTAACACTCCCTTGGCAGTCATTTTCTAGCGAGGCTCCATCAGACAAAATGGCAACAAGAGGTACTGTGCCCACATCATCTTGGTAGCCAGCGGGAGCCTGTAATGCTTGCTTGCATTAATTAGGATCTAAACCACTGTTCCCATAATCAAGGATTCTGCAAGAGGCAGGTTTCATCTCTTGTGAGGTTGTCCAAATTCTGGATGCCCTGTCCTATACACAAGCATTTAAATGAAGCTCTGGAGACAGGAGATAGAGAGAGGAACCCAAGAGGTTCCTGCCTGCACCTACTTTTCTTTTACGAAACTGAAAAAGGCTGTTATAATATTCCCAGCTCCTATGAACACACATTATTGACCAGGTAATCTTATTCTACAGTAATTCCTTCCTGTATTATCACCTCTGATCTCAGGAAAGTTGTTTTATTTTTTAGCAGGAAAATACTCACACAATTGACATGAACTGCCAAAATGCCTTCTCTGAGATGATAGTCCAAATACTTGAAAAAAACATCCTCTGGCCCTGAGAGGAGTGACGTGAACAAGATGGGAAGTCCTTCATCTCCTTTATATGGCATAGGTGGTAGGTGTCTAGATGAAGAGAGCCTGAATACAGTCTTGCATGCATGCAAGAAAATTTTCCACACCAAGTGGCTAAACAACTTCTTAGTGTCTACTAGACACGATGCCTTTCCTAACCCCATGACCTTTAATTCTGCTAAATACAACATATATGGGTCAACAGCTTTTGGAGAGGCAAGACTGTGGAGCAATCCTGCACTGACACTGAAATAATTCTGGTGCATGAAAAGTCAGAGCAGCTGTGGCTGCTTCCACATCCACAAGCAATGCGGCTTGCTTGTTGCCAGTGATCCTTAATCCTCTTTGAACTCCTGACTTTACATATCAAATGGTTGCTCCATGGAGTAATATCTGTGTATTATTGTCCATTCACTGTAAGTATTTTACAAGGTGATACAAAGTCAGGAATCAGTGTGGTCTCAGGAGTCACAGACACAAAGGTTACTGAATGCAAATCAGATATTTGTGTTGGCATTGGTATCTGGCATGTTTGTAAAACCAGGAGCATGGTATCAAGTGTTAAAATGGGAAAAATTCCCTCCGCATACTGTGAAAATGCTGGCAACCCAAGGGCAGCAAGTGCCTGCGGGTGTGGTAATTCAGTATGGTCACTGCTTACTAAACAAAGTAATCCTTGTAGCCGCCAAATAAAGGGATAAAACTACTTCAGCGGGCAAAATGGAGTCGCTCTTAATCTGGGGAGAAGAAATAGAAGCTCTTAGGTCTGTGTCAGAGGCACGGATGAAGGAGCTGTCAGTGCTTGTTCCTTAAGTTACCTTTTTTGCAGTAATCTGTGCTTTCCTTAGAGCCCTGGCTTCAGGAGTCTAGTGATTAAAATTTTTAAACAACTTTTTAAGAAAGATATTTTAAAAACATGGGGTTTTTTTTTGTCTTACTGTAGAGAAAATATTCATCTAATTACAGTCTGAAAATATGATCGTAGATGCTGAAAAGTTAGAAGCGAAATGAAAAAAAGAAGGAAGATGAAATTCTTCATGATTTTTTAAATGTTGTTTTCTTTCTCTACCCTGCTGTTGGGGGCAGAAAGTGAGAAAAAGGGTAGGCAGTCACGTTTGGGAGCATTTATGTTAGTGATCCCAGCAGCAAGGGGATTGTGTTCCCACAGAGAAGGATGCTCCCACAGGCTGCAGTCACTCAGTGCTGGACAGAAGGGCATTCCTGCGTGTATATTTTACACTGGCTAAGAATTTTTTTCAATAGATATTTATTGCGTTTTTTTTTTTCCCTTTGAAAATATATATTTTTTTTTCATAGAAAGATGAGGTTTCCTTACAAGATTGAGATTAGTTAATTGTAAGCAAACACTTCTCACAACAGATACCTTCACCACGGAGTTGATTTCTTGGTGAAAAGGGATTTTGAGAGGGGAACAGCATTTGGCTCTCCTTTCCCCCAGCTTCCTCCCTTTGCACAGGGGCACTGGTGTTAGAGCTGCGTGGTTGGAAATGCATCAGCGATGTAAGCCACATCCCAAGGTGAACCTGCCTTGGAGGGGATGCTGGCCTTGGGTGCAAGCTGGTTTCAGTCCACTGAAAGTAAGCATGGTAAAATGAATCCCCATGCCTTAGGGTGCCAGTGCTCTTAGGCGTTGCCTTGCCTGGCAATGTCTCCATGAACCTTCCTTCAAGCCAGTTGCCTGCTTGCAGTGGTCTGTGTCTTTGGTTGTGGAAGGAAGGCCATTGATCATCAGTTTTCTCATGTAAAGACATTTGCCTTATTTGCTTGCATTTGTGTTAGCCTGATGGTCAGTATCAAGGTTGAGTCTTCCACAGAGAGACTGAGGGCTCCAATCCCCCTCCGGGCAAGCTTGTCCTAGGGAAAAGAGTAGAAAGAAAGGAGAAACTCTCTGGACTGAGCCCATACTTGGGAGGCCTGGCGATGGATCACATCAAGGAGCAGCTCTGCACCTGCATCCCACAGGAAGCATCTGGTGCAGCAATGTGGGGTCAGGTCTTGTATTGAAATGGAGAAGGCTCCTGGAGTAAAAAGGCAGAATAAGCTCTGCCCTCTGTTGCGTATGTAGAAATCCAAGCGCAGGATATTTCCCTGAGTTTCTACCCATGAATCCGAGCCCAAGATATTTCCCTGAGTTTCTACCCATGAATCCGAGCCCTTTGCAGGAAAATGTGGCAGGGTCTTGAGAGAAACAACCTGAAGGACTTTGTCAAATTTTATTGAGGAAGGAGAAATGAGGAAGATTTCACTAGCTAGGTACCAAGTATATGCCAGAAGAATATATTGCCAGTACTTCAGCACAGATTTAGAAATAGTATTTTGCCCTGAACTTAATTCCTGTTTTTCCCTAATAACAGAAAAATATGAAGTGCATAAAGGAATAAGACAGTTTCCTGGAATATGTCAGCTCCTGTTCTCATTTGCTATGCAGTCATGGTGGCTGTGCATCACCTGAAGGCAGGTGTGATCCTAACAGCAATAAAGGCAATGATTTTCTACACTTTTAAAACATGTTTCTGAGGTTTGCAATCCATGCTGGGCCAAGAGACAAAATAAAAATGTGAATTCACTACTCTATACCAGGGGTGCCCAGTCAGCTCAACACAAGTTAAATGTCAAGGAGATGCAGTGAAGGGATACAAAGCCAGAAGCACTGAAAGTGTAACTCGTTAACATAACGAGTTCACCATCAGTGTGTCCTGCTGATGTCCTTGCAGATTGAATCACATGTGGAATAGAAGAGATTTCTTTTACTTAATGGAACAGATCCTAGAAAATGCAGACACCGGAAGTGCCAGGGCCAAGGTAACTCGAGGCTGCCTTGCATCATGATACAGCTTAGGGAAACTCACATTTGTGAAGCACTCAGGACTGTTTCTATCCTCATAGGAGCAAGTGTCTGTCACAGGCCCCTGTCTTAACAGATAAACAACAGGAAAAAGCATTTATGGATAACATGGAGAAGGGAGAAAGGACTCACCTGGAAGCCACAGGCATGCACTTTTTTGACAGGGAACAAGTGAAAAAGATTCACTGTGAGCTGCTCCAGCTATGATTTATGCCTGTGCCAGGAAGTAAATCAACTTTACACAGCATCTTCCCTGAAACAGCTTTCCCAAAATTGTTAGATTTTTTCCAAATAGGAAAAACACACATTGCAGCCCCTTCCTAAATTGCATTTGGGCATTTGCTGTTAGATGGGAATATGCTCCAGCTCGTCTCACGGGCTAATGCTGTAATTATGGCATGTGTTGCACGGTAACTCTTCCCAGCCGTTCCTAATCTGCTGGGCCGGAGGGGTAGTGCGAAGCTGTCAGTGGTGGCGTGCAGCCGCACAGCCCAGCTCTCTGGCTGCCAGCCAGGGTGGATAATGGACATTTATTCAGTAGGTGTTCCTCTGACAGACCCCAGAGAAACTTCCCAGAGCATTAGTGGCAGTGGAGCAGCAGCCTGCACAACCTCTGGTGTCCATAAGCATTGCCACCCCCCCCTAAACCAGATGCACCAGTGGTGTACTGGGCACAAGGGGCTGCCTAAACTTGGTAGTCTAAATCGACACGGCTTTGTTATGGACACAGCCTCGCATATCATCACCATGGCCCACCAATTAGCAAGTGTTTTGTCCAGCGGCTGGAAGCCGAAGGAAGGATCTGAGATGGATCTGAGTTTCCCCAGAGCTGCGGATTCATTGCTTGAATTGTTTGAATGCCAAAACCTGTTCCTGCTGCAATTAACAGGCATTGGTATAAAAGGACTAAAATTTGGCCTTGCTCATTCTTTGTTGTATTTCAACAAGGTGACACCAGTCAGCAGAAGGTTTTGTTAAACAAGAAACTTTAGCTGATAATAGGTTATAACACATCTGCAAGATCCCTTGTGCTCCTGCACAGGAAAAAATCTCTCTTCCCCAGGATTCCCAGGGAGCACCAAATCACACCACGCTCCCAGACCTCATCTCCAAGGTGGCATTGGGTCCCTCCTCCCCTTAGAGGTCCAAGGGTTGGATGTCGACAGCTGTGCTCTCAAGGCATCGCAGAGCTGTCTGTGATAAGCTCACACGAGCGTGGGGAAGAGCTACAATGGAGGCCAAGCCCAAATTCAGGAAGGGACCAACCCAGGAGCCACCTCAAACCTCATTGCCTTTTGCTCAGAATGGGGCATGCATCTTCACCTTGCCTTTTCCATCGCAACAGGTACCCAACGCTGCATTTGGTATCTTCAAAAGACACTTGATAAAATCCGATGCCGGTGTTGCCGGGGCAGCGCTGTGTGGGTGAGAGGGACCATGCTGATAACACTAATGAGTTACAGAGTATCTCCGGCGTGATAGCAGCAGCTGCAGCCGATCCCAGGGACATTCCCCAGCCACTCAGTGAGTCGGCAGAATTGTTAATCCTGGGGCATTAGTGATCTGAGGAGGAAATGATGGAAGAGGCTGGCTGCCGCTTGGTCAGAATTACAGGGGGGTGTCTCCTGTTCCCACCCTCCATGTAAAACTCAAATGCAGGAACCACAGAGACTCTGTGTGTAGCAAGCTTGAGAGGAACATCTGCAAATGCTGCACTTGCTGCTTTGTCTTGTTTTCCTGAGCTACCAGCAGATTTAAGAGAGGGTATTGCCAGGGACAGCTCCAGGGAGGTGGGCTGTCCAGGGAATGCCTAGACCCAAAGTCTAGGGTAGGTGGAAGCTGGTGTTGGTTTTGGCTGGGGTCTTGGCCACAGATCTTGTGGTATCTCCCGCTGCTCCCAGACATCTTCTGCAGTTTCAAAAGCAGCGAAAATACCAACATCACAATTCCTAACCTCTCCTCTAACATCCAGGGCTCCCTTTCTGCATGTCAGTAACTGCCTGAGATGCCACCGTAAGTTTTGAATTCTTCTCTTTAAACACATTTTCGCGTTAGGAAGATGATACACATGGAAATGTCAGAACACACACTCCTTTCCCACAGGTCATGCTAACGAGTATCACTGAAACATTCTTATTCCTGAGCCACTACAGCAGGTTACTTACCATGTTAAGTAGTATCATGTTCCTCAGCAGAGACAGATGATGGCCAGGCCAGCACATAACATTCAAGTTAATAGATTTGGTCTTCAGCACACCCCTAGTAGCCCATGGAGCAATGCTCTGTGACGCATACATCAGAGACGCTGTAGCCCCTGCTGTAATCCAGAATATTCCCAGGATACCCCTTAGGTAAAGCTTAACACGTTAGGGGATGCCTGCATGGTGTGGCTCTACCACAACACCAGGTGTGACATATTTTCTGAAAAGACAATCATTTTGATTCCTTGGATGATGCAGAAAATAACTAGTATTTTTTTTTTCCTATGGATAATTAAACTTTGTTTTATTCAAAGCCTTTCAAAGAGCAGCTGGCAGAAAATAAACCCTCAACTCCAAGAAATGAAGGAAGGGTTGCTTTTACAGAGATGGCTAAATTACACACGCTTCAAAAACAGAGCACTGGAACCAGCAAAGAGGCGGCATTTAAATGCAGTCCCTTGTTGTGTGGTTGCCAACAAAGACATTATTGTCACTGGACAGTGCTGCAAACTCCTTTTTTAGTTCAATATAAACAGCCTTTTAAAATCCAAAGAAGTCTTTAAAAGGCTGTCAAATTAGGGGAAGAGAAAAATTGTAGTTTTGTTACATTGCAAGCTGCTCTGAAGCAAGGGGAATGTCTCATATTTTTGGCTGTATTTGTTTCTGCCAGCCTTACTGCTCATTTCTGGTTTACAGATAGTCATGCTGGGATGCTGTTCCTACCACTTGCATCTGCTGAGAGGAAACAAATAGAAAGGGCTTCTCTTTCCTTCCCTAAGGACACCTCATCTTCTTGCTGTGTGATGGGCAACATCACTATTTTCAGCTAATTCTCGCATTTTTCAAAGTGTGGCAGTGTTCACATTAAGCCGTGGGCAAAGGAGGTGGGTTAGACACAGCATTTTTTTCTTTTGCAGAAAGGATCCTCCAACCTCGTGAGCCTTTGACCCTTTCCATAGTGATGTCCCACAAATGACTCATTACTCTGGGTAAGGAGCACAGAATAGATGTTTAGCCACACAGCCCAGCTTGATTTAATTAGTGGCATTTTTAATTAAGTTTTACCTTTAAGTTGTGGCAGGAACATGCTTATATAAAAAACATTTAATGGAGATTTCCTTGGCATCAAGAAGAAAGGTGTGACTCCAGCTTAATTATTTAAACCAACAGAGGTAGAACTCTGATGTATCTGACAACTGGTTGCAAGCGGTGTTCATAATTCAACCACCAACTTAAAGCTTCAAACAAAGGCATTTACCGTACACTCTGTGGCTGTCCTGCAGTGTTTACTGACATGGTGGCTGTACTGTTTGATGACAGCTGATGTACAGCTCTAGGAACATTTTTACTGTTTCCATTAAATAATTGATTAGACCCATCATTACACTGTGATAATTGCCAGTTGTGAAGAGAGACTTCTGCTGTAAGCTGCAGGTACTGAGATGTACCACAACACTAGGTTTCCCTAATTTTCTCAGTTCAAGAGACAAATTTATGAGTTGCCCAAACATTGCTCGTATGGAGCTAGGAAATTTGAAGCTCATGGATCCTACCATGGCCAGGGCCTCTGTTGGAGGGCCCTGTTGCAGGAAAGGAGGAGTTGGTGAAGGTCCCGCTTCCTGGTCCTCCTCTCAGAAAGGGGACACTTGTTTGGTCTGTGAGTCACTGCGTGCTTGGAAGAAATGTCTAATTTGCCTGCTCAATGCCAGAAACATTCCCAAGCTCATCATTTTCTACCAGGAGGCAGAGAGAACAGCCATTAAACCCAGCAGTGAAAGAAGAAAATCACATGCACAATTTGCTGCTTGTGCCTCTCCCCTGGGACTCCAGAGTTTAATGCAATTTGGTGTATCCCAGCCGGTGGTGCTTGGCTGCTTTTAATTAAAAAAAAATTAAAGGATTTATGTTGGGATTAAATGGGATAATTATTGATTGATCTCTGCCTTCTAAATTGAAAAGCATTTGGATTAATCAGCTTTTAAGTAGGAAATCACTCAGCTCTGGACAGGAAACCAGCCTCAGGCCCTGCACTTTGCATCTAGCAGGGCTTTATTTTGTCCTCTCCCCCAAAACCCAATGGGAAAGATTTTCCTTTCTTCTCTTCTTGATTCATCCTCAGAGCTCGGAAGAAAACATGTCTTCACTGAGACAGGCTTTAGGTCACAAGTGATAAGATGACCTGTCTTTCCAGGTTAGTTGCGCTGCTTGCAAAGAATATCTGTCTACCTTTTTAGCATCCCGATACATCTGGTCAGGAGGTCCACCATCCTCCACGAACTTTCTGCTGGGAACTGAGCAACCCACCTCCCTGGTTGGTCAAGTCAGCAATGAAATACTCCATGGATGGAAAGAGCAGGTTTGTACCAACAGTGACGCTTGTAGATCCGTCTTGTAGGTCAAATAAGAAGCCCACAGCCAAATAGACAACTCAACAATCAGAAGTTACTTGTAAATAAAAAGGTGTAAAACTTGCACTTGTTTTAGTTCTGGGACTGTATGTACCACTTCATCCACACAAGAAGTTGGAAATTAGGTTAAATAAGTAATGATGGTGGTAGGACAGTATGTACTAAAAATAATAATGGCACACTCAAAATAATAATATTCTACATCCCCAGCTGCAGAAGTAGGCTGCTGACCTAAGCACTGAGTGTTAAGGTTTCTGCTTTTATGCTGGAGCAGAAATAGCGCAGTTGTGTGACCCCCATCTCTGCTTGGATTATTCCACTGTGTGAAAACAAGTCATGTTAACTCCCAGGAAACCCCAAACAGAGAATTTGGAGGAAAAACTTGCTATTTTGGGAGAAATATTCTTTTTAAAAACAGGGAGTTTCAATGGGATTTTTCAGCTCTTAATGAAATTCCCAGTTCCGATGAGTCATGTTTCTAATGCTGGGATTTAGAAGCAAATTTCAGCTTTCCTGTTCATGAGTGAGGAGAGTAATGTCCACCTCACATTCTTTGTCTTCTAATTTATCTAATGTTGGGAATTTTTCTTATTTTATTTTAACAAACTCCTCCTTAGTCTAAGAAGGAATACTTTTAGGAAAAGGTGGTTTTTGTTTTTGTTTTTTTTGATTCCCCACCCTCAGGAAGATATACAACTGGGAGACTACATTTTTCTAGGAAGCATTTCTGCTGAAGTACTTTAATCCACTGTGCTGCCAATCCAGCATTGACTCACATGTGAACCTCCCCCACATCTAATCTCCCGGAGGTAGGTGACCTGGCAGCGTAGTGGCAGATTACATCCCTCTGCAGATGTAAGGTAATTCATACTTGAAAAGATGATTTGAGTTCCCCACACAGTAGTCAGCTCTATATTAATCAGAATAAAAGACCTTCCTTCACTGTGGACAACTCACTGAAAGTGTCTCCTCCGTGGGCAGCTGAGCTTGGAGAGAAAGCACCCACGTTGCTTCAGTCACTCTCTCTAAGCACCCTGAAATTATAACCACGCTGGCTGTAACCCCTGAACAATTCCTTCTGCACGGCTTTGTTAGGAAGAGTGTGCTCAGAGCTGAACAGCCTAGCTCATGAGTGTCAAGAGCAATGGATGAGATTAGGTAATGATGACACAAATATGGGTGAACTGTTGTCTGAAATCTGAAGTTACTTGTCTCATCTCAGCTAGAGGGAACAGCTAGAGCATTTTCTGAAGTGGCCTGGTCTCCAGATGTTGCATGTCTTGTTTACAGGGCTCCCAAAGGATGCTGCTAACGGACACCAAGAAATGAATGAGCTCCAGCACACATTGGCCAGCTCCTGTGGGGCCAGTTAAGCCTCTCTGCACCATACTCCTGGTGCCTGTACAGGGCTGCATTTGGTGATGAGCACAAGGGAGAGCAGGCTTGTCAATGCCACGATGGATGGGGCTTTGGGCAACATGTTCTGGTGGGAGGTGTCCCTGCCCATGGCAGGGGGTTGGGCTGGATGGGCTTTGAGGTCCCTTCCAACCCAAACGATTCCATGACTCTATATGCATATGTGGGAATACATATACATGTCTACATGCAAGCGCACAAGTGTCATGAGAAAGGGTGGGTCCAGGCATCCCTGTGCATGGTCAGCACGTCTCCCCACCATGTCATCTAGGTATTGCCAGAGTTGATTTGTTGTCTCCATGCTTTTCTTCCCTGGGTTTGGTGCTGCAGAGCATGGGACATGGGATGCAGACAGACTCAAGGGGGTCTGCAGAAGTCAGTCCAGACCCAGGAGGGCTTGTTGGGCCCTGTCATACCCCAGCTCCTTCTGGGCAAAGCAGCTCTGGTGTTTTCACTTGTTTCTGCTTATCTCTGGACTACCTGATGGTAGAAAACAAGAGGTTTGGTTGTATTTTTAAGAAAAGACTAAGTAAAACAGTGAGGCACAATAAAATGAATTGATTAGAGAAGATAACTGCATGCATTTTTCTGTATTAGCCATTATATTAAAAATACATAAGAGCCAGTTACATAAAAAATCATAGCCTAGACATGCTACTTTGAATGCAGGCAAGAAAGTGTACAATTGGCAACTTTTCCCAAAGTAAGCAAGTGGAACACTGATTTTGACATTAGGAGAGTGCAAAACCAGCATGACCACCTGCTAGAGGGAAATAATCTTGTTACAGATCTCTTTAAACTACTGCGTTGTGCCATACACCATGTTGAAACTTAAACCTGCTCTCAGATCTGTCAGTCAGAAGTAACTGCTGTTTGTTGAACATCTGATAGCCTCTTGGCTAGTGGCCTCCTGAGTTGACCAGGGGGAAGCAGCACATCAAAGCCTTAGTTCCAGATCAGCTCCTGAACCCAAGAATAACTTCTTTGCTCCGTTAGAGGAGATTAAAATCACCTGGGCCACCAGCACAGCTCCATCTCCCAGACCACACATAGCAAGGAGAAGCTGAAGTGCTCCATTAAAAACTTGTTTGGACCAGTCCTGAGACATAAGAGACTTGGACTGGGATTTACTTTACCAGAAAATGTATAGCAGGGCATTCTCTTTAACAATGTTTTAAGGCATATTTTTTTCTCATCCTTCACTTATGTGCTTACTGGGAGTCTGGTGTTGTCACCTAAAAAGAACAGGCACAATCCTACCAGTCAATCAATGACCTTTTTTAATTTCCTGCTTTCCGATCTCAGAAGCCACACATACCAGACATCAAGTGCCATTTAAAAGCCTGCTCATGTGCCAGCTATCACTTTCCCTGGAAACAGAGGGGAGCAGACAACATGCTGGAGGTCAAGGCTGCAATTCAGCCAGAGAAATGGGCAGATAGGAGCTTCACAGAGTGCCCCAAGAGCAAATGAGGAGTCCTACACCTGGGGCAGAATAACCAGAAACTACAGGACCACTGTGGGGAACTTTGCAGAAAGGTCCTGGTGGGCATCAATTTGAACAGGAGTCTACAGATGTCCCTTGTGACAACAGAAATCTATCACATATTGGCTGTATGACCACAGGTGCAGCCAGCAAGCCCTGGGATGTAATTATTTGCTTCTATTGAGCCATTTAAGGCCATACCTGGATTACTGTGTCCAGTTTCTGGCTTCTCAGTTCAAAGGAGATATGACAAACTGAAGGCTGTCCAGCAGAGGGACACCATGATGGCCAGGGTATCGGAGGACACAGTGTGTAAGAAGAGGAGGAGAAAGCTGGTTTTCCTCAGCCTGGAGGGAAGGAAAGACTAAGTGGGGACCATACTGTTGTTTTCACCTATCTGATATAGGATCAATGAGAAAACGGAGCCATATTCTTTTTCCTAGGGAGAAAAAAACAAACAAACAAACAAAAAAAAAACAAAAAAACAAAAAAAAGACCTCCAGAGATGTCCAATTTCAAGCAAAGGAAATTTCATTTAGATATAAAGGGGAAAAAAATCCCAATGAGAGGGATGCCGCCTGGAGCAGGGACCCAGGGAGGCTGTTCCACCCCTGTCCTTGTGGATATTCAAAACCTCAGTAGATGGAGGCCTGAGCAACCTGATTTGACTTTGATTCTTGAAGTGAATCCTGCTTTGAGCAGGGTGTTGGACCTCCAGAGATGTCTCCCAACCTAAATTAATCTATGATTATATGGTAGATTACTGAAATCAAAGTTACAAAGCATAGTTTTTAATTTAATAGCTCCAGGCAATCTTTCAGATACCTTCAGCCTATGATTTTAAATGCTTGCAAGGTAGACACTAGAGCCTGTGGCTTGATCTGATATTTCCTGGGCAGCGTGGGAAGCGGAGGAGACCTGATGCACGTGCAGGAGCTCGTATCAGCAGGGAGACACCCAGCATGCTGCTGGCTGGGGTTTCCCATGCACTGAAGCCTGCCTGCCAGCCAGGTCACTGGTCAGTACAATTGGATATTTGGGCAGGAGACTACAGAAAGGCTACATTTTTGGGTGATGCTTGGCGTGGGTTTAGCAGGTGTTGTTCATGGTGTAGGAGGACACCGTGCCTAGGAGCAACTGAGAGAATGCCCCTGCAAGGTGCTGCGGCATCAATAATCCCTTACTACCTCCTTGCAGGCAGAAATTGGGGCATCTCTCTTGCCCATGTCACTGCAACCTGCTCAAGGAACTGCCCCTGTGCTGTGCACGTAGAGCCAGCCCCGGTACGGGATGACTGCACAGAGAAGGCAACCTTCACCTGTGCGTTTCTTTCTTCTTCTCCCCCATCACTTTTCCACGACCTCAAGCTCCCACCCTGGGGACTGTCAGAATTTTGAATGATTTATTCCAGCAGTGGCAAAAACCCTGCAGAGCCCAGCCCCAGCTTCTCAGCAGCTGCTGGCTGGTTGGGACACCTCAGGTCACCAGAGGGTGCTGCTGGGGCCCTCCGAGAGCCAGCCTGGCAGATTGAAAGCAAAAATAAATAAAGGTGCTCTTCTGCACCCCCTCCCTTCCCTTTCTCTGCGTGGTGACCCATGTATTTTTAAACAGGTTGGCTTGTTCTCCCGTGCATCCCCACTCTTGGGAAGGCAGGCTGTTGCTGCAATCTCAGGGAGGGCTGCTCACCAGAGGTATGCACCAACAGGATCTTCCACCTCTCCGCAGGGGAAAGGAGAGCACGCACGTGTGTCTGTGTGTGCACTGTGTGCATGAAAGCTGTGCACGCAGGCACGCACACGGGCTTGTGCACACAATCTCTTAAAGCCAGTAAAAACCAATATGCTATTGTCGTGGGGTGGCAGGGCAGTCCGACTGGACCTTTTGGTTCCCAGTGCCTAAAGTTGCTGTAGCGGCAGATTATCCCAGCAGGTTTCTGTGGCATCCTTGGTTTTAACATTGCATGTTTCTTTACAGGTTTCAGCCAAGTTAATCCTGGCTGTCGTTTGAGTGCGGTTAATGATGTTCTACTCGGAGATTTGCAATTGTGCATAAGTGGGCTAAAGTCCCTCCCTGTTGTCTCTGCACTGCTTTCAGAGACCTTCTGTTGGATGTGCGGGAGTCACCGAGCATTTCACAAAGGAGTGACAGAAAATGAATTCTGCAGTCCTAAATGAGCGGCTTTATAATCCTTCTATCTGCTCCAGACTGTTTCAGATTAATGCTTCTTGCCAGTCACTCCCCCCGTCTAAAGAGGGAACATATTTTTAGCCTCTCAACAGATCTGACACACTGGAGTTTCCCCTGCATGTAATCCCACTGTCACCATTTCTAAGTATTTTTATTATTATTATTATTTATTTATTTATTTATTTATTTTAACTCTTACTTCTCAGTGTAGTCTAGGGCTGGGAATTTAAGATGAGTGACTCAAATAGCTAGTGCCTGTGCATGGAAACACGTTTTGAATACTTGCAAGAGATGTAGCCCCCGACTGC
>VXAA01003459.1:2138200-2149448 GCA_013399115.1 Anseranas semipalmata
AAAGGAAAGGAAAGGAAAGGAAAGGAAAGGAAAGGAAAGGAAAGGAAAGGAAAGGAAAGGAAAGGAAAGGAAAGGAAAGGAAAGGAAAGGAAAGGAAAATGAGGTTTGTATAATCACAGAAAGGCTCTTATTAAAGAACAGCTCCGCTCTGCCTCTCGCGCGGTGGAATCAATGGCTCTCTCCTGCCCAGGGTTTTAACGTGCTCTGCGCAGGCCAATTGTGGTTATATAATACCGGCTCTGAAGCAGATGCTGCCGTGTTCGGGCCGGGAGATTATAGCTGGAATGCACAACTAATGGAAGCTTTCTGACAAACGCAGCCTTCCCTGCCAGGCGGGGGACAGCAGTGGGCAGCGTCTCGGCAGCCTCCCGCCCCACGGCCCCTGCCCCGTGCTCCCGCAGCCCGGGGGCACCCGCACCCGGCAGGCACTGGAGCCAGCTCGGATGAGCGGAGGCTGCGATGGGACTGTTGCCCATAGGCAGCCTCCCCCTTGAAAAAAAAAAAAAAGAAAAATAAAAAGCAGATGAAGGAAAATAAAGCAGCAGCAAATACTCTCCTGGTATAGAGCTGGAGGTGCGCTGGAATTTTATAACTGATGGACTGTAACAGTTGTCAGGCACGGGTCTGTTGTTCGGAGGAAGATGATATACTGCGTCCAGGATGGTTAGTGTGTTCATGTGGTTGAATATCTGATCGAATATTTCTTCGTGTTCCTTTGTGATTCACCACATGTTTGGTGTATCAAGTGTCTCATTACCTTTTTCAGCGCCGTGACTTGGCTTTGTGGCATGCGCTGCGTAATGCCATCACGAAAATGGAACAGGCCTTTATCTCTGGGTACAGCCCCAAGATAGGGTTTAGCACTTAGGTATCGAAAGGCTATCTTAACGATCCCAAATCTGCTTTGACTCTGCTTCAGGAAATCTCACGTGTTGGTCCTGCCCAGGCACGGCAGCAGCACTGTGCTGCGTGCTGCGATCCTTTGGTGGCACCAGCTTCTTCGAGGCAGGTGGGAGACAGGAGGGAAGGAGAAGCAAAAACTTGAGCTGCCACTCACAACAGACCTGCTCCAGTCCCCACCCTTAACTTTCAGTGTTGTTGATGCCAATCCCCGATGTCCCCAACTGTCCTGCGGTTCAACAGACACAGCGTTGCGGCCAGCTGCCTCCCAGCACATCCTTCCAAAACCCCGGACAGCTGCATCATGGTAAAGTGATGGGTGGGAAGAGCTGCTTCCGCAGATTCAAACCACTCCTTGCTGGTGCTTAAAGGTTGCTTCACATCTGGATCCCCTTTAAAAATGTATCCAGTTTGGTTACCAAATAAAACTCATCTAGGCATAAGATTAAATAAGCAAGCATTTCTAGCAAGACCAGTATTGTCTGCTTTGAGATATGTGACCACCTCTGATGGCTCTTTAATACCTTTACAGAAGAACAAGCCATCCTAGGGATAGGATCCAGCTGGATTCTTTCCTTCCTGAAAAAGAAAAAAAATCAACTGGAAACCTCATGTTCATCTTCATTTTGTCAATTTCCAGTTTTACTTCTTCTGTTTTCTAGCATCTAGTGAAATAGTCCTTTTGCTATGTCTGCTACCTTGGAGGCTTACACCCTGGGACATCCCGTCTGTCAGTACAGAGCATTTGGGAGAACTCCCAACTCACTTCAGCTGTTTCCTAAATCCCCACTGAAAAAGGATATTTCTGATTAAAAAACAAAGGGGGTGGGGGAAGGGGGGGGATGTCTGAAAAGCTTGTGAGTGCCTTAATTTTGCCTAATAATTTCCTTTGAGGTGTCTACCTAGGAGGCTCTTCCTACCTTCCAGTCCCAGCTGAATAGCCACGTCTCCACTCATGGTCCTGAACAGTGACAGCTCTCCTGTCAGACGTGTCAGAGCCTCAGCCAACGGAGGGTTAGAGCTGGCTGGGCTGCAGATACGGGTATTAACTTCTAATTAAATAATTAAGTTAGTCTTTTTCTTTGTCTTACGCCCCCTCTGTGCACAAACCCTCCATCCATCCATTTCGCAGAAGGCAGATAAAGCAGGCAGGTTCCTCAGGGGGTTAATCCACAATGTCACCCTTTGGTTGCACTTCAGGACCTTCTAGAGCTACAGCCCAGCGATACCTGAGCTTGTTTCAAGCCTTCTGGCTGGCAGCAGTCTAGCTAAAACAGCACAGAGGTCAGAATGAGCCGCATCATTTACCCAAGAAAGAAGATAAGTCAGTTTGTAGAGGGCTCTGTGCTCATGTCTGTGGTTACGTTGCCACCAGCACCTGAGCTATGTAATGTCCATCTTGCAACAGCATGTCTACATGATGCCGTGGCTCCCAGTGTGGTTACCAGAAAAAAATCTCGAGCTCCCACCACTGCCCAAACCACAAAGCCTCCCTTCCCTCGGTAAACAGCAGCTGCTTCTCTTCCCAGAAGTGACCACATTTCAGCAATGGCTGTTGCAATGTAAATGTTTTCTGGCCCACCAGAAACACATGGGCAGAGTGCAGCTGAGGGTTTGCATTTTTAAACTGAGAGGGAGCCCTTTATCCCTGGGCTGGTTTCTTCATGGGGAGTGCAAAAGCAAACAGTCACGGATTTGCTGTTTAAGAGCAATGCTGTCAGCTGAATTCAGCTACAAATGGTTCAGTTGGTTACTTATGCATGAATATCAGAAGTAGTGAACCACAGGGGGAAAAGCAGCGATCCTTTCAGTGAACCTAACTGTAGCAGAGGAATACCTGGCCCTCCATGGGTTCAGGGACACTCAGTGATGCTGGTACTGGGCACCCCACGCCAGCTTTCATTTTTCATTCAGAAAGCAACAAGCGATGGGACAGACGGTCCTCATGATTGCACAGGCTCTGACAGTCCCACAGCCAAAACGATGTCCAGAGAGGCAATATGTCACTGTATAGTTGGAAAGAAGCTATGGATGAGATGACGACTGTGACCATTTCCACCAAAATCCTTTAGGACTGTGGTCATTTGCTTGGGCTGCTCTGGGGAAAGCAAACATGATAGAGAGGACAACAAACGTTACAGTAGAGCAAACAGGCTTCAGCTAACAACTCTCCATTGCTGCTTCTCAACAGGATACTTCTTAAGGCCCTTTTTCATATTTGCATGTGGTTGGACACAGCTAAGTTGTTAATAGCACATAAAAATATTTCCAGGTATTTGAAGAGATACTGGGTGATCTTGATTCTTTACAGCATCAGCCACCTAGGGAAAAAAAATGCCTTTGTTCATGGCTGGGGCTGGGTTTGATGTACGGAGCCTAGCAGTATGTTAGCAGCGGAGTGGGCTGGACCTGCGCAGAACTCACAGCTCTCAACTCACTGCTGCAGTCAGCCATGTAGGGATGCTCTTAGGTGCTACAAAAACTCCCATGGGCAGTGGAGACTTTCACCTGCAGGACGTGACACATCTTTGGGCATGGCCAAGACTGACAAAGAATGAAAATGCTTTTAGGCTGAACCTTAATGAAACAGAAGGGAGATAAGGAAACAGTATATTCAGAGAGAAAACTGGCAGAGTTCAATATTAGAGCATGATATTTCTGCATGACGTCTTCAGCTAAAGCTACCCCTAATAAATATACATATAGTTTTGATTCAGTCAAAATGTTTAATGTAAAGTTGATCAATATGTTTGAATTTGGGACTTTGCTCAGCTACTGAAAGAAAAATATTTTCTGGCTGCATTTCTCCCACTGAAAATCAGGGAAAGTCCTGTCAGAGATCATTGCTAAGCAGCGACGACCTGGATACCTCCATGCTGAGACCTGGGGGGAAAGAGGAGAGGAGCAGTGGCGTTTCCAGAGAACACATCAATGCGACTGCTAACGTCCGTGAGTGACGCAGGACAGATCACATCTACCCCATGGCTAGAGGACATCCGTTGTCAGTGCTCCTCAGAAGGCATCTTTCAAAGAAAAGGGGAATCCTTGACTTATTTCCCCCTCCCAGAGACCTGGGTCTTGCCAAGCATGCAATCTTTTCAAAGTCCAAGCGTCAGCAGAAAGCTAGCTCCTGGAGCTTGCCCACTGTTTCTCACGGTGATTTGTGGCAGAAGATTACATTTGCTTTACATAAAAGCCTTTGCTTGTGCACAGCTGAATGATTACCCATTTTTAATGTGCTATGACAAGGACGACTGGGTCTTGAACCTTTTGGCCCTGCTGCAAGATCACTTTTAGCCTGCAGTGTGGTTTGAGTTTTCCTGCTGAGTGTGGCAGGAGACATACCAAGATTTCTTAGATGCCTCTGTGCTCTGAAGAGAGGGACAGCTGCTGTTATGAGAGATGCCCAGAGCATCCTTTATGGATCAGCAGTAGTCATGCTGCGTGGGGGGGAGAGGAGGAAAGCTAATTTACTGCTGAGTCAGATGCATTTGTCTCACGCTGGCCTTGGGTCCTGTGACAACATTGCCATCACTGGTGAGACAAGTTGTCTGTACTACAAGGAGCGTCCCGTCTCCCTTTGTGACCCCCTGTAAACAAACAGGAAAGAGATTTAGCAAGAAGGAAGCAAAGATAACTGCAAACCACACTCACATGTTAGGATGCCAGCTGCTTGGGGCAGTCTCTAGCCCAGCAGGCTGTCTTCCCAAGAGTGGGGACAGCAGTGGGCAGACTGTGCTTTGCATTCCTTGTGGTCATCTTCTTGCAAGCCAGCAGACATTCGAACTCCACCAATATTAGATTTTGTGGTCACTTTGTAATGCAAGTGTAACTGAGCCCTTTCGTGGTTTTGGCTTCGTTAATGTTGCACTCATTTTTAGAGTATAAAATAGCCTTCCTTCTCCTTCCTCTAAAAATGAAGAGCTTGCTTTGGCTCAGACAACTGTCCTCAGGAGCTCAGGATAGAGAAATGGAGTCCTCTCTGTATAAATTTCTCTCCAAAAGTCCTCCTGCAGCTGTGTATTTCCACATACACACACGCGTATTTGCTTTTATGTTTTTATTTTTTTACAAGATGATGGGATCGGTCAGCCTTGTGAAAAAACATCAGACATCCATTCCTCAAAGTCCCCAGTTCCTAGAGGCCTGCCAGGGAAAACTCTCAAACCAGAATATATCACACTTTTCGGTGACTCAACAGATCAGAGAGGTGTTTCATCAGGACTGAACAGACAGAGGAGCAGCCTGGCTGGGGAACTCCCCGGGCTTCTCTCCAGGTGTGCGAGCCCTTTGTCAATATGATTACTTCCACACCACTAAACAAGACATGGTCAGGCACAGGCCTCCATTCTGGCACACCATCATCTGGACCACAAAGCTGTGATCTTGCTCCTTGGGTGCTTTCTGGTAGTGGTAGCATCCCTGCTTGGGGGTGTCCCCTGATCATCCCTTGCCACCCGCATTTAATCCCCCTATACCCTCATACCTCTTCCCTTTTCTCATTGATTCTGTCCCATCCTCAGCTGCCTGTTCTCTTTACTTTTCTCTTCCCAGAAGCTGTTTTCTCTCTTGGGAGGTCTTGAAGCTCTGGTGGAGGCTGGTCTAACAGCCAGCCCTGAAGGCTGAGCAGTGAAAGACCTCCAAGACACTTCTGATCTGGTCAGTTTGCACCTCTGAGACATGTTCTTCAGGGTTCAGACTGGCCAAGGGCTGCTCCAGCTAAGCAGGTTGGAAGGTGAGAGCCTGTTCAGAGGAATGAGAGTTTAGTCCTGCCATGCTATGTAGCCTCTAGGCAAGAGAACCACCTGTGACTCATCTTGGTTACCAGCACAGAAGTAAACTGTACGAGCTGGAAACCCAGCCCAAGATGTGGTCCATGCAAGTAAAAACCTGCCTGGCTCACTGCTCCAAAGCCACTGAGGTCTGAGGTTAACAGACAGCACGTTTTTATTGTGCTCACCTAATTTCTATAACCAAAGTAAAAAAATAATAATCAGAAATTAATGAGGTTCTTTAGGAATAATTTAAATCCCTACAAACAAAGAAATAAGCAGAAATCTAGCACTTGGAGACAGCATAGAGAGTCTCAAGCATTTTGGAGGGGTAGGGTAACACAGCCTGTTTCAAGCTGGGTATGAGGCGTTGCCATGTGCAGAGTGGCTTAGCAAGTGCTGTAAGCTAAGGAACACTGGAGTCATATTGAAGGGTCCACCTTCTCACAGCTCTTCTCAGTGACATGACACCCTTAAGAAAATCTGTGTCTTGCAGGCAGACCTGTCTGACCCCATTAGCTTGGGAGGGAGATGAGTGTTTGCAATGGAAGCTTTCATCCTCACTCTTTCAAAGACCAATAAGACAGAGCAGCAAGGTGCAAACATCAGAGTGACTCACAGCAGGCTGAGCTGAAATAGAGATGATATCGAAGCATTAGTAACTGCATCTTTGCACCATGGCATTTAGAAAGTCAGCTTTAATGATGGCAAAGCGGAGCAGAAAGCAGACAGAGAATAAAGAAGCTGGTTATGAGTGGGCATCACTGGAGAGCTTGAAGTCTCCCTTCTTCAATAAAGGGACTTTGCTGAGTAGGCGATAACATCAAACTGACACCGCTGGAGAGAGAGCATCCCAATTTAGGATAGCGTCACGAGTATGTTGTGCTAGTCGCTATGAAGGTGTTTACATGCATTTAATCCATGCAGTCAGCTGGTGTGAGAGTCAAAGCTCTCAAATTAGAGCTGGGTAAGGACCTTAAGCTTTAGGCTTCGGGGGTTTGGACACAGCTATGAGACCAGAAGTGTGACACTTGCAACCATCAACTACCTACACCAGGAATGGAGAGGATTACAAAAACTCAGATTGCTAATTACAAACATCGTCAGATAAAAAGATTCCTACAAGATCAAGTTTTAATCTCTCTTTTTTTCTTTTTCTTTTTTTTTTTTTTTTTAATTTGGAGAGCCCCCATTACAGTTTCCTCCAAGACAAATCCTTAAGGAAGGTGTACCCGGGTTGCCTTCATGATAATATGGTTTTGCTGCAAATATCCTTTTGCTGCAAATTCCTAATCTACATTGTGACACTGAACTGCCTTGAGAGGTGTAAGCCAGCAAGTCATCCCCCACGCCCCATGTCACATATAACCTTATAAAGCCCTACTACCCCTGTTAGATTTGGACAGGGGCCACATTTACCACCTTCTGGAGGCTGGGTAGCCCTTCACCTTCCCCTTGTCAATGCCCAGGAGTGTTTCTATGCCAAACACTCCAAGAATGTGAAGGCTGACTAATCTTCAGGCCGATCTTCCCACAGGGGCTGAGGTGTGAGGAGATCACAGCTGCTGGGTAGCAGGTTCATGCTCTGGCCCCTGAAGCTGTTAAGTCCTTGAGACCCTACCCAAAAATAAGCTCTGCGACCTTTGTGGTTTATGGTTCCCAGCACATGCACACCATGTGTGAAACGCAGGACCTTCTCATGGTGCAGGGCAAGCACATGGGTAAATAGTGGGTGACAGATTTGGGCTTTATCCTCACTGGTCACACCTGACTCCTGCACACCTGGTTGGTGTCTCCTTGCACCACACGTACTTGTTTTTGCAGAGGACAATTTGTCTTTGGATGCACTAAGGTAGCCCAATGTCAGGCCCCCAGTAGGATCAGAAGCCCAGCTTCACACTTCTGGTCAACCACTAAAAGCTTGCAGCAAAATGAAGAAGAACTCCCTCAAGTCTAGCAAGCCTCAGTCTGAGAGGAGTTAGGTGGTTTCTCTGGTGGCTTCTGTCCTCTTCTCACTAAAGTGGGATCATTCATTTAGCCCTGCTCTATTGCCAATACTATTACAAGGAGCTGCATTTTTGCCAGGCACATACTCCTGGCAAAAGAAATTTCACCATGGTTTCAATAGCAACAAATTTAAGCCTTGAAAAAAATAAATTAATCATGTTTTTTTCTTTCTTACCCTATACCAACATCCAGCTTTTCATTGTGGCCTGTTCTTTGGAAAGGAGAGAAACTATGTGGCTTAAAATTGTGAATAAGGGTAGCAGCACTTGGGCTGAATATCATAGGGTTTCAGAGGGGCTTTGCTCTGATAATGAGCAGAAAGAGGACTTGAATCCAAGCTCCCCAACACAACCTTGAATTTTAAAATCAAAATAATGAGAGGAGATCTTATTTTCTATGCCCATATTTTCTGCCTCACCTTCTCTTTCGACCTACAGTACCTCGATTCTGTGTTACACTTTCTGGGAGGTGAATCCAACCGCAGGAGCACATCCACATCGCTGCCCTCCCTGCTGCCTGGACCCAGCGGTGCCAGGTGGGGACAGTCAGGGCAGCCTTCTGTGCAGTGACGCCCTGAGGCTGGAGAGCCTGCCCAGCTAAAGCCTGCAACATTTCTAAGGGGATAAATGGATACTGGAACACCAGCTGTGCAGATAAGCAGTTATCTGTGCTGCGCACACACAGAGGTGTCCATTGTGGCATTGCGCACAACCCTGAGCTGCATCACTGCTGATTCTATTGGGTTGAGCATCTCCTATTTGAACCGATTTGTCCCAATGTCACCACCACTGAGATACCTCTTAGCTTATCCTCTCACCCACCCACTGCTCTACTCAACAGCTGCTCATACCAAAGCAAATCAAAGTACTTGAGTAGTCCCACCCCAAAACTTTCTCGTGCTTTCTCAGCTCCTCAAGCTTTTGATGAGAAAGTTCACAGAAATGCAGCAAGGGAGAGAGGCACACGGGCTGATCCTACTCCTAAGGTGTGTCCTCCCATGTCCTCGTGGAAAGCAAAATGTACAGTAAGTTGTCTTGAACGTCTTCCCATTTGATAGAGAACACAATCCAAACAAATCTTGAGGCACCAGAACTGACAACATCTGATTTCCTGTGCTTCACACCATGGGGTTGATGGTCCCTGGTGGTTAAGCAAGTGCAAATTAATTGTTCCCCCTTCAGCTGAGACACTTGTAAGATTTGTCATCTCCGTTAAAATGCTTTGTCTTCCCTTGAGACCTGAACTCTTCACAGCCTTCCCTGCTCACAGAAGCCTCACGGTGGTTATCTCCCCAGCTGCTTATTTTCACTAAACTTGTAGGAATTCACCTACCTTTGAGACTCCCGCCCCTCCATCAGGTCAGACTGAATTGGGCTGGGGGAGAGGCGCAGGCAGATGCACATGGACCCTGTAAACATGTGGACTTGGGGTCAAGTTTTCCTTGTGCCTGGGCTGCAAATGCACAAATGTTTTCTAAGGAGCCAGCCCTGCATGATGGAGCCAGCCTCTCTCGTCCTTGGACATCCAAGACAATCCATGCCCACAGTTTCCTCCAAGTAGGACCCAGATGGTCCTCAAAAAAAAAAAAAAAAATAATAATAATAAAAGATGTGACACCAAGGCCACCAAGGACTGGATTGTCCCATGTCATATTGGGACCCATGACTCCAGGTTTGTGACCTCTGTATGAATCCTCCTCACTTGCACAGCTTGTCCCTGAGCTAAAAATGAAAATTATTTGCTTTGTGCTTGGTCTGCAGGTTTAAGGAGATTAAAAATTAAGACAAATGTGAGTAACTGGGACAGCCCGTTTGAAAAACAAGGTTGGAAACCTGGCTCCCCTAAGGGCAAGTGCTAAATTCCCTTAGGCTTTAATATGACCGGGATTTCACAGCAAACACAGACTTTTTAAAACATATGTATGAACTTCAAATCACCTTTTAGCAGAGGACAGCATTTTAACTCCTTTCAGAGCCACTTTGTGTGGTTTTATTGTAACTTTCTCAGTCTTTGTTCCTTCTGTCTTAAAGCTCCATTTTTTATTTTTTATTTTTATTTTTATTTTTTTTCTCAAATAGTTGTTAGAAAAAGAAAGCTTGAAAACATGACCACAGAATCACAGACTGGGTGATGTTGAAGGCACGTCTGGGTCCACCTGGTCCCACCCCTGCTCCAGCAGGGCCACCCAGAGCAGGGTGCCCAGGCCTGTGCCCAGGCGGCTTCTGAAGCTCTCCAAGGAGGAGACCCCACAGCCCCTCTGGGCAGCCTGGGCCAGGGCTCTGGCACGCGCACAACACACAAGTGCTGCCTGGTGTTCGGGGGAACCTCCTGTGCTCCAGTTTGTGCCCACTGCCTCCTGTCCTGGCACTGGGCACCACTGAAAGGAGCCTGGCTCCGTCCTCTCCGCACCCTCCCTTCAGGTGTTTATAGGTGTTGGTAAGATCCCCCCGAGCCTCCTCTTCTCCAGGCTGAAGTCCCATCTCTCAGCCTCTCCTCATCAGCGAGGTGCTCCAGTCCCTTGATCATCTTGGTGGCTTCCGTTGGTCTATTTCCAGTGCGTCCAAGTCTTTCAGAAGAAACTTCTACTTTCCATAGAAACTGGGGGGGGCCAGAAATGGACACAGCACATACCCTTGAAGTTTTGGGGAAAAAAAATCCCCCCCCAAAAAGGAAAACCAACCAAGATGCATTCCTTTTGAACCAAAATCTCACTTTTTAAGGCATTCTGGTGATGATTGAGTACTGGCTCATGGTTTCTGGGATTGCATAGCACTCAGTACAGTTAATTTCCAGGGCACAAACCTCCCTAATGCTGTGGGCTTGAACAGTCTCACGGCCCAGGGTGACCACAGGGATCCAGCTAACTCTGGAAGCTGTCTCCGAAACTTTGCCGTGGCACAAGCACGCAGCCCAGGAGCCGCTCAGAGGCTTGTCAGCTTGCTAAAATAGCTCGTGCGGAGGTGCTGACAAAACCATGCCCACACTGCAGTCCAACACCTCCAGCCCTCACGGGGTTATCGGTGACGTTTGACTCTGAAGCATTTTTTTGCTTGCTGCCAATAGCTATTCCCCTTGGCCTATTTGCTTTCACATGCTTTCCCTTTGACACGGGTGCTATTTCTTTGCAATATGTAAACACTCAGAAGGATTTCCATGTTTGTTCTTCACCCGGCGAGGCCTGTCTTTCACAGCTAGCTGGCAGAACTGACATGCAGAAGCAGCCGTATTCATTTACAGTTTCGCGGGCATTTTTCTTTTTTTTCCTTTTTTTTTTTTTTTTTTTTTTCTCTTTTTTTTTTTTTTTTCCACTATGCTGCTGTCTTTTTTCTCTTGTTTTAAACCCAGTTCTGCTCTTGTCTCAGCACCCCGGCAAATAGGAGAAAAATTCGTCGCTGTTGTCAGAAACACAACACTTGGTGTCATCCCACAGGGGTGTCCTTTAATACCAGAGCTCAGCACAGGCTTCTTGCTGCAATGCATTTCTTTTTTACTTCTGCTCTTCCTACAGCAACTTTTGGTTATTACAAAAATTCTGTCTAAATCTAAAGCAAGCTGCTAAAGTGTACATA
>VXAA01003461.1:0-35967 GCA_013399115.1 Anseranas semipalmata
TCCTTCACAGTCACGTCCTGCACACCCTTCCCGGCTGCATGCACCTGCTGGAGGCATCCTGACTTGAGCCCCTTATCGCTGCCTGCCCTGTCCCTGTAACTGTCCCCTTCCCCTGTCTTTCTTTCCAGCAGCCAGCTGCTGAAGTGAAGAATTTAGCTTTGCCCCTACCCCATATTCAACATTTGCAGATGGATTTTTACAGGTTTATTTGCTACTCCTAGCCATACAGTAATCTGCTTTTGCCAACGCTCCAGCTTATCCACACTGCAGAGTACGGTCCCTGGGTGGTCAAGGACCAAGTGACGAGGGTTTGGAGGTGCCCTGTGTCACATCAGACCATCCCCACCCTTTGGCTGAAGAAAGCCAGCATCCAGAGGTGACACACTGGTCTTGGCAGAAAACAAACAAACCACCAACCAACCAACCCACATTTGACAGGAAACGACCGCAAGTGGACTCTAATACAATCCACTCGTAGCTTTTATTCAGGCAGGAGGAGCTCGTTCAAACACGGGCGCACACAGATTCAAGCATCTAACTTCCACCACTTCCCGCACAGCGGTGGCACTTGGGAGAAAGCTCATAGTCAAATAGAAATACAGTATCTGCAGTAAAATACATACAAAATCACCAGGAAAGTAATTGCTTTTGGTATAAATGGTCTTTAAAATTTTCTCCAGCATAGCAGTCCCTTCAAAAAGAAAAAGAATAAATTTACTGCATGTGAATTTATTCAAAGCTAGTAGATTCAGTATAATGAAATCCTCCTAAGTAAATATCTGATAAAGAAGCAAATGCTTTGCACTTGACCCCAGGAGCTGGGATTTCTTGACACACGGCTCTAACGCGAGGCAGCAGGAACCTCAGGATGCCGGCGCAGGGGAGCGGAGCCAGCAGAGCCTCCAACAGAGGCTCGACTCCAGGGAGGCGCGCAGGCGAGCGCTACCAGAGGATGCTCCTTCCCCTCTGCAGGGGACTCTGCGAAAGCCCCCTGCCTCAGTCTGTGCTGCGCCCTTCCCTTGCCGAGAGCCAGGAGACCCAAACCAGCTGCAAGCATCTAGAACGGATTTCTGAGACTGCCCCCCAGTTTGTTCGTCCTGTTGCCCCAGATGCAAGTAGCAGCACACTTTGGTTTTTCCTACGCACTCGGATGCTCCTCGTGAGAACACCTTTATTAGCTGGTTAAACAAGAGACGGAAAAGAAGGTGCCGTGAGGTTGCATCAAGACCTTCATTCCTGTGACAGTGAAACCTTGCCCTGAGCATCGCCTCTGCTACCGGCCGTCCCCCAGCTCAGGAGCTGAGGGGTCCCCTGCCCCGCGAGGCTGAGCGCCCGGCCAGTCAGCGGGCCTCCCCGTGCGGGGGTGGGATACCCCGGTGATGGCTGGGGTGGCAAACCCTGCTCCTGTAGCAGTAACCGAGACCAAGGTCGAGCCCACTGTGAGCCCCGCCATTGTATGCGTGATGTGTCACAGAAGATGTAACGACAAGCCTCTCCGAATTCACGCTATCACTGTGTACAGCACATCGCTTAATTTCCCAGAGAAGCCTCTTGGAGAAGCATATGGGAAGTTTTCCCATGAAAAATGACACCGCTCAAAGTCTTTTCTAGCTAGAAACCACTCAACAGTATCTGTCACTACTGACATCTGGGATACAAGCTTCAAAGCAGTTAATCTACAATTTTAGCTGGAAGTTTCCTACAGACACTGAGATCCAAAGCAGATGATTTTTACTCCAGAAAGTGGAATTATTAGACAAAGAAAAAAGGAAAGAAGAAACCCAAGCAGCAGTTCCAGAGAGCACTGCTGCCATGCCGCGCGTCAGCTCTCCCAGCACCCAAGTCACAGTCACTCCTGCGAGCCTTCTGCCAGCCTGCAGGGACACCCACGCGCCGGTCCCCCTGCGCGAGTGCTGGCACCCGCTTACCTCCCTCCACAGGTCCTCACGTCCGACGGGCACATGGTGCACCTCTGGCGTGGAAGCACCATCCTGCCACGCACCCTGTAGGTGAGCGGTTCTCCTGCAGCGCCCAGACCTGCCGCAGCTGCATTTAGGATCGCTGATGACCCCTTCTCTGGCCTCCCTCAATAGCAGACTTTCAAGGCAATAGACACTGCAATGCTCTTCAGCCTGCTCATGAACCACCAAGACAAGGAGCAGCTAGGTCCCATGCCAGGAAAAAAACAAAAGCCTAAAGTTTTCACCTGGAAAACAGACGGCCTGCCTTTCAGTGGGGAAAAAAAAATGAGGGCAATGATTCTCTGTCTCCTTGAAACTGGAGCTAAGAAGGATGGAGAAAAACAGCGCAAACTAGAAAGGAGAAAAACCAGCCTTTCTGTGCAAGACCGCCAAGATGCTGGCTGTGTGACCGCCCCCCAGCACCACCAGCAGGTAAGCAGGTGTCAGGTACCACATCCACTGTCCCCTCAGCTGGCCGACACGAGGCTGTAAGAGCCTGCATCCCCTCCGGGTGCTGAGGAGCGCAGCACCCACCTCCCGAGCGGAAGCCGCCAGCAGCAGCTCTCACACCCAGCGGCAGCTCTGGGGCACGCGGGGACGCAGCGGTGGGGCGCGGGAGGAATCCCCCCGGCAGCTCGCGCTGGACCCAGCCCCGGCAGCCGGAGCAGCAGCGTGCCCGGGCACTGCGTCCCCTGCGCGTGCGGGTCTGTCGGTACAACCGCAGATCACCTTTAGCGCTGGGCTCAGGCTTCTCAGCTGCACTAATTAATTGCTTAAGGAGTTCTCACCATCTCGTCACGATGCAGAGCGAGCAGCCGCTCGTACTGCCCTGCTCGCTGCCGCAGGCACGTTACCTGCTCTGTCTCGAGGAGCTGCTAAGGCTGGTCTCCCGCCTGCCCCCTCCGCACACACCACGGCCCTGCTCTGTCTTCCCAAGTGCTCTGATCCCCCAGGCTTGCCTTCGGAGCCCTGCGGAGAACACTGCTGGTTATTTCTGTATTTATATTTCAGGGTGAACCACCACCAGCACAGGCCTGACGGTAGCTTCGTGGCTCCCTCAGTGGAGCGGACCAGCGAGCTCATGCCGGTGCGCGGCACGAGGGCAGCCACGACGCTACGGGGACAGTCGCAGCTCGGCGAGGCACCGCAGCACACCCTTCTCACGGACGGACATCTCCTGCAACAAGAGCGGTTGCAGCTCGCCCTGGATATCAGCATACGGTTTAGAGATGAATCATATTGTAACCACTGTGTTGGGAAGACAGGCCAGGCTCCGAAAGAGTGGGGCTAGGAGATGGCTTCTGCTAGCGTGGAGATTTGCAGTGAAGTTGTTACATCTACAGCTGCCATGAAAAATCCTTCCTTAATACTGTTTTGCAACAGCAGAAGTCTGAGTCCCTGCTGAATTGCATAAGCAGAGAGGCCAAGGTGAGAAGTGCCGAAAAACTGCAATTCCCTTCCCTCCTTTGGGGTGCTGCAGGCCAAGGTGGAAGTGCAACGGCAAGGCAGCTTGCCCTGGTGCTGCGTTTGCTCTGTGGGTGAGCAGAGACCATCTAGTCCCTGGGCTGTCATGCCGGCGTCTTTCATGACCACTAAACTCTCCTTTAAAAGAAAAAGGAGGTTTTATTAAAAAGTTAGTGGACAATCCAAATGTCAGAGTGAAAATCCAGAGCAAGGTTAAGGATTTTTTTTCCCTTCCATACAGCTGCACTAGAGGTGAATGAACACCAGAGCGTTTTGATTTCCTGCCTGGTTTCAATAAATGTTGCACTCCCAGGCACCCAAGGGACTGCTGTGGTTTGTCAAAACCAATTAATTTTCTTCCACAGAACGCTTCGGGCACCTCAAAATGTCGTTTGAGAGCTAGCACACATCTAAGGAGGAGGGAAAGCTAGCAATCAAGTGCTGCTCGGGCGCTGCACCAGGAGCACAGCCCTCCAAACTCTCACCAGCAGCAGAGGCAAGGCAAGAACGAAGGCATGTCACGAGGCACATCACAAGGCACATCACCTGCTCACGGGAGGGAGCCGAGCGCAGAGGCAAGGAGAAAATACCACGCTATAAGCCCCATGAATATAAACAAGAAGCCGCCACTTGTGAAACATGCCAGAAATAAGTTTCCTAAGGGAGAATTCAAAGCTGAGAGTTTGTCTTTCTCACTTGTATTTCCTAGGATCCATTGCTCAGTGCTGATAGATGCAGTAATGAGCCAGAAGTGACAAACTGAACAGTTGTTATTAAGGAAGACAAGCCTTGGAGTCGGGATTCCCAGGTTCCCTTCCCAGCCCTCCACTAGACTCGGTGTGCAGAGCAAGGATTTCCCTCGCCTGAGCCTCGATTTACCTACTCACAGTGCGCAGACTGTAACGCTTTCCTTTTCTGCATTGGGAAGCGAGAGCAAACTTGTTTGCAAGCAATTTTAATAATCAGCCATGAAATGCACTAGATGTAAGCATGGTATTATCATGCTATGATTTCTTTTTCAATGACCAACAAGACAGCAAGAGTGTAAGAACGTACCGGAGCTATCGTTTATACTCAGATCAGACACACACTACTGATGCTGTGAACACTCTCTACGTATATACCTCACGTCAGTTATCACTGGATGTAAAGCAGCCATCTCTTCCCCTGCTACACAAGGCAGGAATGGAGCAGAACATGATTTTCCTGCATGCCAGTGCTCTGCAGAAGGGGCACAGGACAGAAGACAGGTGGAATTTTAAACGCTTTGAGCACCCTAGGTTCCCCCTGCTAGAGCAGGAAACAAACCACTGTGGGTGCTCCCAACAAGCGCTACCGTAAGGCCCAGCCTCACCAGTGCCGAGGGGAGCTGGGAACCGAGGCTCCTTTGAAGATCCCAGGTCCCTAATCTCAGGTCCAGTGTCATCCTTGCTGACAAAAACAGAAACAAAGAACTTTCCAAATTAAAAATGACAGCGTGCTGAGCAGTGAAGTGAGTTTTACAGTGTAACAAATCTTTAGAAGAACCAGGAATAAATCCAGCTTTCTTTCCTTCTGTTCACCAGCCACAGAATGTTCAGCGACCTACTTGTTTTAAAGAGTAATCCAACATTTATCATTACAATATTCTTTGCTCCTCAAGCCACATAAACCCCCTGCTGTCTCCTCCTTCTCTATTTACCTGGCCTTACAATCACAGCAGGGAACAGAAAATCTGCTCCCTTCCTCCTAGCTCCAAGCAAAGGCTTTGCTTGGTATCCAACGGATGAGAATTAACGCTACCGCTTAAGCAGTCCCTAGAGCGGCTCCTCTGACACGTACGCGCATCTAGATCCTGCCACCGGTCCAAGGCATCGCCCAGGCATTCAGGGAACGCCCCGGCAGAAGCAGCCATGCTTCTAATTCACAGCATCTCTTGGCACAGAGCACTGTCATGTTGCACGTGGACAGGAGTTCTCGCAGCACGCTTATTTAATGTGTGTGCTGCGGTCAGTGCCCAAAGAACATGATGCTGCTGGCTGTGGGAGGTGCTGAACACAGACATCTGCCTCGCATGCTTACAGGTACGAAAGGTCAACTAAGAAACAGAAAAAAAGTTAATAAAACCTGAAGCCCTGCGAATAGCTGAATCACAAGGACCAGACAGAAATACAAACCCCAAAGGTGAAACGGAGAAATCCCCCCAAATGCATCAGAACAAAGAGGAGATGCTGCACTGATGTCAGTTGGTGCTGCTCAGCCCAAGAGAGCAGAAGGACACAAGGATCCGTAACACCAGCATCGCCTTCCTGCTACACCTCCTTCTCAGCCTGTTCATCTTCCTTTCTCCCTCCTCTCCCCCTGCTTTGGATGCAGCCTCTCAGGCTGGGAGAGGGCCTGGCTTACCCCTACGACAGGAAAGGGCTGGCTTTTTTTCAAGCCCATTGTGTGCAGCATCGTCAAAGCTAGCTGCAAAGGGTACAAATGCTGGGAGAGCGACAGGTCCCTGAAGGCCACCAAAACCCCGAGAGCCTCGCAGCAGGAGTTCCTCCTGCAAGCAGAGCCCTCCTCCAGGAAGGTGACAGCAAACCACAGCGCTGGCAACAGCACAGGCCCTGAGCCTTGGAGCGAAGCTCTCCGACACAAGCAGGACACCTGGATTTCAGCACGAACAGGCTGGGCTCGTGTCAGGCTCCACCATCTCTCTCCCCCTTCCAGCAATAGTTGGACTCTAAATAATTAAAAGGACATAAGTACCTATGAAAACAGCAGAACCATTGCGGGCCGACAGGTCAGCAGGCTGGTGTCTGAAATAAGGGCACCATAAGGGCACCATTCCAGTTATTCACCCCAGATGCCACAGGTGATCTGTTGCAATGAGAAACGGCAAACACACTCAACATGCCAGCTCGCAGCTGCAGTTTACCAGGTTTAAGTTGCACTAAAACACAAAAACCACAAATGTGCCTTTGGAAACTCTCCTCTGCCGTGTTCTCCTCCCCTTCCCAAGCCCTCTTTCATCGCTACATACAGACCAACAGAGCAACATCGTACTGCTTCCTCCAGACAATAACCCCAAACATCTAACAACAGCTTCCTTCCCCAAAGCCTTTAGTGCAACCGCACATTTCAACACGGGCTGCCCCGCCGTCCAGCATTTGGAAGCGGCTCAGCAGCTGCAAGAAACACGGGATTCAGCAGCGTCTGCTCCCAGGCGCTGGCTTGGCAAACCTACCAGGCACAGACACGGCAAACCCCGCAGCCTGCGGCATGCCAAGTCACGGGAGCGCTTGCAGCCTATAAATAATACTTAAAATCTGAAACTATGAAGGAACATGTATACATATTTTCTGTTATTTTCTATCTTGATCTGTGATGGAGTTGCATTTTTGGTTATCAGCTGCACTCACAGGGACCGAATCCCAGGCTATATCAATCCCCCTGTGAAAGTAAAAGAGAAGAACCATCTGGAGGGAATAATAAAACAATTAACTTTCCATTAAAGAATAATCTATGTATGTTTTTAAGGAGGCAAACTTTAATGATCTCCACCTAATTATTCATTTTGCATTCCGGTGGGGTTGGTTTGGATTTTGCCTTTTGTTTTTAAACAGTCTGAAGGCAACGACGTGAGGACCGCACAGCCTCCTCCGGTCAGGGGCAGGACACCTGGGCCGTGATCTCCAGAAACGTTAACCGAGGCCTCGTCGTCCCCGCGGGTCCGTGCGGCTGCGTCATGGTGACACCATCGACCACCACAGTTCTGCTGAATGCTCACGAGCATCGCACTCACGTGGCTGCTGACCGGCTGAGCGCCCCAGGTACGTTTTTGGACACGAAGCACGGAGAAGCGCGCTCAGGAGCGCACGCACCTGAACATCAGCCTGTTGAATACTGGGCTCATTTAACTTGTCGCTGACCGCAGTATAAATCAGAAATGACTCCATAAAACTCAGCAGCAATCCCCTCCGATTTTGCTAACTCGCCAACTAACTGCAAGTACATTATCTTTACGGAGTAATTCTGTAGAGTGAAAAGGTTCAAAGCCAGGGCCTTAAGGACTGTTACTGTGCCTGCTGCCCCTCTAAACACATCCTCCCAGCCAGGCGGGCTGTGCACGTGATGGAGAATTTGTTATGCATTTGTTACGCAGCCTCGGGCAGCTTAACCACCTGCCTCAGTTTCCCCATGGATAACGCTAATGAGCTACTAGGTGTGCATGCCTGCAGCTCGCTCCAGTTCGCACGCTGCGAAGGGTGTTTCAAACAATTGGAAAGGACCAAATAGAGTTTAAACTAAAATAAGCTAGAACATAAATATTGCTTTCAGCCACTCAGATCACTCCTTTACAAAACCTGCCTGGTCTAACAAAGTCATGAGAAAAACCATAAACGAACAAACCGGTCACACCTGAGTCCTCCTGGAAAAATCCTTGCCTCAGCTTTCAAATGTTGCAGAACATTTTAATTCACAGCTTCTGCATAAACAGAGCAAGCTGTAGTCTAAGAGCCGAAGGCATTTTAGCCTCAGACCTCTAGCCCGCTCTCCCCCTACAACCACAAGAGCCCGTCTTTCCCTGCCAAGTACGTGCGCACAAACAGGCGCACACCCCGCTCCTGCTCCCACCGACCGCGCCGCATGGGCAGGGCGGCCGCGGGCAGGATCCGCACCGCGCTGGGAAGAGCCAGCGAGGGGTGCTGGTGTCAGGCGCGGAGCGGCCACGTGCAGCTATAAATTATTCATGCACATTACTCTAATTATGCAAATGTGCTAAAAGCTGCGGCATATGTTTCCCCGACATCTTCCAGTATGGATGCAATATGGCTCTCGTAGGGAGGAAGAAGGAGAAGTGAGCCGAGGGGTGCGAGGCTGCAATGGCAGGCACCGGCCCGTGCAAAGGGTGACGGAGCCTCTCCCTTCCCAATCCAGCTGCCGCAAGGATGAGGACACTTAAATGCTCCTCCTTGATAACACACTGCTGGCTTCGCGCTCGGTGCTGAGCAGAGTGCTGAGGCTGCTGAACAGCCCAGGCAGATTAAAATAAACCCAAGCAGTTTGGAACAGGCGCGTGTTTATCTGGCATCGCACGCTTCCTCTTATCAGACATGAGGAGCAGGGGAGGGCACAGCGATGGCGTGTGGCACGGGCTGGTGGGACGGGGGAAGAACAGCAAGGACCGGGCAGACCATGCGTGAGCGTGGAAGCAGGAGCGCGGCACCGGGCACCGCTCCTCTCCCACCTGGGGCTGGAGGCTGGCTTCCCGAACGGGAAAGGGCAGGCGCACTCTGCTACAGGGTTCTGAAGCCCCATCTGGGGATTACGGCACTGGAGCGAGCACCAGGAGGTGAGCACCCCATTCCAACGCTGCCATCAGCCAAGGAGCGCAGCGCTGTCCTTCTCAGCGCCTGGTCCACCTGGCAGAGCTGCCTGGAAGCAGACGCGCTCCGGGAGTGTGCAGAGCACGGTGCAGTGAGGCTCGGTTCATTTAAAGCACCATGCAGACTGCCCAAATGCTCCATCCTTACAGAACGACCAGGCACTTCTACACCCAGGGAAAAGAAAAGTGAGCAAAATAGACATTACACGGTTCCACAGCTAGCTGGAAGACCTAGGCTATGCTACTTTACGCCAGTAGTTACCCAAGGTCAGAAAGGTGAAGAGAAAACGTGGGCAGCTCCTTTGGCAGAAGCCTGTCCTACCTCCTAGTGCTGGCTGTGCCTGCAGCCACGCACACAGCCCCGCGAAACGCTCGGTACTGCAGAGAGCCCCTCACAGGGGAAGAGCTGGTGGCAGCAGCAATCCTCCAGGTGCGTGCCACTTCAGATCCGAGCCACAACTCTGCTAGGATACGGTGGGTCTGGTTTTTGTTTTTAATCGAAGTTCTTGTTTTTGCAGGGCTCAACCACAGATCCTCATATGTGGCTGCCTCAACTCGAAGATGGCCACCTTTGGAAAACGAGAGGTGAAGCACCGGAGAAGCGGCGCTGAGCAGAAGGGACAGGCAGCAGGTGATGCTGCGAGGCACACAGAGGTGGGGACGCCTGCACAGCTCCTGGGCACTCAGCCCCAGCCAGCAGGATCTGTCCTTCCCTTTCACAAGAGACCAGATCAATGAAGAGCAGCACTGCTGCCAGGCAGAGGTGCCGAACTGGCAAAACAAAGCCGAGAAAACAGCACAAGATAACAAGCAAGAATAAAAGATAGAGAAATGAAAATGCACTGAAGTAAAATGTGATGTTGATTGCAAGGACAAAGTCCAGCCACTTCTGCTCTGGCACATCCAGCAAAGCCCCGGGGGCCGCCTGCACCTTTACGGGCCGGGCATTCCCTCATCGCCATCGGAAGGCGAGGCCAGCAGCGCTCGCTCCTTCCAGCCCGTGCCTGGCCGTAAGCGGGTGAGGCGGATCCGCACTGCCTCTGACTTCCCCGGGGCAAGGGAAGGTGGGTGCAAATCCAGCTCGTCGGACTGAGACATGGACCGTTAGCAGACAGGCCCAGCCCTGCTCCGTACCTGCCCCTGCTAACTGCTTAACTGGGAAGGCCAGAGAGAAGTGCAGGAAGAAAGTGCAGAAAAGGGAGCTCAGCACGTACACAGCTCAGTTTTTCCCCCAGCTCACTCTGAAGGCTTTGGTTTCCTCAGTAATTTTCAGCAAAAAAATCAGCCCATTAACAGGCAGCCAGAGATAAAAGATGCTGAGGAGGAGGAGGAGGAGGCCTGACGAGCTCGCTGCTCACTTCAGGAGACGCAGGATCAGACAATTTAGGTACCAAGCAAGAGGAGACTGGCAGCCTCAGCCCACTCTGCAGCAAAGGGAGCTCACAACAACCCCAGGTGGCTCCGGCCGGTCCCACCGCAAGCACCAGCACAGCAGGACGCGCCAGGGCAGGCTGCACCAGCACGGGAAGGAGGTGGCAGAGCTCCGGCGTCAGACCTGGGGACGGATTTGCGAAGGGACGCGGGGCAGCAGCAGTGCAGAGATGCAGGCGCAGCACCAGCCCCGCAGCTGCACCGAGGCTGTTCATCCCGCCTCTGCGCTCTCGAACGCACAGACTGCCCTGCAGGGGGTTTTGCAGCATAAGAAGCAGCCTGCACTGGAAAAACCACCAAATTCATTAACTTTGGTCAAAAGTGAGCAACTTTTACTTGTGCCAAAATACTGGAAGAAACAGAAATTCGGTGCATTGTAGCGGGAAATGCCAAAACCAAACATCTTCTGTCCTACAAAGTAATGAAGAATCCACTGCAGCCATGGAGAAGGTCACTAAGAAAAAGAAGTTGTGGAGTTGGATTTTTAGTGTAATATTCTTTATCGTAGAATAAAATTATTTAAAGAATTTCATCCTGTTTAGCTAGTATTTTAGGGTTCCACATGTCATTGTGCCAGCCAGTTAAATTTGTACGGATCTGTGCTCTCTGTGTCTGGTGATCCACGAGGGAGGCGAGGACAGAGAGGAAAGGCGACATGCCCTCATCTCTCCTGTGCTGGGATTTGTTTGGAGGCACGCCTGGAGGAACCGGGCAGCCAGCGCGATGCTGCACCACGAGCACCAACTTCACCAGGCAGGGAATCAGATGAGCAAGGTCACATTCCTCCCTGCAGCCCCAAGCCTACAACATTCAGACAGACGGGTGGCCCAAGCAGACAGTCTGACCTATGGAGACGTTCACGCTTGAAAGTCTTCGAGGTCTGGACTTTGGGAGAGAAGTGAGGAGGTGTCTCACACCTGAAAGGCCAGCCCCTGGCACGACCCTGTTGCATCTCGGAGCTTCTCACCCTCCCCTAATTGCCACAGAAGAATGCTCCACTCGAGCAGGGAAGCATCTGAACGGTGTAAGCGTGGACAACCTGCCCCGAGGAAGCAGACGACGCCTCTTCAACCTGCGGGAGGGGAGGGAAGCAGCGACATCTGACACTTAGCACCCCAACTCTAGGAAATGACTTCAGAGCTAAAATAATCATTCGTGGGTGGGCAGCACTCCAGCACGATAAAACATTCAGCACCATTATGTTCCCGGACACCATATTTTTGACAATAAATTTCATGCCTCATATGCCACAACAGTTACACGATTTCAGTCAATAACCAAAGAACAGGTCCACATCCGTTCGCAGCAACTCAAGAAAAAGAAGTGCAGTAAGCACAGCGGACTCTAAGCAGGGTACGTTGTTATTACCCACCGCTCCGTCGTACGGCAGCCAGGCCCGCGGTGAAAAGGGGAGCTCCGCTCCCGGCACAGCACCGGCCCCAGCGCTGCCAGGCTGACACAGCAACCTCAGACAACATGAGTGAGCTTCGGCTAAAATCAGGCTCCACTGCCAGGATCTACCTGCCCCGCTTGCCCTTATCCTTCTTGCCCCAAGCAGAGCCATTCCTTCCTTACAACAAACCTTCCCGAGAAATCCCAGCGGGTGCTTCCAGCGACGCGGACGTTTCAGCTCTCGCTGTTCTGCAGAGAGCAGCTGCCCGCGCAGGCGGCACGGCACCGCTGCACCTTGGTACTGGACCCCAGCCCTTCGTTCGTCCCCCTGGCACGTCGGGGGACCAAGTCAAGCCCAAGTCAAGCCCAGGGAGCACCCTTTGCGAGCACAGACCGAGTTCCGACCTTACGAATCCGATGCCACCCACTGGATTTCTACCACGGTTGCGGCAGAATAGGGATTTTTTTTTTAAATTCCTGTCTCAAAGTGGGTCACAGTACCACTTCGACATTAAACACCTCCCATACTGCGACCAGGTGCACCTGTGTGCAACAGGACTTGCTGGGAGCACAGCTCTGAACTCTTCAGAATGAAGCACTCCTTGTAATTTCACATGAGCACCAGCAAGCAACGTGGTCTTTATGAGAAGTGTAATTCACTCGATACTCCATTTATGAATCAAACATGAACTCCACGTCCCACGTTCCCCCACGGAACCCACAGAAAGCCCCCACTAGTCTCTACTGGTGTTTTAACAGCTGCATGTTGGAATTTTCAGTAGCTCATTTCTTGGCTTCTGGTGGTTTATGCATTCAACAGACACAATAATTGTGCACGGCTCCTCACTTCACAGGAAGGTTCCAAAACAGATTTAAAAAAAAAAAACAAAAACCACCAAAAAAACAAAAAACAAACCTTCAGTCCTTCTGAAGTCAGTTTATCTTGTATTAATGCATTACAGTGATGCACTGTGTTCTGTCAGAAGAATTAAGCAGAAAAAGTGGGAAGCTCTCTTACCTGTAATTGACTGACTGGCCAATAGGAGTCAAGTGCTGGCAAATTGGAGGTGTAATTTCTATTTAATTACAGCATTAAAAAAATTACATGATATACCTGTTTAACATGCAAAGGAGCAAAATCAAAGCTAATAAGAATAAATTGTAAGAGAGGACATGTACAAACGTAGTAGCAATTTTTTTTTTTTTAATTTTTAAATGTGCTGTGCTAAAAGAGTATGGAGCCTGTTGTGCCTGTGTACTGCCTGGAACATCTGCATCCTCGGTCTGATTCTAACACCTTGCCACCATGCAAACTGCATTGCACAAATGCACAGATACAAGCACAAATATTTGGTAAAACCAAAACGGTGTGTACGTTCTCCATGCCGCACGTGAAGTTTTTATCCGTCCCAGCGAAATGAATGCAAGCGAAACGCAGATAAACCATTCTGAAGCTCAAATACGGATGGGAATGAATGGATGGACTATGAAGAGTTTTGCAAGCCTTCAATTAAACTCACTTTAAAATGCATTTAAAAGAAACCAGTGCAATTTCTGTGTTTAGACAATGGATTACAACCAGCAGTACAGAACATGAACAACTCTGTAGAAACCAGTACAGCTACTGGTGTAAGATGGTAAGAGGCCCATAAATGACTGCCTTTTAAGAAGGACATGCCACTGCCATGAGAAAATACAAGCGCACTCCATGCTTTTTCTGGGGCAACACATTTACCATGCTAGAGAAGCCCATTATTTAGATTAACACCATAACCCTAATTTCAAGTCATTCCGTTTCAAAATAGCTCAGCTTGAGGACAGTGCCGGTGGGGGAACCAGGCAGGGTCCTGAAGCCCTGGGACCCACCAGGCTCACAGAGCACGACGGAACCTTCCCCTAAGTGCCCCAGCCCAATGCGCAGCCGCTGCCAGGCAGAGAGCGGCTCTGGCTCCCGCACCCGCTGCACCCGGCCCCGTGCCAAGCAGGAGGCAGACGACAGCATCGGCAACAGGGGTTTGTTCTCTGGCACTTGAAAACAGAAGCCCAACAAGAATTACAGTTTTGCCTGCAATCTATATTTAAAAACGCAGAACTTCCAGCGGCTAGTCAAATTATCCTTTGAACATTTCCTGCTTTGTCAACACAACTTTAAAACTAAAACACAAATTAAACTACCTGCAGACCCTGGAGGAACAGTGGGATTTAAGATGCAGTCAGCGTGCCACACAGAAAGAAACACAGGCACATGCTCAGCTAGCAGCGACATGCAGCCTGGGAGAACACAGATGCGAAACACGCGCGCCCAGACGCCTGGAAGGGCATCGAGCCGCCTTGCAGCCAGAAGCACAGCCAGACGTGACCCTGCACGGAGCGGGGCGAGAGGTGACGTGCCGCAAGTGTTCGCACAGGTGATTTCTGTAGATGGGAACATTCATCGCCACAAGGAAGGTAGCGCAGGTAAAAGAAAGACAGCTTACCCCTCTGAGCTGCTGGACTCCACCAAATATCCGCATCACTCCATCAATCTCCTGCTCCAGCCTTCTGGCCCAGTACTGCATACTGCAAGAGACGGAGAGAAAGGGAGGAAGAAAGGGAGAGAAAGAAAGAGAGAAAGTCAGAGCCCCGACACTTAGCAGATAAGCAAGGTAATTAAAGGGAGAGGGAGGAAATCGGCGCCCTCAGCTAAGTTAACTGCTCTGTTTCTGCAGCGCCGGGTGCAGAGTACCAAGAGCACGCGGCTCTGAGAATTGCAGCTGGGGCAGGTTATAAGCTTCAGGACTCCAAAAACAATTTATGCACAAGGCACCGCAGACAGAAAAGGGAAGAAGAGGGACAACAAAAATCGCAAGGTGCATTTTTTCCTTTGCACATTAACAGCTGCAGTAGCTAATTACCGAAGCCCAGAGCGCTTAACGAGGTCAGAGCGCCGCAGCGCCTGGCACAGGAGCCAGCCTCGAGCTCCAGCAGAGGCAGGACGGGAGGGGCAGGGCTGGGCAGGGCAGCGGCCGAGCGCGGCCGCTTTTGGGGCGGCGGCAGGGGCCGGCAGCACCCCGTGCCCCCTTCTTCGTCCCGCTCCCTGCACGGCAGGGCTGCCGGCACGCGCGGCGCCCTCCGAGACAAGCAACCACGCAGATTTCGCTCACAGCGATGACATCAAGTTCAAGCAACGGCAAAACCACTCTTCTAAAGCCACAGGACTTGGTAACTCTCCTTCTTTTAATGAGACTTCCAGACTCCAGCCCCTGGCCACGCAAATGTCGAATCTCCCATCTGGCCTCGCAGAGCCATGCTAGATTGCCCCCACACCACTTGGTGCTACAGCCGGTGCTTCTGCCACGGCAGCACTCATCCTGAACACTACACCGGGTGAAGGAGTACGAGGGATAGAAGGCGAGGCCAGCGTCATGGCAATGCGACCACACGGGCACGGAGCAGCAGCTCGGGGGGTTCGCTCTTTGCATCGTTTCTCAGGATGTTCTCGCTCTTCGTGCAAAGAGAGGTTCCCCAGGCAGCGCACGTGCACTCCTCAACCCTGCAAAGCCACCAGAGAGGCCCTCCTGGAGGTCAAGAAGCAAAGAACTAAGAAGCGAGGCCACGGAGGACTCCAAATTATACAGCATTGCCCCAGAACGGTGAAAGCCGGGCAGAAATACCAAAGCAGAAACATGCTCGAGACAACCATCAGCTCGACACTCACAACAGGGCTGAACATCACTTGTGAG
Source organism: Anseranas semipalmata (assembly GCA_013399115.1). Classification (NCBI taxonomy): domain Eukaryota; kingdom Metazoa; phylum Chordata; class Aves; order Anseriformes; family Anseranatidae; genus Anseranas; species Anseranas semipalmata. Next base: position 15,327 of record VXAA01003461.1, read on the forward strand.
GAGCGGGGAGACGAAAGGCACACAGAGGAGGGACTGGCGGACGTGTTACGTGGGCAAGAACCGTGCCAGTTAATACCGCAGGAGGCTGCGGATGAAAACAAAATTTAACCGCATACTTCAAATCTCCAGCGCTTTCCAGCATACCTCACTCCATCTCCAATGTTTCTGCAGAGGTAGTGCTGCCTCTTTTCCTTCGGAGCTTTACTGGGGAGGAGAGGAAATCCAGGGAAGAAGACGGGTATAGAAATCAGCAAACCCCCCTCTCTTCCAGAGGAGGGAAAGCAAAGCCTAGGGACCGCCAGTGTAAAGACAAAGGGTCACAAACAGAGCTGAGTGAGGTGGATTTTTATTTTTTTTCTCCTCTCCAGTCAAACATTTTATTTGCTATCAAAGGTTTATTCAGGTTGGCCAAAGTTACTCATAAATCTACTGAAGTATTTTCCCTCAAAATTATTTATTTTTATACAAGTCATTCATTTTAAAATATGCCTTGAAACACCACAAGTGATTTTATTATTTTTTTGCCCAGTTTATGCAGTGAACTGGAAAAAATCAATTATACGCTCACAGTGAGCCGCAGGTCCAGGCAGCCCTGCCGAGGGCTTACGGAGCTGCCGCCCCGCTTCGCTTCCAGCGCCGGGTGAGACCCTCCCGGTCGGCGGCACCTGCCTGTGCCGGCTGCCTCCGGGGACACCCACGGCACCACGCCAAGCGAGGACTGCAGTCCATCTCGAGCTGTATCCATCGGCACCAGCAACTGCTCACGTCCCCATAAACGTCACGTACGGCCAAGCCTTCGGAGAGGATCAGTCACGCAGGAAGACAGAGGCAGCGGTATTATTGTGGGTATGTGCAAAAGAGACGCTGAGTGCTCAACTGGACTGGGATTTCAAATTAAACTTAGTCAGCAGATTTGTTCAAAAATAATGCTACAACTTCTTCCACTCCCTGCCCCCAAAGAAGTAGGGCTATTCTAGGGAAAAGCCGCCACATTTTTCATTCATGAGAAAGACTGGAATTTGCTTTAACCGGGCAGCCTTGTGTTACCTGGCTTTCAACCTTACGGACCCGCACTTTCTCAATGAGTCCTGGTAAACCTTGTAGTACAAACTCTAGAAACCACTATCCATAAATAAATAAATGCGTTCTACACCATGGCCAAACAAGGGGGGTCAGGCTTCTGCACAGCCGACACCAGACCTCTGGCAGCACGCTGCACGACAGCTTTTCCAGCGGCAGCAGGCATCCTCTTCTCCAGCCAGCACATCCCTCGCCCACACCTCATCACGCCGCTGGCAGAAGCTTTTGCTGTATCCCCGTAGCCCAAGCCATAGCCATGACTGCAACTCTTCGGGCCACATCCTGGATCTGAGTTTCCATTTCACTTGCTGTATATTGGATTGAAAACTACCATCGCCAAAAAATAAATACATGAAACCCATTATTATTCTGTCTCCGTTGACCTTTTGCCTCTTGTTCCTGTCCCACGGCCACCGCACTTAAAATGTTACGGAAGAAGGCTGTAGCAAGGCTGAAGAGGGTAAAGAACTTGACAGCCTACTATGAACACGGAGATTTCGCTCACATGGAAGCTGTAAGCAGCAAGACGTGCCCATCGCTGCGCTCCGGGGCCATTTCTGCGTGCCCCGGGGCGTTACGGGGCTGGAGGAGCGGTAACTGCTCAGAACACGCAGCTGCCGTCCCGTACCGCTCTCGTGGGGCGGCACTCAAACAAAGCCCAGGGGAAACAGCTGGTGCGCAGGCGGGAAGCCCCCAGCCCGAGCAGCCCCTCCACCCCCATGGGGGCACGCGCAGCCGGTCCCAGCAGCCCTACCGCCTCGGCTGGCCCTGCCTGCGACCGGGCTCCCCACAGGTCCCTTCCCACCCGGCTGCCCTACAACCATCCCAGCACAAGCGTGGCACGTGTGCGTTCAGGATATACGCTAAAATCTCTTGTATGAAAAAAACTTGTTTCCTTCCCCTGTATATTTTAGAGCCTCCTCTGCAACATGTAACAAGGGACAGAAATGATTTCTGAAAACACAACACCATTTATCTCTGTCTCTCCAAAGAAAACTACAAAAATGCTAATTGATTTCATCATTTGCATATTTGATTTTTCTTGAAGATGAGATAAAACGGGCTCAAAAAAAAAAAAAAAAATGCAGCAGAGCTTCAAAAATCCTGCCTGCGCCCAGAGCACGCCGGGAGCCGCGCACTCGGAGCATCGCGCCCGCAGGCCCCAGGCAGCAAGGTGCACGCGGCCGCGGGAAGCCAAGAGGGCCGGCCACCTACTCGGCGCATCCGGCTACACCCAGGGAGCGCTCTGCTCAAGTGTCTGCGCTTCACGCGGCGCGTTCAGCCAGGAATGCTTCACTCTGATTCACGCACTTTGGTTCAGTGCCCAAGTATTGCTAGCTAATAAGGTTATTAATTACTGTGTTGTCTCATTTTCGCTGTGCAGGAGCTTCTTACAACGGGCTTACTCCCTCAAGATGTTTCATCTATAAGAGCACGTGGGTCAGCGCACACAGGTGTGCGTGTGTGTGCTCATGCCCCCTCTGAGCTTCCTTCATTTCTTACACACCTAGGCTGTAGAACCCCACGCGAGCTAATACTTACACGCCAAGGAAAAACAAGCTGCTTTGTTTATTTTTTTTTTTAATTATTTTAAGATACAACTTCCAGAGAGCACCCATTGCTTACAAAATAACCAAATAAATTATTGACCATGCTTCCAGACATTATCAAGCCACCCACACTGTCATTTTCTGACTCCTCTCTAATTTAAAGTATGTGCACAGGTGTTTATATAAAGGAGAGGTGGAAAAAGACTAGTCCAGCAGGCAAATTTTCTTAAAATTTGTCAAGATGTTATTCACCTCTACCATCTGGTCTACCCTATAATAAGAAAGCATCTTTGATACTATTATAGGAGGGAAGGAAAGGACAAATTAATATTAAAACTATATCCAAAGGCAGATCTTTAAGAAACGTGAAGGGGAAAGACACTAGGATAGTGTTTTCTACATTCAGCTCTATCACCAAATTGCGTTGTTTTCCTTGACTCTAACACTAACTTCTGTGCCTGCTTCCTTGTGCTATCCATCGTCTTTCCAATTTTCACAGCAGGGTAAAATAAATAAATAAATAAATAAAAAGAAAAATAAAACCACCACCAACCAAGCTAAACCCTCTACCAGATCCATCCTGACCCCAATCTGATGCCCCAACAAGTACCACAATATAACACATAGGATTACCAGGGAGTTTTCTCAGCCCGCAGGATAGACAGAGCTGGGCAAAAAGGGAAGGGAAAGTGGTCCAACAACTGTACAGGGTATGTTTCATTAGCAGTTCTTGAGCACAAATATTGTTGTGGGTATCTGTGAGAAAAACCCAACAGCAACCACCAACTTGCCACCCATGAGACTTCAGGCAATAGCAAAAATCGCTCCTTAAATATGATTTCTCTATCGGAAGCAGAAGCATTAACCATCCAAGGCCAAACTCCATCTGGAAACAGAACAGACAGGAGGTGTTCCATCAGACGTGTGGGATGGCAGGGCCTCCGGGAATTCTTCTGCCACAATTAGCTGCGCTGGGACACAAGCACCTAAAATTGCTGCATGAAGCGTTGTCTAGCCTGTTCTTTAATTCCTCTGCTGAAGGCGATCCCAGGATTCCCAGAGTATCTTTTTCCAGTTCCATTTTTCACCACGTGGTGACAAAGTTCCCTCTTCCATCCCAAATCTCAGTTCCCTCTTCCCACTTATCCACCCACAGCAGACAAAACAATTTTCTTACGACAAGCTCCTAAGAACTGTAAAGTCATTGTTCTGTTGCATCCTTCGCCCTTTAATTATTTTCTCCTCCAAGTTCAGTTTTTTTCCCCACTTTCCCTCCTTTGCACTGCTTTATGAACATCTCACCCTTTCTGCTGCCCAGCTCTGGATTCTCTACAGTTTTTGCAGACGTCCAAAGGCTCACGCCAAAGAGTGAGACCAGGTACTCCAGCAGAAGTCCGATGCCGTATGAGGGGTCAACATCACCCCACCCCAGTCTTGTCCGGGAAACTGCTTTACACTGCGGCATAAACCCGCCCTTCCGCTACGACAGCACTTTGTTGACTCAGTTGTGATCCACTGTAACTTTTCTGCCACACTGCTACCCAGACAGATATTTTTTATTCTGTATTTGTACATTGGATTTCTCCTTAAGTGCAGCACTTTGCATTTGTTTTCACTGAATTTCATTTTTGCTGATATCAGGCTCTGCGTTCAATTTTTCTAAATCATTTTGGATTCTGATAATGCCTTCCAAAGTACATCCATCCCCTCCCAGCTCAGTGTCGCCTGCAAATTTTATAAGCATATTCCCCATTCCCTTGCTGAAGCTATTAGTGAAAATATTGAATAAAACCAGGTCCGGGGCAGATCCCTGCAGGAGCCCACTTGAAATGTCCTCCCAGCATGACAGAGAACCACAGTAACTATTCTATGAGAGGTACGTGTCCAATCAAAATATCTTGAATTTTAAACTTTACAAAAAGCTGATTTTGAGTATTTGATATGCAAAGAAGCTGCAGGCCAAAGGATAATTCGGTGAATAATTTAAAGCGTAAGAGTAGGCTTGAGGAAAATCACAATCTGTTTGTAGACGGTTTGCCAAGAGAACGAGGAGCTGGTCCCTGGCCGTCAGCCGGCACGTCTGCCCAGCAGCACCGCGAAAGGCCACCACGCAGCCACCGTACCCTCTGGAGCACACACACACGTGCACGTGCCTCTCGTTGACACAGCAATAAAAAGAACAAGTGGCGATGCAGTCACACTAAATACCTCCTGCAGGCAGCGAGGCAGAGCAGACTGCTTTCCCAAAAGGCACTTTCAGCCACGCACCCCATCACCCAGTTCCTCCCAGCCTTACCAGCCCGGAGTTCCTCTCCAGGCCATGACACAGCCACCGTGTGCCGGACACCCGAGCAGGAAGAGCACTGTATGGCAGCACCTCCGTACGAGGATCCCCAGGTACGTGCAGATGTGCCAGAATCAGTCTCTGCCGTCTCGGGGATGAATCCGATCTCAGCACGCTGCCACCGAGTCCTCCCCCTGTAACCGGAGCAGAACCGAGCACCCTGCCGTGGTTGACTGGTTGCCATTTTCCGTCAGGGCAGAGAAGCAGCTCAGCAAGAAGTCCTCTGCCGTGCATGGAGGATACTCCAGCTGCTTCCCAGCAGCACAAGAAACAGTGAATTTGGTTGCCTTACAACAGGAACGAACTAGTTATGTCCGGAGAGCCAGCTCACCTGCTCTTGCTGCTCTAAGGACAGTCCTGCAAATAGAAACTTCACCGGGTCGTTCGGGTGCTTTGCCATCCCGTGGGACGGGGGCAGGAGCAGCAGCTCCGAGCTCCAGGACCATGACACAAGCAAAGTAAGGCAGAGGCTACGACTGCCATTACCAGTCGTACTGCTGATGCCACTAACGTGCTACCCTAATCAATTACCTGCTTTGTTCAGAGCCAAAGCAAACCTACAGCCTTAGTGTCCCCGCTTTTTTGAAAGCTACGATTTTTTGCTCCTATTTTACATCTTGAAACCAGATTTCTATCACACTTGCTGATGCGCATCAGGAGCAAGAGAAGCCCATGGGCTCCACCGCACCTGCACTCTCATCGCACAGGATCAGGACTGGGCTCCTGATCTCCAAGCCTGTCACAAATCTGGGCTTGAAACACAATGAATTAATAAATAAGTGAATAGGTGTCAGTTTTATTAAGCACGCTATCTGCATAAATTTCACCCAGTGCAGCCACTTGTCATTTCCACAGCCCCTTGAGACCCCCATTGCTGATAACTCTTGCACATTTCTTTGCAACCCATTACACAGATGAAGTTTTATGATAAAAACCTCTCTCCTCACTGACTCCTTCCCTGTTTTACAGATGCAGTCTGAGCAGAGGCTGAAAAGATCCCATCCCCCCTGCGAAGATAAGGTTGCAAAGGGTAGGTCTTAGTAAGGATTTTGCAAGCGGCATGAATTATTAAAGTCCTTTATGATATAATGACAGACATATCAGGTTATTTGTTTATTCCGTGTATAATTCATGACTCTCTTGGGAGCTAGACAGAAGTAGGATAGATTGTTGCATCTCCTGGTTCCTTCCAGTAAATCCTCATCACCAGATGGAAGGCTGGACTACCCCACACGACAGAACAGCCGCACCTAGCAGGATGTGCACTTCTGGCTGGGGGTAGCAGCGCTTTTTTCACAGCCCGGCAATACAGCAAAGCTGTCAGCTGAGTCCCGCGGGGGTGGCCAGAAGAAGAAAGTCCAGGCGATGCTTCTGTGCGTTGTGATGAGACGCTACGCGTTGCCCCGCGCTCCAGCACGGCTATCGGAGCGGGTGCAGGCTGCTTCGGGGCCTGAGGACGCCTCACAACCACCACCCCCTGGCAGTGCAAGTAGGAAATCACGGGAAAAAGTAAAACTCCTGCCCTTGCTTAGGTCATTTGTTTAAAGGGTCTGGTCAAGGTATGAAGCTAAACATGATACAGAAGTGCCACGTCCTGCTTGCTGGAAAGGAGTTTTGAGTACACACATGGTAGTCAGCCCACACTTCTCTGGTGTGCTGGTTAACGGGCGAGGGAGAGGCTTTATGCCCCGGTGACAACCAGGAGACAAAGGGCTGGCCGCCGCCGCCAAGAAAGAGCTCCCGAGGTGCCCTTGCTCCACCCAGAGCCGCCGCTGCCGCCGGGCAGAGGCACGCTGCCCCGAAGGGCTGCAGCCAAGGACAAACGCGCTGAGGACGGCAAGCTGGGCGACTCTCGCTAGCCACGGGACGCCGGAGGACTGCTCGCAGCACCCACCCTTCCCGTCAGATCTCAGCTGCTCGGAAGCGGATCGAGCACGCCGCGATTAACCAGATCACTGCAACACGAGCCGCACCAAGGAGCCTGACAGAACTCCCGACTGGGCAGAGCCACGCTCAGCTTGTCTACCCGCTCTCTCCTTAGCAAGCGAAGACGCCGCCAGCCTCTGCCACAAAGACCCTCTGCTTACTACAGGACAAACTTCTCCGGGGCTTTCTGGGTGTCGTTGTCACTAGGTGTCTAGCGAGTTCAAGCCCCCTCCTTAAACAACCCTCTCCACACCATTCCCCTACCTGCGAGATTCCTGGCTCCCAGGAGAGCGCTGTAATGATTGTTATTATAAAGCACTTAGCGATGCTCACTCATTGCATCTCTCACCAGCCAAACACCCAGAGCCCTGTTATTTCACATGCAGTCGCCTTCGTTTCTAGAAGCTGTTCATTGTACTGCTTCCTTTCAGCAATGAAAGGAGAAAAGGGGTGGGGGTGGAAAGCATTTAAAAAAAAAAACAATAATTTACTGCATTTTATGCCATTACCTCACTACTTTGTGATACACATCTAAAAGCTGTCTGCAGGACCTTCCCGCTTGGAAGGTGGCACCCAGACATGCTGGGAAGCGGGGACGCTGGAAGCACGAAGCCCAGTTTTGTCCCCGTGCTGCTGCCTCCGCCAGAGCACTCCAGTAGCAGGGATGAACCCGGCAGCTTTCGCAGGTCACCTCCTCCCTCCTTCTCCCCATCCAGCTGGGACAAACGCTCCTCCCTCCCCGGGGAAAAGCAAATGCGTGCAGCCTCTCCTTTGAAGAGGATACAAGCCCGCTGAAACCGCGCTCACAGAACCACACCGGAATACCCGAGGGGTACTAACAAGGCTCGCTGCACGCGCTCAGGACACCGGTCCAGGCTCGTTCCCCCCCCCTCCGGCAGCAGCGGGCTTCTCATGCCGACAGGGACGCAGCTCCCGTCCTGGAGAACCCCGGGTACGAGGGATGCAGTGCTGGAGCACCGTCGGGCACAAGGACGCTGTGCCAGGCACCTTAGGGGTTCCCCCCGCGGCAAGAGAACCCCAACCTGTGACAAGCTGTCTTCCCTTCTAAAAGGGATCTAGGAAACCCTACTGGAGCCTAGGCAGTGCTGCATCCCTTTCCTCACCAGATGCCTCCAGCCAATGGCCCCGCAGTGCACCCACAACCCAGCGTCACAGTTACCACAGCTCCTGTCCATATTCCCTCCCCTCATCACTGCGGTATCACTGTCACAGTACATAGTGCAAAAGCCCAAACGTCACCGTGAAGGGACCGATCAGCATTAAACTGCTGAACCCTAATATGCCTGACAAAGATATTTTCCTTTTTGTGAGAGGGGAGAACTGAGCTACAGAGGTGAAGCAGCAGTCTCAAACCCAAACAGATTTCCAGCAGCAGAGCGGACACAAGGCTCAACCTTGTGACGCTAGGCGTGACGTTTGTGCTTCGAAGACGGCGCTCGAGCACCCAGGCTGGCAACTCGCACACCCATCGGTGCCCCACAGCGCGTCTCCTCCCAGCCCGCACGCACATTAACTGACACCTAAGATTACGAGGTAATTCTCTTCTACTTTAAGCGAGTGTCGACACTGAAACCCAAACCATCCAACATCCCACCACCCTGCTACCCGGAACTCTTTTCTGTAAGAGACAAAACCCAGTCGTTACTGCGGTCCTCTCGATGGGGCTTACGACATCACCAACCCCTTTCTATTTAGAATAATGACTTCTGCCACACGCCAAGAGATTTGAAATTACCTGTGAAATATATTTCCCTAGGCACAGGCTCAAGGAGCATGTAAATTACCCAGCTTAATGGCCTCGAGAATTTCTGATACACACACATGGAGCGGGAAACGTTCAGATGATCCCTCAGGTACAGGCAAGGGGACAAGTGTCCGAGGGGTGGGCAGGAGCCGCTGCCCTACGGTTCCTCCAGCGCCCAGTCCCACCAGCGAGCGTTTGCCTCAGGGAGGCAACAAGCACAAGAGATCCAATCCTAAGTGAGTGCATCATCAGCACAAAAATGCAATTTCAAAGAGAGCATTTCTTGGGAAGGGTGCCTGCCCGTAATTCAGATGGCGCAAGCAGCCAACGCAGGGCTCACGCAGCAGAGGGCACCCATTTAACCTGCAGAAGCCCCGTGCTGCGGCACACGGCGCGCTCTGCAGCAGCCCCCTCGCCCTCCGACTAACTATGGAGGCCAGCGCTGCCGCAGCTTCAATTCCCAGGCACCTGCCAGAGAACGCCGTCCCTCAGGAACACCTCTGGTCCCCAGGGCAGCTCCCACTCTCCCAACACCAAAGAAAGGGACAGGCACTCGCCCTGGAGTCCAAATCGTCCCGGCCATGTTTCTGTTCTTGTTCTTCAACCCGAAGTCTTGTTAGTACATTGCAGAAGAAACATTCAGAATGAAGAGCATGGGTTCATTTGGAGGAGCAGAGGAGAAGGAATTACGGGATCCGGGTTCCATTTACGGCTCCACTGCTGACATATTTGCGCCTCTGAAGCCTTAGTTTCATCAGCAAAATGAGCAATGTGGAAATACAAGTCCTATTACAAAGTGCATGTAAAAACCATTATAAGGAGCAGAAGACAGAACAGGACAAGATGCTCATGCCGTGGTGGGGAGCGGACAGGGGACAATCCCAAGGGCGTCACGACAGAATTATCGGTCTCCCCAGGGAACAAGCCTGAGGCACACAAGCTTTGCTCCTGCTGCTAGCCAGGACTGACGGGCTGGTCACCTTTTAATGTGTAGTGGACAGAAAGTAGGCCAGGAGATCAACTGGGGATAAGAGAACACCTGGAAGACAGGCCTGGCAAGGGAAAAAATGGGACAAATTTGTCTGGTGTAAATCTCCTCAAAGCAAAGGTGTAAGAGCAGGTCCTCGCTGAGGCTCCTCCAAAGGCAGAACCCGCCCTCGTTCTCAGCCAGAAGCGCCTTGCTAACCCACATTCCGGCAGAAGCCGCGGCATCGCTAACATTCACACGGGAGCAATTTTAACAAATAACAGTTTCCGAGATAATTTTGTCACTCACGAGCACTCCACCGAAGGCCAAAGCCTGTCCGGACTCCTCAGAGCTATCCGTGCTCCACATTCCCTGCACGGCCGCTGGGGTTTAAGCGGCAGGCAGCTCAGCACCCAGCCGCCCACTCCCCCTGTGGCGGCCCGCAAGGGTACCACGTGAGCTCCGGGCTGAGATAAGGACAGCCCAACGGGTAGGGCAAAAGCTGCGCACAAGCAAAGCCAAGCAAGGAATCCATTTGCTCCTTCCCATCGGCAGGCAGGTGCCCAGCCGCTCCCAGGAAAGCAGGGCTCATCAGCTGTTTCCTGGGAAGACAAACGTCACCACTCGATGTCCCCCTCCTGCTTTCCCCCAGCTCTTCTTGCTGAGGTGACACCGTGTGGTACGGAACACCTTTTGGCCAGCCTGGGCCAGCTGTCCTGGCTGTGCCCCCTCCCAGCTCCTGGGGCACCCCCGGCCTCCTCGCTGGCAGGGCAGCGTGAGGAGCAGAGCAGTGCTGGGCTGTGAAGTGCTGCTCTGCAACTGCTGAACACCGCTACTGTCGTCATCAGTCCCAAACACAGCACCATAGGAGCCTCTGCGAAGAAAATAAACTCCATTCTGGCCAAAAGCAGGACAACGTCACTGCCAATAGTGTAAGTGCTCCGCTATTCAGAAACTGTTAGAAGATAAATACTAAACCTGAATATCATAGGAGAAGAAAAAAACTGAGAAAGGAATGGCATTGTAATAAATAGAGCCAAGCCAAATGAGGAAGTAAGGTTAGCTTCACATGGAAAATAGACAAAAAAAAAAACCACACTATATACTTGGAATGTTCCTTGCTCTGATCATGGGATCTGGAATTTTGTGCAATGCACCTTGCAGACTCCACAACATTTCAGCAAATTGCAGGTCACCCAGTACTGCGCATCGGCTGCTGTGGGGCAGGATGAACAGCTCCTTCACCACCTTTTCCACCCAGCCCCTAAAGCACCGGGCTGCGAACACGAGTCTTCCACCCACCAAGGAGCACGGGTCATCAGGAAGAGAGATCGCAGGCGCGTACACACTGCCCAGCACAGCACGGCCTCAGGTAACGCAGCCGCTGAACATCTCACCCGCAGCCCACCGCAGGTCCCTTGCTCCCCGCCGCCACGCTGGAACCAGCGCTATGCCTCCGCAAGACAGACAGACACGTCTGCCAAACCCATCCCTTCTGCAGCTGCCTGCTTTTCTCCAGGAGAAACTTCTCATACAAGAATCCTCATCCTACCTGGTGGGATCCAATAATAACCTCGAAACGGTACAAAAACAGCAATAAGTAGATTTAACTAAGAATGAAAGTCAAGTATTACACGAGCTACCCCAGAAAAAAAAAAAAAACGCAGTGTCTTGTTTTGGCAAGTGGCAAACCTACTCTTCTGTCACACAGCTGTGACTCCAGAACACGATGGGGTCTGGCAGCCACTTCCTGATGAGAAGAAGGCCACGCACTCAACAGTCACCAAATAAGTGACATTTATTAAGTGGCTCTTAGAGAATAAAGAAGGCCACTTTCAGCACAAATAATCGCACTTGCGAACTGCACGAACCAGCAGTGCTTCCAGCACAAGGCTCCACGAGGAGCGGTGTGAAGAGGAGAGGCAGGACCAGGAGCTTCCGACGCACCAGCACCGATGCTCCACGCAGAGCGCTGGCCTCGCCTCCGGCCCGGTGAGGCCGGGCCTCCCGCGGAAGCAAGGCACGAGCACGGCTGTGAAGGCACGCGCTCGCTCGGCGGCCACCACGGCAGCACCACGCGGCTTCCAGAGCCGGCCCCGCGAGCTGCTTCGTCCTCCCCACGCGTGGGCAGGGAGCAGCGGGGCGCTGCGGGTGCACGGCTCAGCTGCAGCACCTGGCAGAGGGCCCCTGCCCAAGCAGCTGGGAACAGGAGAGACAGAGCTGGTTAGATTTTTCTCTGAAGTAAAGACGAGACCAAAACAAATAAACATAGCGAGGAACAAGCGACACAGAAGGCTTCAATTTAGCTCAAAGATGATGGGTAAAAAGGCAGTGCTGATGTCAGAAACGCCAACACATTTTTGTTGCAAGGTCAAACAGGCGGGCAGGTGCTAAATGGGGTTATTGAGGAACGGGGACCAAAGCATGAGCAGATAGATGTGTTAGATGCGCTTCTTTTCTCCATCTCAATAAAAATCAAATCAGAAGCAACCACTACCACCACCATATGTAAAAGCTAAGAGACAAAGACCTGAAAGCTATCCCCAGCATAATCCCACAGCTCTCAGCACAGTTACATCAGGGGATGAATCTGGCCCAGTATCGCAAAAATAAATGTGATGTTTCCCAGCTTTTAAGCCTACCACAGCTATAACAGAGTACAGCATGCAAGACTGACAATGGCAAATTCTTCAGCATCGTAATAAATCCGGTGTCAGGAAGAATGGCTCAATCATGAGTAGCCCCAGAGCACCCAGCCAGGGAGGTGCATGAAAACATTCTGCCTGCGCGCACAGAGCCCACTGGGGGCTGATGCTCTGTTGGGCTGTGCTCTTGAAAGTGCTGTCATTCTGTGGGAGGCAAAATAACGTCATCAGCTTGGCCACTGCTCGACACTTATTAAGATTTCCCAGCAAACAAAAACAGAATAAATAAAAACCAAGAGCTGCTTGAAGAGAAAATATTGATTTATTTTTCTCCATACCCGTGTAACCTACCCTCCTTCCCAGAGCAGGCAGAGGAGGGGAAGACCGAGTGCCCACAAAGCTGGGACGCACGCCTGGCTGGCTGGAGGCTCACCATCCTGAAACTCTTGTCAGCCTGCAGGTCTTGAATAATTAAATGCTGTTTCTTCCACCCTTTTTCCCCCGCTACGCGTGACACAGTGCTGCAGGTTTACTTTTACATGGGCAACAGGCTTCCTCCGCAATGGTCATGGAAGCGCATGAGCCCACACATTGCAGTATATTTTTTGCCCTGCCAATCCCATGAATGTGACACTACAGTGGATGCTTAGCATAGACCTCTAATTTATAAGACTACCTCAGACATGACCAAATGGCACTTTGGCTCCTCCTGGGTCTACTGAGTTTGTTATGGAGCAATAAAAAGATGTTCAGCCATTCACAGCCCAGAATGCGACTCAATGTTCAACATTGATAAAGTTGAATATTAGGTGCTTCGCTTGGCTTAAGTCTGTCTCCTTTAGTGCCCACATTGCAGCTGCCAAAAATCTGACTGTCAAATCCGCTATGCGTTAGAAATGCAAACCGGGCTCTGCATTCACGACCCTCACTGTACCATCCTGCTGATGAAGTGTTCGCTGGCCACAACAGAGATACTACTACATAAAATCTAATACATATGAGAAATCGAATACAAAAATATTTCTGATTCAACAGAAACAAAATCAGTGAGAGCTTTATACACCTTTTAGACTGTAAATGGCTTATACAAGGTAGGCTCCGAAAAATATTTACAAATAAACACCTTGATTTTGTTTCTTATTTGGAAGATGAATAAACTCAGCTCTAGATGCTGGGTTCTTCTGGACTGCAGAATACTAAGTGCCCACTGGAGAAGAAACAAGAGCCTGGCAGCTTGCTACCAGAGGAAAGCTGTAGGAGACAGCCCTGTTATGGTCTGAAAGGGATGGTAATTTAGAAGGAGAATCGTGGTCCTCGTTTGTCACTTCAATGGAGATTCAAAGCTTTCCCAGTTCCCTCCACAAACTCCCTCCGTTTAAGGGGTGACTTCGTGCTGGGAAGCCGGAGGGAGGCGGGGAGGCTCTGCTTACCAACACATGGGAGGCAGCAGCAGCCACGCCGCGGGCCGTACCGCGCCTGCCCCATCACCGACCCTCAGCTCCAAGTGGTGCAGCAGGACCGCGGCCAGCCGGCACGCTGCTGCCAGGGCTCAGAGCCTTGCCGCCCTCACCCAAGAGGGCATGGCCTTGGCGCGCCTGGTGGCCACGGGGCTTCCCGGTCATCCTGAGCGAACCCCTGTGGTCCACAGCCTCTGCTCGCAGGGTGCCAGCGCACTCGGGATCTCAGGGAGCAACCCGTCACGCCAGTGGCGGCACACTCACAAGCCTTCCAGCCATGCAGAAAAGCTTGGCAAATTCTGGTTTGATCCTGAAATGAGCATATACCTAAAGGAAGCTACCCCTGCGAGTAACGTTCCTGTGGATGGGAAGCTGCCAGTATTTTGGGCGTGAGATTTTCACCTTCTCTGTCCTTGTGTCTGTACTTCCCATCCTTTCCCAAAGCACTAACACTACAAAGGTTTTTGCTTCAGTGCGAAGTATGATCAACTAATCCGCACTTCATTGCTCCGCACACCTCATCGTGAGAGCAGCAGGCTCCCTCCATCCCTCCGCCCATCTCCTATTCCCTCCTTCTCCTCCAGCCCCCACCTCCTGAACCTTCTCAGCAGAACTCTGCCACGGGAAGCTGCAGCCAAGAGGCTCATGTTTCCAGGACCTCATTGCTTTTACAAAATTTACTAGCATGCTGTGAAGCCTCATAAATAATTCAAGATAGACAACCTTTGTCAGGTAAATGAACGTGCCTTTTGTAATCTATCTCAGTCTTCTATTACAGCGATACGCACGCTGTAGGCACAGTCAATATTGCCCCATGAATTCCCCAAGTGTCAGTGTAGGACAGGGCAGCAGACCAGTTTCTGGCACCAGCAGTACCCGAGGAAATCCAAAGTCTGCCCAGTGGCTTCAGCAGACTTACAACAGACACCCACTGGTGCAAGAGCAGCTCCATCCCCACCCTCAATGAGCAAAGAAAGATGATGGTGGGGCTCAGGAGGCTCCTTCTTTGTAAGAATCTCTTCATCACAAGAAGTTCAGGGACTTTGACACAAGTTGGAGCTAAAAAGCACATTGCACCCCATCCTCCTTGGGTTCAGCTCCATGCACGTTGTTGGCGTTACTGCACAAAAGCACTTGGCTCATTAGAGAGATGCAAACTCAACTTCTGCTTTGGCAACTGTGCCCAAGGCTTCATCATCATCAGAGCTATTGCTCTGCATGGTTTATATCCCTATTCATCCCAATCCGACTGCTATCCGCACTTACTCCCTCTGAGCTCTCAGCCTCAGCTGGCAGCCTGGGGACGAGGCCGGCTCCTGGCTCTCCGCAAGGCCCCGGGAGGCGCGCACAGCACGGCAGCTCTCGCGCTGCCCGCCCGACGCGGGGCTTCCGAGCAGGCTGCACCGTCGCCTAGTCGCGGGCAAGAGTAACGGCTTTGCACAGAATTAATGGAGAGATATGGAAACCACAGACTGTGCAACCTTTGTCCGGCCTGACTTCCAACCAGGTCCTCGTGTCTCCTGCCCCGCGGCCCTTCCACCCATCACAAGCTGCTCTGGCTGAACAGACCGAGCGCTCGCTCTTCAGCCTACGTGAGAAACTCTTTGCTTCACAGCTGAAGAATTAATCCTTCGCTCTGGGGAAACACCTTTTATTTTTTATGATATTTATGACCAAAAGATAATGACCGAGACTGAATGGAAAGGTTCGTAGAACTACTGTCAAAGTTAAGAGGAAATCCACACGCATTCTGTGAAACATCAAATGATTCAGCCTAAAGAAACCATGCCAATAGCTTGTTGATACAAACTAACTCTCCAGTAACAACAGTTACAACAGTAACAACAGTACAAGCCCATTCCCCATGCAACGCAGCAGTAATAAACTTGAGGATGAAGGCTAGATTACAGAACAGCTCTAAAACAACAAAGAACCACCAACACCCCAGTGAGGAAAAAAATCTGCTAACAAAACACATTTTGCTTTCGAGAGGCTCCTGGAAAAGTAAATATCAGAACATTCAGATAGCGTCCTTTCTTGCTGAATATTTCACTCAAGTATTTCGCTTGGTAATGACTTTTTCTTTTATTTCATCCACTTGAATATTTCATTGGTGGAAAAAAAAAAATGTCTGAATTCTACGGTTTGTGCACATGTACAATGTTACAGCGTGCGGATGCCCCAGCACTTAAGCCTTCAAGAGCCTTTCTGATGGCTTTTGAAGCAAAACACCAGGGGGGTTGTTCAAGGATAAACTCAGGCTTCCATTTAGGCTCTACATAACCACCTTCAGCTTTCAAGGGGCTGTTGCACACACGCACACAACACACGCACAGCTTCTTTACAACGAAGCTGCTGAACTACGCCTGCCAGGCACTAAGCATGAGCCCATTTCTACCCTCAGGTCTACGTGCAGGAGTCTTATTGATTTCAGTGGGAACCCACATGCTCTCCTAAGAGAATTTATATCAACAATTTTTCAGTGGATACACAGGGTTGAAAAGCTCAAACTCCTGAAGCCACAGTCTGGAAGGGGATCACTGCAGGCAGGTGCAGGGCTGAGGTGTCAAGGGACAGGCAGGAGCGCTGTAATGCCCTGCTCCGTGCGATGCTTAGCTTACACAAAGCAGGCTTCCTGCTGTGCTGCCCGGAGAAGTCACTGTGCTGAGGGACTGAGCATGAAAGCAGGAAGAACAGGAATAAGGAAGATACGGGAGAACCTCAAGGATCTCTGAAGTAAGCTGTCAGGCCTTGTTGGCCGGTTATCTCAAGGAACAAGCTTAATAACTGAGCCAGGTCGGCGACAGGGCGCACATGGACACGTTGTGCTGTAGCTGCCCACTGCTCCTCAAGGAAGCTGTCCCAGTTTCCTTCCTTACTTCCAAAAGGGAATTCACATACAGCTGTTCCCAATGCAAGCCCAGGGTAGGAAGCATTCAGAATTGGTAACAGGAAGGGAGAAGATGTTTATAATGCCAAAGAAGTACTGCAAATTACTTCAAAAGCAGCATACGGTCCTCTCCCCGCTGCTGTTCACCTCCCTCTGGGTGCCTCCGCACACCCCAGAGCGGCCTCTGCCACCGGGGCAGGGCCTGCACGGGGCTGCGGCAGGGACACCGGGTGCCGGTGCTGCCACCGAGGCCCTGACGGAGCGAGGCCCTGACAGAGCACCGCCACCCGCCCGTCCTTGCTGGGGGCTGCCCGCCGGCAGCGTGTCTGCTCGGCCCCGTGGAGCTGATGACAAGCAGGGCCATCTCCCTGCCGCCCCCTCCCAGACAAGTTCCCAAGCATCAAAGCCATAACTGGGGGAGATTTTCCGACCGCACAGCAGGCGGGCAGCAGCACAAGAGAAGGGGCTCCCTCCATGTGGCATCCTGCAGACCCTGAAACATCCAGTCCTGATAGAGTTATTTATTTCAAGCCCTGCTAGCCCAGATGTGCCATCACTACCAGCATCGTTAACCTCATTTGGGGTGAAGTGACAAGCACAAATCAAAGCCTGCTGAAAGGAAGCAATTAATTTGGTGGAGGCGACCTGAAGCCCACCCTCCAGTGATGATGGGCACCTATCAGGCCTTACTGATCTCAGCAGGAGCCGAGGAGCTCAGCGGCTGACAGAACGCTGGTACTGCTCTGAGCTTGCTGCCCGCAACTACCGCCTGCATTTGACGAGTCCCGGCCTCGTGCCGGACAGGCAGGACCAGGTGCTGGTCCCCAGCCCGGTGCTTCGCCCCACGGACACCCCCTTCTCCTCGTGCCCAGTGACACCCGACAGAGCCGAGCCCAGCCAGCGTACGTGCAGCAGTTCTGCGCACACCTGCTTCCTCGCCAGAAGCGAATGGCTCGCCACCCTCTAGCAGATGGCAATTTTCTTTCAAGTCCGAGTGACAAAAAGCCTTTCTGCAAAGCGGGGAGGGGGCTGCTCCCTTCCCGGGCAGCGGCACTGGCAACCGCATTCTGCAGCGCTCGCTAACAGGAGGCAACGGCAGTACAGGCGCAGGACTCCCCCAGTTGACCAGACCCAACACCAAATCTCTCAAATTCAAGCAGAGGTTGTCGCTGTGCTGCCCCAGGAATCCCTCTGTGTGATATTTAAAAGAAAAATTAACGGCAACCACCAGCTTTCCTTTCCACAGCCACTAGTCCCGCTGACCACACAGCTGCTTATTCCCGTACGTGACCACTCCTAACAGGAGCCCTGTCAGCCAGGGGACACCACCTAACATGCCCGCCCAAATGGGTTTGTTCCAATCTGGGATTTTGCTTTTTAAATCTCAATGAGAAATTCCCCTTTGGATGACTGGCTGAGCCGAGCCTTCCTTAGCTTGGCGTAAGATGATTAAAACCATGCTACCCAGGAGGAGAGAGATAATGTGGAACACCAGAGATTTATCGGGGATGGAACCAAGAATCAACACACAGAAACCACTGACAACAATTAATACAACTGTGGCAAAGAAAAAAAAAATATCTCCATTTTCTGCCCCCCTCACCACCCCCAGCAAAATACCCTAATCGTTCAGCCTGCTGCCGGGCAGAACGAAACAGTCCTGGCGCTGCTTAAAAAAGCAGCCTCATTTCTGAGAGCCCTACAGTAAAACATGACTGAAGTGATTCACGGAGAAAACCTCCAAAGACAAACAAGGTTTCTAATCAGCGCTCTGTCATTTGCTGTTGTTGCAAGGGTGCATTGTCTAAAGGAGGAGGAAATTGGCTCATAGCGGGGAGAATTTAGCAGCCCGTTTCACCAGCACAACTCAGCTTCTGACCAAAAAACCTTTCAAAAACGATTTAAGTTATATCTAACACCTTTAAAAATGAGAAGGGCGCAGAGAGGGAACTACTCAGAGGGGAACAGTCGATTAGAGTGTTATCTGAGTGTTGGTGCCAGCTACCATTGCACTTCTTACTCCCATTACATATTTCTTCCCCGAGAAACAATCACGGAAGCCCTAGGGCACAGCGCGCAAGGCATTTCAGCCCCCGTTACAGGCATTAACCTACTGCCCAGCAATTGTGCATCATCATCAAATACCCATTCGTGACTCTTCTTTTTTCTGGGTTCACAAAGCAGGTCACAAGGAGAATAAAGCAAGCAAGGAGATACCAGGTCCGGCAGAGGTCCCGCGTCCCTTCTGCATCTCCTCTCCAGATGCAGTCCATCAGCATCGCTTCCCACCAGAGGTACATGCAGACTTCCTGGGCTTTTTAGGACCATTCCTTCCTATTTGTGAGAAGCTACGATTGGTATATCTTTGCCCCCAGGTTCTGTTTTTATGCATCTTGCCTCTTAGTACAGGATCAGGCCCATCTGGACACCACCACCGATAGCAGGAGAGCACAGAGCTAACAAAATCTGTCCTAGTAAGCCACCCCAAATTATCTGGAATAAGACCGCTTTGGCTAAAAAGAGGGCACCGTTTATTAGAACAATACAGATAATAATCAGTCGGGGTGAGGGGAAGGCCAACGCATGATTTACAAATTACACGTCTCCTAAGGACGTCTCTCCTGGCACAAGAGCCTTCTTTAAAAAACTTTCTGCAGTTAGAAAGAAAACACATTTCTGCTTTGTAAAGTGGTACCCAGAAGAGATTTATTCCACAATATGATTCTGCACTCAGAATTCAAGAGGAAACAGCAACAGCTTACAACTGCTGAAAAAGCTGCTGAAATACTAAAAGCATCCCACAAACTTTATCTGTGCTTCATCACATACATAATCCCTTTTACTTCTATAGGAATTCTCTTAGAAGTAAGGATTATTCATGCGAGAGCAACGCCGGATCAGGCCGTAAGGCTGTGGTACTTGGAGGAGTACTGACACGTTCCCTTCCCTTCTCTCCCCCTGTAGGTAGACATTTCTCAGGGTCTTATTCCAAAGAATGTCTGTATTTACGTGACAGCAAGAAAAGCGATCCCATCAGCTCTCAAAGGTCAAAGATATTTAGAAATATGGATACAAGACCCAAAAGAATTCAGAAATAATCTGGCTGAATGGGAGCTATTTCTGAAAAGAGGAGCGCAGACAGCCCTGCCTTCCATGAAGCCAGATACTGAGTTTTGTAGCTACAGCTCTCCCGAATAAACAACGCCGCTCCTTCTGCTGATAAGCCTTCTTTTCAGAAGGCCTGAACACATGCCTGTAAAAACATACTTTGAGATCAAAGACGTTCATCTAAAAGGTTTTCAGAAATACTTTGTATGACATATGCACATATAACATTTCTATTCTTAAGCAAATCAAAAATGACAAGAAAATTGTGACATAAAGCAGTGACTAGCCACTGGGGCAGCACAAAGTTAAGGGCGACGCTGCTATTATTAACTCTATGTCATTGAAATCTTTCTCCACCTTCAGAAATGCAGCCTGTAAGGACACAGCATCAGCCTTTACTTTGACTTGTCTGTTGGGTCTGCTTTTTTTATCCCCCCCCAGTTTTGTGTCAACAAACGGCATTTCATAACGGAGACGACAGCCTCTCAAAAAGCATCTCGGCAAGATTCCGCATGGACGTGTGGAGGAGATCAGGGCTCCGGGGTTATCAGGGTGTGCAAGAGAGCCGAGCGTGTTCGCAAATATTCCCAGACACTGACTTCCAAAAGGCTCGTTTTTCTCCCCAAAGCTATTTATAGCCTTCCTGCAGCGACTCTCCGGTCCGCCACCCCCTCACCCAAGTGATCGCCTTTCCGACTTTCCACACACTGCAGTCGATTTCTGCCAGCAGAGAGGGGGAGAGGGCGGAAGAGAGGCCAGCTCGGACAGCCTGTGGAACTGTCCATCCCTTAGCAGTCCATGCCCCAACTCCAGCGGGCACCGCCGGCTGGGGACAGCGCTGCGTGCTCGGAGCGAACGGAGCCAGCAGCCCTCTCTGCTTCTCGCCCCCTCTCGCCAAAGCAAGGCTGA